>ML739033.1:0-382531 GCA_009193565.1 Aspergillus coremiiformis | reverse complement strand
AATACCCAAATATAATGACTTCTTCCCCCTACAGAGTTAGTCTAGACACTAACTAATATCAGCGCTCCAATGAGAACGGGCCCCTCAAACCCCTTTAACTGCCATGAGCCCAACTCTTCAGGGTCAAGATCAACTCCCCTGGTCGTCTCTTTTTCTTTACGTTGCTTTTCTGCTCTTCTTCTTTTTCTCTCTTGTCCCGTCCCGTCCCTCGTCTTTCCCTTAGGTTCCCCTCCTTTCCTTCCGTCATCTCTCATCCATTATCGCCCACAGGGAGAGAGAAGCAGTACGGAGTAGTAGTGTATGTCTTGAGTTTTTCATCTCACTTCAATAGTTGGGACGTGTTACATACATACATATCTTGGGCAATGCCCGCCAAGTCAATTATTGGGCTCTAATTGAGTATCGATATTCGATTTCTCCCAACTCGTTCTTTCGCTACTATTCTTTGGTTGTCGGTCCTTCGTTTCAACGTCTTACCTTCTACAACCTCTAGCAGTGCTACGTTCCCTCACCGATCGGATTTCGGAACCCTCAAGCCGGAAGTTCCCCAACGATCGTCCCTAATCCTTTTCTCATCAATAAATCCTGTGGATCTAGAAAGACTTCGACCCTAGTGGTTGTGAGCCCCGGCACCAAGAAGATCTAGAAAAAAAAGCAAAAGCAGAAAAAGAAAAGAAAACCCGTTCTGATATATATATATATATATATATATATACACCTGCATTCCGCAGTCGCCACTTCGTGAGATCGACCCCATGATGACTACGTCTCCGAAAGAACAGTCTTCCGTTGCCCGTCCTCCCACGCGCGACCGCCCGTCAACCCGCGATCAAGGAGAAAACTCGCTGGTCGTTCCTAGTCGCACCTCCTCTCTTCATTCCCGCATCACTCAACCGATTCCATCCCAGATGAATGCGAAACCCACCCAACGGACACCCAAAACTTTGACCCATGCGTACATGGTCTGTGGTGTGGGCCGGGAACCCTCCCAATGGGTCAAGGCGCCAGCACCGGAACAGGGGAAAATTGGCCACATGAAAGGTGCAGTTGGCCAGTTTTGGTTGCCAGAGATCTTGGGCAGCAGCCCCCGATTGGAACAGGATAATGAGATTGCGAAGTCTTTGCATTCAGCAATGAGGGTGTGTAACCTACAATGATTGGCAATGTGAATTTCTCCGAGAGGACACGTCCGCTGACAGCACATAATAGGCATGCTTCCCCCACGACGTTGAAATCTGCACGGGCAAGACCCAGCCCCATTGTGTGCACCATGCTTTCGTTTTACAGCAAGATTCCACCCACACGCTCTATGGTATCGCCTTACGGGTGTGGTCACGGGCCGATGAAAAGCGCGCGGAGACAATCCGTGAACTGCGCAAAAAGACAGAGCCGGATTTTTTCGACAACCCCGACGAGACCTATTGGATCCCATATTGCTTGAGCTTTCTGTCGAGGTACCCGCTGTATGATCTGTTGGGCGACTACCTTCGAGGCATGTGGATTCACTGGAACAAGGCCACGAACTTGTTCCATGCGGAAGAGGTGTCCCGCATTCTCAGCTTTCCCGCGCCCCGTCTGAACGACTTGGTTCGGATTGATATGAAGGATTATGCGTTGTGCTACCAATTTCCGTCGTCGCCGACAGGATTCCAGAACTTTTGCATGTGGCCATTGTTCAATTGCCTGTCGATCCCGAATATTGTTGGGGTGATTGAAGCTGCTGTGTCCCCCACTCGTCGCATCATTTTCGTCAGCCATTACCCCGCCATGCTGACGATTGCTGCCGAAACTATTCGATACTCCGTTCGCGTTTATGAGTGGAGTGGTTTGTATGTTCCAGTGGTACACGCCCGTTACATCAAGGACTTGGTCCAAGAGCCTGGGCCTTACATCCTTGGTGTCACGGCTGAGTGCCGAACTTTATTTAATGCGCCGAACGACGCCCTGGTGGTGGACCTAGATCGGAACTTCGTTCTGACTTCCAGTCCACCAAACGTTCTGTCGCCAGGCCAGCGTACCAAGTTTATCAACCGCTTGACGCAGGCCTTGAACGGCGATGTCTCGCCAACTGGCGTTCCCAACCATCTCCGGTCTGCGTATGCGGGTGGCAAGCTCATCCCAGCTGGTCAGATCATTGTGATGAGAGGAGAGGTCGAGAGCATACAGGATCCCGAATGGTGGAACCAGGATGCGGTCATGGGCGTTATGGACCACGTGTGTGAGAAATTGGGACGCAACACGGGCGTCAAGGCCATCTTCGGTGGCTCTGTAAAGAAGCCTCTGATGACCAAGGTGTCCACACGCCACCTCAACGAAATTGTGCGGGAACGGAATCAGTACTCGCGCGATGCCATGGAAGCTTGGCAAGACTTTATTAACCTCAAGGGTCGCATGGATACCGAGCTGACCAAGGTCACCAAGCGTAATAACTTCTTGGTTGAAGAATTGGAAACTTGGAAGCAACAGTTCCTCAAGTTCCAAGCCTTCGCCGAACAGCTCACGAAGGAGACTTCCGAACTCAAGGTCAAGATTGAGAACCACAAGCGCGAGAACCGCCGGCTTACTGGGCTCATCGACCAGCAGAAGGACGATGTGGCTCGCCTTACCCTTCGTTTGTCCGGTACTGAGAAACAGCGGGATGACGCCCTTGAAGCATTAGTCCTTCAGCAGGAGATCGCCGAAGAACTGGAACGCGAGCGCAAGCGTAACCAGAAGGAGCTTTCCTCGTTGCAGCATAGCAATATGTCCTTGGCTCGACAGCGTGATGAAGCTCAGCGTGTAGTTTTGCATCTTCGCAGCCTCATCAATGGCCAAACCCATCATATGGAGCACATCATCCGCTCGATCGGTAGCGAGGTCGATATCTCCGAGTTGGTGGAACAAGAGGCCGTTGAGGAAAGCAAAGAAATCCAGGAAAGCAGGTTGATGGAACAAGAGCTGGAGTCTCGCAGAGATGTGAGCACTCCACGCCCGGACGCGAAACGGGGTTCCAAGGTCATTAGAGACATGAGCCCCGAACTGGAGCAGCATCTCCTAAACATTGGTAATGGGCACAACCGCTCTCTCGCTCGTCTTAGCATAACTGATGTGGCAGATCGCTACCTGCGAGACAAGACCGACGCAATCTCTGACATCATCCGCAGCATCAGCGAACAGTGCGCTGCTGCTGTGGAGGGCCTACACTTGGCCCAGGATGCTGAAGATGACGACTCCGACGAGTCCAGCAAGACGCTGGACGGAAACCGCCTGGCCCCTGAGGATCAGTCTTCGATTCGTGACGGCAGCGAAATGGGCGACCTGGAAAACTCCCTTCACGCCCACAACCGGAACTCCAGTGTTCCTCCCACGCCAGACTTGGTGCATAATCGGTCGAGTACCTCGATGTCCATGGTGAGCAACTCCACCTTTCCGGAAAGGTCGAGCCAGCAATATGGACCAAGTGAGATCCCGACCAGAATAGTTGAGGATGATGATGAGCATAGCCGTGAGACCGACGGCCTTGATGACCAGACCGAGACCGGAACTCTGTCTAAGCAGGCGAGTGAGGATCTCATGCGATCGAGCACTTCCCGGCTGGTCGCTTAATTGCCCATCGTCTCGATGATGCAACGCCGATTTCGACGACTTTGACACGACCTCTGCTCCCCACATCTCAGTTAGAGCGAGTTGTGCAATGGCATTGTTTTACATTTTGCTTTCGTCTTATTCTTTCCTGCCTTTCCGTTTTGGATATTCCCACTGTCGCCGTTTCAGCTTTGGAGATCTCTTTTCTTTGTCTTATTTTATTATATTATTATTTATTCTCTATTGGCGGACTTATGGTCTTCATCTATCATGGGATGGATTTATTGTCCTTATTTGTTCTTCATTTTCTCTCTCTCTCTCTCTCTCTCTCTCTCTCTCTCCAATTCTCCACCCGCAACCACATTGGCGTCTTCTGTCCAGGATCGAGTGGTCCGGACTTATTATTCTCTTTGGGTCATCTCATGGACGGCACCCATACGGAGCCACCACACTCATTGTTTTTCCTTATTGTGGCACATACATTTCCTTTTGTCTATAGTTGGGAGGGGGGCTGCTTTGAGAGCCGCTGTAGTCCAAAATATCCTGAACAGTGTCTACCCGCGGGTAGACTGATTGAATTCATTATTGTTTGTATGTACTCCGTACGTGATACATAATAATCCGAGCGTAGAATCTTAGTGTGTGTGGGCAGTTACGTTAGTTTGCCAGGGACAAACGGGTGTCCTGCACTCAGTCCGCCACAAACAGCCCATGCCTGTCCATTAACATAGCTGCTCTCGTCGCTTCCCAAGAAAAGGGCTACCCGAGCAACCTCATCCGCAACAGCACCGCGCTGCAAGGGATTCAACTGTCCGATCTTTCGCTGCGTGCCTCGGGCACGGGCGGCGTCGAACATCGGTTGTGTCATGCCTGTTTCGATCAAACCAGGACAGATGGCGTTGATGCGTATACCGGTGCCCGCCAATTGGTACGCGCATGTTTGAGCGATAGAGACAACCGCTGCCTTTGAGGCAGAGTAATGTGTTGAGCCGGCGTTAGAGCGCAAGCCGGCAACTGACGCCGTGCAAATAATTGAGCCTGAGGGGTAAGGCTTCAAAGCTGAAGTCTGTTTCATGGCAGAAGCCGCATGTTTGGCAGCCAAAAAGACACTAAAAGGGGGACGCCATGAGTACATGTTCTTGCTCACCCAAGGTAAGGAAAGACAAGAATAACTAACCCAAGCGTATTCGTCTTCAGCAGCTTCATAAACTCCTCCCCCGAAATATCTGTAAAAACGCTCGGCTGACCCACAATTCCTGCGTTCGCAAAGAATATATCTAACCTACCGTATTGCTTCATTGCATCGTCAATGACATCTTTCACGGCTGCTTCATTGGCCGCGTCGAACTCACGGGTGTGGACGTCAACGCCTGGATAGAGAGATTCGAGTTCACGCTTGTGAGTTGCTAAATGTGACGGGTCATAGTCGCAGAGGTAGACGGCTTTGGCTCCGTTATGTGCAAATTGGTGTGCGCTTGCACGGCCGATACCCATGGGGGAGTTTGCTCCTGGTTTTATGTTGCTTATGTTAGAAAACTATACTGTTTTTTCTTTTGAACTTGAAGTCTAGATACGTGTATACTAGGTGATTTGGAAAAATAAGTAGCACTCACCGGTTACAATCACAACCTTGTCCTTGACACGGCTATATCTCACTCAGTATCGGGCTCTGCATAGGATGATGTCTTATGAGCTAGGCAATTTCTCGCTTGAGAATGCCAGCCTTGCATCGTTGAGATGTACTCTATGTACTGTACATTACCTACGGGCCGACTGAATCCTGAGCAACCTGCCTGATATTAGGTATCCCCTCGAATGCACCTGCATCAGGGATGCCTTCCCCCAATTGCTGGCTGAGAGCTTGAAGACGTTGTTTGGTAGCTCCGGACATTGGTAGATGGTTTAGTCAATTGTAAATGCTGTAGATGTGTGCTCTACAGAGTAACGATCATCGTGATTATATACGGAGTCCGGAGTACCAATCGGTTAATCAGGAGGAGAAAATGTGGGGAGCCGAGGTTATGGTCAGGTGACGGAACAGGATCGAATCCGGCTTACATAACCTGCATGGACGAACTAAGCCCAAAACAGCCAAGGTCACATGGCTCGTCCCCACGTCATGGCCAACGGTTTTGCTTCTTTGTTGCTTGGGCTTGGACGCATTCCAGACTCTGCTTGCTTGTTTTGTTTTATTTTATTTGGCTTTCTTCTTGCTTTTTCCCTTCTGCTGTTGCCCCTGGGCGATTCTTCTGTCGTTCTTTAAAATCTCCACTCTTCTATTTTCTGTGTCTTTGCCGTTCTTCAGCTGCGTGGGATAATCGGCAGTTTCTTTATCGTCCTTGAAACCCAATCACGACATCCCCACTGGCAAAGGTTCCCGGGGGCTGATTAGTTGAGACAAATACCGCGCTTCCCAGACCGACCTTCTCTTCCATCAGAGTTCCAAAAAAAAAAAAAAAAGGAAAAGACAGACAAGTATTCATGAAGCCCGCAGGTTACTACCTCTCCGTCTGCTCAGTCCACTTTACAACGAGTCATGGCGGAGTCTGATATCGAACACCCGCAGCGCCGTTCCTCATCCCGTACGTCTTCTTCTTCCCGACATAGCCAAAGAACTAGGGCTGCTCGCACAAGGTCTCAGAAACGACAGTCGGCTGCGTCTTCCAATGCTACCACCACCGACCTCACGTCGTTTCCTTCTCTTTCTCCGGACCGTTCCGTAGAGGGATTTTCCGGCAAACCTGCGTTGAACCGCGCCCTGACGAACGCGTTATTGGACGGTCACGAGAGCGGCGATAGTAGTAGCTCGGGTGAAATGACGGGCCGTGATCGAAGAGCAACCCTGGCGAAGTTGACAAGCGGGATGCCGCGGACTTCTGGTCGTGCGGCTTTATTTGACGACGCCGTTCCGGTCTATGACTTTCCCGGCGCACTGCACTTGGCTGACGATGCACATATTGAGCGGTTGGTTGCTGGTACGGGTCCTGTGAAACTGGTTCGACAGTTCGCTCGCGATTTGGCTCAGCGGGATGCCGAGATCTCGGCTCTGCGCCAGCGGGCCGATGCGAGGGAGAGAGAATTGAAGAGGATGCTACGGGAGGTTTCTGTTTCCAACCAGGACATTGAGCGCCGACTTTACGCGCTGGAAAATTCGCCTCCCAAGGATGAGGATAAACAGGATGATAAGGGAAATGCAGAACAAGATACCCATGCCTCATCTGGAGTTCATGGGCTGATGCAACAAGCAATGTCTGATGACGTGGGCTCTCATCATGAGGAGCCACAAGAAGCTACTCTTACTCAAGCTACCATTCGCGGCCCACAACGCTTGGAGAGTGATGCGAAGTCAGGCACCTCGAGTGTGGAGTCGGGATCAGGAACTACCCGAAAGAGACAAAGCTCCCTTCGCAATTGGCAGGAGTACATCTTTGGTAGCAATACGGCCAGCCGGAAAACCAGCAGGGCGAGTAGCATCATGACAGATGTCGGCGAGGTCGATGAAGAAGACACTCGGCGTCAGCGGAATCTAAACACCTCCGCTCGCCGGAAAGCACTTGACGAACAACTTTTCCATCCTCCGGATGAACAAACAGGCTCTATGGGTGAGGTCATCGGGAAACACCTCACGGGGGTTTCGGCCAGTGGGGATGATGCCAGCATCCATTCGCGCAAATCGTCGAGGTCCGTATCGTCTTGGGCAGTCAAGTTGTTTGCCGGGAATTCGCAAACAAGCAAGGAAGAAACTAACACGGAATCCCCGCGTGGGCGAGCTTTGTCAACTAATCGGGAAAGGGGGAAAGGTGATTCTCCATCACTACAAGCAAACCCAAAAGGAGGTATGTCCGCGGTGGCTGCCTTGAAAAGGATCAACAGCAACAAAAGTATTCATGGAGCGCCAGGAAGATTGCCAAGCGGCCCGGGGGGCATAGCCCGATCAAATCAAGTTGCGCGTCGGCCAGCAGCCTCCAGTGTCCCACACGGGCCAAATTCGGAAAATGCTGACAATAATTCAACCAATCTCGGACCAGTGGAGATGGATGCTATCCTTCCGATGGAGTCGCGACCTCCAACACTTACTCATATGTACAACAACTATCAGCCTGGTAAACTTCTGACAGACAGGTTCGGGTTCATATATGATCAGCGCCGAAAGAAACGGCAGCGAGAAGCTAGTCTATTTAAAAATAGTAGTAATCGATTAAGCCTCGCCGAAACTATCAACAGCTTCCGAAGCGATAACTCGGATGGTGATAATGATGACCTTCCGAGACAGCCAGAGTCCGCTGCAGAGACTTCGCGCTCTTCGGTTCCTGCGTCTCCTGAGGATCCCGAGGCTGGAAGTGTTGCCATTCGGAGATGGCAGGACTACTTGAAAGTTGCGACTGGACCAGCCGAACTGTTGTCTCATACGCCTTCTGCAGGACCTATAGTATCGCTAACCACCGGGGATAGCCAGCCTCGAGGTCCAGGAGTTGCCGTCGATAAGCGTGGTTCGCTCTCAGTCAACCCGAATGCTCAGCCATCAGCATCTACATCTACTGTTGTTGCAGATCGTCCAGAATTTGCTGGGACATCGAATGATGAGCCCACATCTATGGCAACAATCGTCACCGCAAATGAGAATGAGCCCGTGAAGTTACTTCTTGAGCAATTGACCGATCTTCATGACTCGCTGCAGCGCGACCGAACCGTCAGGTGGAACGAGTTTTTACGCAAAGTGCGTGCGGAGAGGAGGAAGGAAGGTGAAGCTGCCGCCGCTGCCGCTGCCGGTTCTGACCGGCCTTTACAGTCTGTACATATGCCGGAAGCATCCCTTGCAGACGGCGAGGTTGTGGGCATAGCTGGCCTGGGCAATAAAGGCAAGGTCGGTCGTGCAAAATGGCGCGAGTTCCGAGCTCTCGTCCTCGGTGGCATTCCTGTTGCTCTTCGAGCTAAGGTCTGGTCCGAATGCAGTGGCGCGTCTTCCATGCGAGTACCTGGTTACTACGATGACCTCGTAAAGGGAGTTGGCGGTGCCGATCCTGATCCATCTGTCGTGGCGCAGATCGACATGGACATCAACCGGACCTTAACTGATAATGTATTCTTCCGTAAAGGTCCTGGTGTCACCAAACTCAAGGAGGTTCTCCTCGCATACGCTCGTCGCAATTCGGAGGTGGGATACTGCCAAGGCATGAATCTCATCGCCGCGTCACTACTTCTCATCACACCTACCGCCGAGGACGCGTTTTGGCTTCTAGCATCGATGATCGAAGTCATCCTCCCAGAACATTATTATGATCATGGTCTTCTGGCTTCCCGGGCTGATCAGGTCGTTCTGCGCCAGTACATTTCGGAGGTCCTACCAAAGCTAGCCGCTCATCTAGAAGCGCTTGGTGTTGAATTGGAGGCATTGACATTCCAGTGGTTCCTATCTGTGTTCACCGACTGTCTCTCTGCAGAAGCATTATACCGCGTCTGGGATGTAGTCTTGTGTCTCAACGCTACCAGCGTCATCAATGCTGCTTCGACCACCTCTAATGCTTCCTCTTCTAACCCCCGTGATCCCACTGATTCCGCTGCATCTGCTACCAAAGACCTGCCCTCCGGCCATGGTGGAGGAAGCACATTCCTTTTCCAAGTTGCGCTTGCCCTCCTTAAGCTCAACGAACAGCAACTTCTCACAACCTGCTCTACCCCCGCCGAACTATACACATATATCAATCACCAAATGACCAACCATGCAATCAGCATTGACGGTCTGATACAAGCCAGCGAGGCCCTGCGCAACGTCGTGCGTCGAGAAGACGTCGTGGAGCGGAGAGCAGTCGCCATGCGGGAGTTTGGGGGTTACCATACGGACGAGAGTAAATGATTTATTCTCTTTTTTCCTTTTTTTTTTACCCCCTATTACTTCGTGTTTAACAATACCCAAGAGATACACTCCTTGTTCTTGTCGCGCTCCTTATTTGATACCACTTTTCTTTCCTGTTTCCCTATAGACTGGCATGGGTTTTAAGATTATACGATCCTTCAAGTTTAGACTCTCCACCCCCTTCACTTAACACTCATTTATCAATTTCGACTTGACATTATCCAGCGCAAAGTAGAAGGGGAGCAAAGCGAGATACCCTAGTTGGCCTGTTGGCTTGATACCGAGTACATACAGAACTACTACCTACCAATCTCACCTACCATAATACCGTGGTATCCCTCTTAGAATAAACAATAAACCCATAAAAATTTCTGTTTCCTGCTATGCAAAAAAAAAAGGGGGTAGGTTGTTTGCCCAGACCAAAATACGAGTCGGGAGCAAAAAAAAGAAAAACAGGTATATAAACAAAGGAAAACACGATACATACAACTTGGCATACTCCGTACTCCGTACAGAGTAGATAGTCAGTTCTACGGAGTAAAGTACCGTCATTCCCGTCAAAAAAGTGACCCACACGACCGCGAAAACCAAAACGAATATTACGCGCAATACTCCGTACGGCGACGCCAAACCAAAATCAGACGAAAACCACTTTACTCAGGCTGCGGCGAATAAAATACAGCATACTCCGTACATACAACTCGGTATGGCAAGATTAGTACCTAAGTAACGAGTGCCATGCCATATTGGCACCCCAGTTCTTGGCGGATAGCATTCGATAATACCGCGTTGATCATATAGGTTGCTGACGTGTCGACTGCGCCCGATGGTAAGTGGTCGGTCGATTTTCTCGACGAAAAAAAAAAAAAAAGGACTGATCCTAGCTGCTACCAATTGGGAGGAGGTTGAAGACGCCCAGGGGTTTGGCTGCGGGATTGGGATAGCTGGAAAGTGTCCGGCAGGTGTTTGGGCATGGGGTTAGCGTTCGGTATGTGAATGAGCTGTGGCGGATTTGAAGTCACGTCTTGTCGGTGTACATTAGTACGTATTAATGTAAAGTCCTACTTAGGGCTAGTACTATATCAGGGCACATATCAGGACACAATGACTGAAGATTGAGTATCGGGGCAGTAGGTACACTGAGCGCCAGTAATTTACCGAATATCAATTGATGAATTGCTCCTAGTATCTAACGCTCAGTCAGGATATATACCAGTGGCAAATTCCATATAATGATCAACAAACGCCTACGTGAATATGTCATTCCCATTCCCACAGGGCCGAGTAGCAGCCATCTTTTTATCGACCTGTGGGCTGGCTTTTATATATTAATCTCTGCGGTGGGGATCGAATGGTTACACCGTCAGACAATATCAACAGAAATTAGGTTCAAATGTCGTCCTTGACACCAAATTGTTAAAGTACCTTACCGCGGAATGGAATCCAGCCAGCGGTCGAAATCGCTATTCAGGTCGATATCCGCGGTGGGCCGTAAGCCAAGGTCCATTACATCGCGTGCGACAGCCTTGATCTGTCGAACGATCACCTGAGAAATAGCCCATGTACGGCCTAGAGACTTGAAGACTCCAATAGTGAGTGTGAGTCGGTCGCGACTGGGATCAGGCATTTGTCCGGCCTTAACGGAGCAGGCAGCCAGCTGCACAATAGAGCTCATGACGAGCGCGCAGATAAAGAATGGCGTGTGTTTCACGACTGGCATTCGGATAGATGCCAACGTGGAAATCTCAGTTGCCGCTTTCACGGCCTTCATTGCATGCGCATGCTGCGAAACTGCAGGGATACTGCCATGGCCGTGATGGCCGCAGATGACTTCTGCGGCCATGGCCGGCGACGACAGTAAATCGGACCGCGGGAAGTGGAGGTAGATTGCCGCACCATTGACGACCATGTTCGCCTGAAACATCATCTCATCTACCAATCCGTCCGAGCGCAACAGTTCGGTTTTGGAGTCCGGAAGAGAAAGGAACCAGGCGGTGATCCGTACGTCAATGTTGATCACATTGTTTTGTTGGTCATCAATCATATTTTGAATCGACACCACCTGTGCAAGAATACGGGCAGCTTCAATACGGTAGGCGAAGGAGGAGAAACACATTTCCGTGTCTTCGAATATACGTTCATCAAACTCTTTTATTGTTGGGGCAGGTGGCGGTGCCAATCCATCTTGGTATATACGCTCCTCGCAGGGAAGCTTGACAACAAGCGGCACCAGGCCCGTGTGAGCCGTTGGTTGGAGTCCAAGTGCAGTCAGCATGTTCTCGATGATGAACAGTTCCCACCACGTGCGTCTCAGGCTCTCCTCCCGCACCGGATCACCTTCACTCATCTTCTCGGCATAACTTTCATTGTTAAGGCCTAGTTGAAAGGCTATATTAACAGCTGTGGCAAGGCAATCTCGAGCCTCGTCTCGCTCGTTACGCGAATGGAGTACAATGGCCAGTAGCAGAAGCGCCTGAAGCTTTTCCACACTCGCATCTTGTTCCATGACGGATGACATCACGTTGGGTCGGTAGTGTTCACTGGAAGCGGCCGGCGTAAAGTGAGACCCGATAAATTTGATGACATGATCCAGGTATGGTGGTACATGGGAGGGATACAAACGAGGGGGAAGCAAAATTGGATGTGATGGGTGGAAGTATGTGTAAAAGGTATCGACCAAATAGCCATCGCCGGGAACGGCGGATGAGGACTCAGGAGTGAGAGGCTCGTTGTGTAATAGGATGGGTTGCGAAGGGCTGGACTTTTCGGTTAAGCCGGGGCTTCCTGACGATGGCGTCGCCAGCGTGGTTGTTGGCATGTAATGGAAGCTGTTCTGCAGGTTGTTCCAGTCCTGGGGGATGTTGACCAAGCCAGCCGACTGGGGGTCGAAGGAGCCAGAGAAATCCGTGTCCGTTCCATCGGGGGACGCGTTAGCACGCCGTTTCTTTGTCGGCCCTTTGTACCCGCGGCGTGAAGGAGTATATTGGCACTCTAATCCGGTGGCCACACAGCGGCCACAAATAGGAGTTTTCCCGTCACATTTAAGATGCTTTTGCCGGCAATTCAGACAGGCCAAGAGCGAAGGGCCAGCCTTCGGCGGCCCTGGGTTTTTATATGGTTCGTTCATGTTGATAGACCACTGGAGAGCATGAACTGTTCAAAATCCCGACTCAAATTCCCATATAAGATTTAAAAACAGGACAAAAGGAAATCAATTAGCTTTCAGAACCAATTGATGAATAATAGGAGAGATGACAGTCTGTGTAATTGTGGCGTGAGGCGGGGGGGAGATTCACTCTCAAATTCTGTTTTTTATTATTTATTTTATTTTTTTTTTGGGGTTGGGGATTGGGTGAACAACACACAAAGAGATGGGAAAAGGGGGAGGGGGTGGAGTACAACTGGAAGAACAAGACAAGTCAAAGCAAGAGGGAAATGGAAGAACAGGTGATCAAGCAATTTCAATGAAGATAAAGAAAGAATTGGAGCAAGAAGGAGTGAACAATATATCTACCTGGTAATACTAGTTAAACCAATCCAATCAGAAGATAGTGCCTTTCGGCCAGTATAGCAACGGTGGGTATATTACAAGGCACAGGAAAATGGTATGGACAAGGAGACACGTTAAAAAGAATAAACATTCAAATTGACTTGTACATACATACATGTACAAGGGAAGTCAGAGCTTGCGTTGAAACAGGGAGAAAGAAAGGAAAAGACCTGGCATGGACATGTCGATTTACTGTCAGAATGTCAATTGTCGGAAGATCGGAAGGTCGGAAGGTCGGAAGGTCGGAATTACTTTTTGAAACGGATCACGGCGGCTTAGTCATCTCCACGCCTCAGTGACTAGTATAGTACAGTATGTACGGAGTACTCCGTACGGATACTGTACATACATACATCATGGATACGTACTGTACATACATACATACGGAGTACGCCGTACAGAGTACATACAATCAACTACCGATCACTGCCTCACTGCCTCACTGCCTCTTCTCTCCCCATATCCAAACACCCCCTTCCTCCTTTTCCCCCTCCCGAAAATTGGAGCTGGGTCCCTCATATCCATTTGGAGCTAAAGAAGGTAGGCCGCTAATCAGATATCAGCCCCCCGCTGCCGTTCTCAATGTGATCCATCCACTTTGCAATTTGGTACTACAATGGCTAATTACTTACGTGGCATCCTCAGAAAGCAACAACCGGCGTCGTCTTGTGAACCTATCGCATCAATCATATATCACTCTTCTGTTCCAACAACACCCATTGACATTGCTTTCCCTTTTTTATTCCCGTCTACGATTAAATCAGAACCCGTCCCACAACCGTCAGAATGATTTCCGACGACGATCTCCACCGTCTCGCCATTTTCCTCGGCTCCTGTGCCATGATGATGATTGTTCTTTACCATTTCCTCGAAATCAATGCCAAAGACAATGGTGTTGACAATGCAAGTGGAGTGAAGAAGTCCACCACTACTTCACCGGAGTCTGTTGCTGCTGGCACTTCTCCAATATCTGCGGCGGCCGCAGGCGGTTCGTCAACCGTTGGGGGAGAGAAAGACAGTTAGTGATTGTCTTTGCTTTTCGTTCGCTTTCTTCTGTTCTTTTTCTGTTTGTTCTTTTGTCCTTCTCTACTTGCTAGATTTTGTCCCTTGGCCAGCGCGACAATAATGGATACCCCGATGGCCTAGTTGGGAACGGTTAATATCAGGAAGGACAAGCGAGTACGTGATCTGTGTGGTTTATTACGTATGTTCATAAAAATGAATCACTAGTGTACAATTCACGAGGCGAGAGGTTTTCTTTCTACCGATGATAAAGTGCCCGGAAAATGACTGGGTACTGGATGTGGAATATTCGAATTGCAACCAGCCGAACGCCACCTCCAAGGATATGCAGTGCAAGATAGTATGCAAAAACAAATATATGTAGTGGGTTATCACCTGTATTTCCCTAACTCCCATATTTCACCTCGTAGACGTCCTCTTCATTGCTCACTCTCTCATTCCGGGCGGGGGTAGCCAACTGACATCCGCCAGGATCCAATCCAACCCCAATCTGTTCTTTAAGCCTCTGTACGGCCTTGAAAATTCCATGTGCCTTATCACGCTGCGTATTATTCCCATGCACGCGGTTGAATGCTCGGATCGAGGAGTAATTGGCTGGAAAGATAAGCGAATCTTCACCTCCTGCTATATGGGACTCGGGAATTGTCGAAGGAACCGGGCTGCTGCTGGCAGATTTTCCCACTAGAAAGGATGAATCAAATATTAATAACCCATTTTTGTGAACCAAGATCACATTAAAAAAGCAATCAGCTAGATGCCTTCTCACCAGTTCCAGGCACTGATGGTCCATCACCCAACTTCCAGGCAATGGAGTCAAGATGCGCACTTCTAATGTGCTTAACGAGAGCAGCAGCAGGCAAGTGGTCATCACAAGTGCAGCCTTTCCATTCGCATTTTAAAGTGTAAGGTACGTGTACTTTGTAAATATGCTTTGCGAGCATTTCGAGGTTATGAAGTTCAGCGTGGCAGCCGTTCCATCCGCAGGCATAAACCTGGTAAGGAACTTGATAAGTTGGAGGACTCACCCCCTGGAACTTCGAATTCCCGGGAGGACGTCCCGGCGGGCGTCCCGGCGGTCTTCCAGGGGGTCTCTTTCCAACCATATTCGTCAACTTAACACTTGGACTTCTTGCCGATGTCTGTACCCCGGGATGATGCAGTGGGTATGTTTTTGTAGTTGCTGGCAATTGTACTTGGATTCTACCCGGTAGTTGTGGTTGGTATTGTTTGATGTGTTGCACTTGAGGTGGCTGCACTTGAGGTGACTGCACCTGAGGTGACTGCACTCGAGGTGGCTGCACTCGAGGTGGCTGCACTTGATATGGCTGCACTTGAGGTGACTGCACCTGAGGTGACTGCACTCGAGGTGGCTGCACTCGAGGTGGCTGCACTTGAGGTGGCTGCACTTGAGGTGGCTGCACTTGAGGTGGCTGTGGCTGCACTTGAGGTGGCTGCACTTGAGGTGGCTGCACTTGATATGACTGTAATTGATATGACTGCACTTGATATGACTGCACTTGAGGTGGCTGCGGTTTCGGGTGCTGCCAGTGGTTTTGTGTTTGTATTGTTGGTGTGCGCGAACTGAGCAAAGGTTCCGTAGGCGGAGCGGAAACCTGCGTCGCCGCCCGGGGCACATCACGTGATTTTTTCACGCGTTCTTCATCAACCTTGTCCCAGCGGAAGGTTTCCAAGTCGGATGAGTTATCGACATGAACAAAGAAATCGCGTAACCGAGTGAGGTGATGGTTCAAAGCTGGCTCTGTTGGATGACGTCCGGCTGCGATTAACACATCTCTAGCTATCGTGGTCGGGTCATAACTGACTTTTAGAGCAGCGTCTGTTTTGTTGAGGGGTTTGACGATGTCTGCACGGCTCCTCAAGAAGCCTTTGTCTGTGGTGTCACGAGGGCTAAAGGAGAAAGACGAAAGGTTTCCTTGAGATACAGGTTTCGATACCGCGTGAGTGATGGCAGGCGCCTTGACGTACTTGTTCGAGTTTGTAGACGTAATTCCTATACGCGCCTCCGTTGTGTTGTGGCCATTCCCTGACTCCTGGGGTGTATGTGGCATCTTTGAAGTGTTGGATGGAAAGGGTGCTGACCACTGCGCGGCTTTGCTCTGTGCAGTCATTGGGGAGTATGGAGTGGAGTAAAACGGCACTCCTTGGTGGTACCCTGACATGGAAGTTGTGGTCTGGTACTGGTAAGGGTTATGTCCTCTCACATGTTCTTGGTTTGGTGGAGGATATGGAGAATTAAAATGGGTAGGAGCATTGGTCATGGGAGGTTGTGAGATTAACCGCGAAACGAAAGGAGGCGCAGGGTCGTGCTGTAACACCGACATGGAACTGTCCCCATGGTCTTCGTCATTTTGATAGAGTCCAGGTTGCAGATAATCTGAAAGCCAGTCATATCCATCGTTTGACATCTTGGGCACCTGTTGCCACACTGTGGAAGGTATCCAGTTAAAGCAGAGTTTGGTCTCTTGACATGACAGAATCAGCTTTAATATAAGATCACAGTGAGTTTCAATGGCATTGTACTTGGGGTCAATAGACTTATATCATATAGATATTCAAGTATGAATGATCTTGTCACGCATCGCGATGATATCCCTGTAACGCGAAGGGCCTTTATTTTCCTGTGCTTTTCCCTCACCGCCTACTATTATTAACTCCCATGCTTGAACTCGGACTCGGCCTATCGTGGGTAGTACGGGGCCGTCGGGCACCTCGCCCGGGCGGTCAATATTTAAGAGCCATCCATCCCCAGCCAATCACACCCAGCCATGAGCGGTGTCATGTGACGCACATTCTCCCCAGCGCACATTTTCGGCTAACCAACAACAACCGCATAAGATGACCATCCATCATCATCGATGGTTCCAAGAAGGGTCGTGAGGGCAAAATCACCTCCGTTGACCGTCTTAAGTGGGTTGTTCCCAGCGAGTGTGTCGTCCGCTAGAAGTCGAATGGTCAGAGCCACTCTCTAAGGTCGTCATCTCTAACCTCAAGCTCGACAAGGACCATGAGCAGATCCTGGAGCGCACCGCAAAGAGACGCGAGGCTGCCAACACTGAGTCTGCTTCAGCGAATTGCCTGTTGTTGCTTTTAGCAAATAAGTGAGGCATATGTGAGGTACGGAGTACTCGAAATGAAATAAAATAAACCTGTCACGCCCAGGCTTCCGTCCTTGCTCCTTGATTTTTTTTTATTTTTTTTTTTCCTTTTTTCAAAAAGACCGGTGCATGCCGCAAATGGAAACAAAAGGTCAAAAAAAAAAACAAGCACAAATTCGTAAGACTTCCCCTTTTTTCCATCCAACGGGGTTCCTCTTGCTTCTAGCCAGCCCTGTTTACCTGTGGCGTCTGAACCCCATACTGCACCATAGGTATCTCCATCAGGCTATAGCCGAATCTCTATTGCGTTCTTTCCATTGTTCAGCGGTTCATCTTCATGCAGATTATCCCTGAATCATCTCCCCTCTCCCTTAAAACCCCTCATCATACTTTGATGCCTTCCCCCAATTGGCGCCGAATTATCTCCTCATCAATCCCGTTTCTGGCGGACCTCAATGGTTGAAGAGGTAAACGAATGGCGCAGATGGAATCGCAGCAACTTATTCTGGTATTACCAGGGTTTGATTCTGCCTCGCTCGCAGACTCGCACTGATGCGTTGGCTAGGACGTTGCGAGTTTGAGAGTGAGACACATTATATCGGAACAACTAGATCTAACTTCTATCTGTGGGTTTTTTTGGTTGTAATTTTTGGGGGTGTTTAAATTTAGGCCTTTGCGTATCTCTCCTGGTTTTGTTTGAGTACTGAGCCTCGGGGCCGTTGAACTTTTTGTAACATCAGATACATCACCTCTACCACTATGTTCCCACTGGACTAAATACTTATAACAATAACTTGCGGTTGGCCTCATAGTAGTACTAGTCCTCCGTAGTCTCGTACCATACGATAATCCCACATAGTGATAAATTCAATCTCATATGTACACAGCGCGTCAATGGTCCATGCTTCTGATTGCATTTAACACTGACCCCAGGCTGCATCAAGGAAACTGCATTTATTATATCTGAGAAAGATATTAGCTTAATAGTACAAGGGAAAAAAAGAACCGGTGTGCTAAACCGCAGAACAAAACATCGTGAAAGACATCCTAAATCCCCGGGTACTAATAAGATGAGCTGACAAACTTGTTGATCGAACCCGTCTCAGACGAGAAAGCCCAGATCCGGCATGTCTCCGAAGATGCATCTTTGCCACGGCGACAGTAAAGCCTCCCACACCCCATCCGGTAGACAGTAGCGGGAACTACCACGACCAGATCAGACAACAACAGGAACAGCCTTCCCCTCACTCACGAGGGCCAACACACTTCCCCCAAGCCGGCAATCCACACCCCATCCCGATGAACAAATACAGCAGGAAAACAATCACAACCCCCAGAAGAACCATCAGCTTAATATTCTTCCACCACATCCGCCTCCTCAAGCCCCGACTCCGAATGCGAAAATCATGCGCATTGCCTCCCAACCGGTCCGTCTTATCGACAAGCAGATCAATCCTCTCCCCGCGCTCCAAGACCCGCTCGATATTTTCGGTCATAATATCCCTGACACTGTCGATTTCCCTGCGGGCCGAAGCAAGCGAGTCCGACGGTGGGGCGGTATTATACGTCTGAAGCAGGGAGCGCAGCTCATTGTTGAAGGCGGCGCAGCCGTAGGCCGGCAGGGCGGCAAAATCAGTGCCGGAGGCTGGGTAGGTGGATAGGAATTTACGTTTCATTTCGAGGAGGAAGGCGAATGGGATGCGACGGCCTTGTTCGGCAGTCGCGACGACGATGTAGCTTAGAGGAGCGTAGGAGTTAGGCTCCTGACGGGCACCGGAGTCGTCCGTTGCCCCTGTGGGCGAGTCCGCGATGTAGTGAACGAAAAGACGTTCATGGGTGTAGGTGAGCTTTTGGGATTTCTCGTGCGTGATTTTGGGAAGGATGATGGAAGCGAGCGAGGAGGCGGATGTGGAGGATGTTCCTGGTGAGGAGTGTTCTGCAAGGATTGTGGTGCGGTGGGCAATGCAGGTGCTGGAGAGTTTGTACTATGTTAGTCTCTGATGGAATCTGGTCATCGGTTTGGCGGTTTGTGCAGTAGGTGGACGATGGACATACTAGAGCAGGAAGCTCGGGGGCTTCGAGGACGAGGCCATGGTGGTTGCTTCTTCCGTCTAGGCTGTGGTGATAAAAGAAAATAGACTGCTCCTCAACGAGTGAACCGAAAATAGACCAATGACTTTGTTGTCGCCTAGCGGAGATCCGCTTAGTAGAGGAAAAAAAGATGAGATGCTCCGTGATCCCGATGCCGTGACGTCGGCACACCAAAAACCCCGGATTGTGTCACGTGCTTCTGTCCGAATGGTCCAACGTTGAATGGACCAATTACTAAAGTCAAAAATCTCATTCTTTATCATTTCTATGGGAAATTAAAGCTCGTTGTCTCATGTGGTGTGAAATCATCTGCTCGTATAGTCCAATCATTTCTGCGCAGGCCAAAGATCAGGATCGTCTTTCCAAGTCCAATTCCTCAAAATCACTGAACTCGTCAGACTGGCTCAATGCTTCCATAATAACAGTGTCGCCCCCGTCGCTGTCACAAGCAAAAGAACCGACATCATCAGCCGATGAATTCAACAAGAAAGAGTAGTCGTTAGCCGCCCCGTAGCCTTCAATCGATGTTGACTTCTGGTGACTGCCGACTCCATCGTTGTCTTTCTGTGAACTAGTTGTCATTGATTTTATAGACAACATGTCTGCTCCATACCCATTCGTGGTCCTGTGAGAAGCACCTTGGACAGTACTTTCAATCTCTCTGGTACTTACTATAGAGATTGAATCGGCCGTTGATGCAGCCCTACTACCCAGGTGAACCTCTGGTCCCGGTGCTGAGAAGCCCCCTGCTTCTAAGATGGGGATATCATGGTCCATAAAGACTCCTCCGGTCCCATCGTCATTACCTCCTGCCCACAGGGGTAGGTATTTAAACTCATTTTCAGTAAGACACATAAGAGTGTCGGGTCTCTCAATCAAGCTTCTGCTCAGCTGAACCATGTCACGGGCGTACTTGTTCACATATGACCTTACCTCTTTAATGAATGAGTTTAGAGCAAATTGGCCTTTACTATATGAGACTAACCCCGATACGCGAATCGACAGATTATCATCGTCCTCCTTTCCCCAACGGGCTACTTGATAATCAAGCTTTCCGTGGTTATCCCCTTGCACAAGAGAGTTGAATGCGTGCACTATCTTAGATAGCTCACTTTGCGTGACCGCCTTGATTTTCGCGGTGGCGTGAGTCTCAAAGGCTGGCAGCCAGTCTCCCAGACTAGCAACCGAAGAATTCCAGAAAGATGTACTACTAATACCTTGAAAGTCACTTTGATCAAATTGTTCGCACATGATGTTCCACCAGAATGACCTACTGAAAACGCGCTCTGGGTAACGCATTGGTCCACGGGTATATTTATAGTGTCTTGAGGAATCCGTATCCATAGTATTAACGACTGATGTCGGTACCCAGCGACCCTTTTCTCTTTCCAGCCATTGCACAATACGTGCTCGAACATACTCCTTGCAAGTAATGATAAGTTCAGACATGAGAACGTTCTCCGAAGGGGTCTCCGGAGTGAACTTAAGTAATTCTTGGAACGTCGACAATTCAAAGAGCCACTGCATTTCAGAGCCTGCCAGGTAGATGAATCGATCAATAACGTACTCCACAAAGCTCTTGCTTGCATACTCGATGCGCTGGAGCTCGTTGTCGTCCAACAGTGGTTCCCGGAGACGCCCATGATAAGTCCACTGTGGTCTCCCTGGCAAAGGTTGCTTGTCTGAGTTCGCCAGCAAAAGCAGTGCCTCCTCCCCCACGAGGATGGAAAATGAGTCACGGCAAAGATAGTCACATTGAACCCCACAACCGATCTTGTACGCGACCTCTGGATGGCATTCTATGAGATTCACGTTCGTCGAATCGTAGAGCCAACTTAATATAATGTTACTGATTTTCGGTACAGTAGCTACCTCGAACAATCTCGCCAGTGCGAAGAAGGTCCAGAGCTTGCAGGGGGTATCGAGTCTGGGATTATAGCCTTCCAGAGCACATATTAGGTGTTCAATACCACTGCGGTGTCGGGATACAGAATATTCGACAGGAAGGCCTGGCTTGCTTGAAGCAGATGTACTCTCAGTCTCGTTTCCCGGCAATTCAATTTCATCTTCACCACCGCTGCGAGCAATGGGTAAATTCCACCATACTGAAGAATCAGCCCAGTTCCTGATACTCAGAGGGCATGACAACTCTGTGAGATATAGGACGGCATCTTCATCTACCGAAGGAGGTGTAAGGTCAATGACGTATTTAATTCCGTCCGTGAGCTTGCCTTCGAGTCCACGGTGACTGATGGTTCGAACCTGAGTCCTCGGCTGGAAGAGGTTGTTGAAGTAAGCAGAGCCGGTATCCAGAAGCCGTTGGCTATGGATACGGTGAGGGATAGATTCAGAGGAGCGCGGCAAGACTGCCACGCATGATGTCTGCGGCGGAGGATCAATATATAGTAGTGTATCTGCTTCGCTGAGAAGAAGCAATCCTGAATAAAGATTATCCGGGTTTGTGTCTAGTGTGAAAGGTTCTCTGCTCGTTTTCGGAACCAGTGTACCTGCGCGTGCTGACAGGGGGGACGAATGGTCCATGGCCGTATGCTTTTCCCGAGACTCAATAGATATCCTTGTCTCTGGGCTTTTTGGTCTGAGACTGGGGCAAATGGAGTATTCAGAGAGTTGGTTGCGGGGCTTTAGTATAAGAGGTTTAATCAATACGTCACAGTCAGTCATACTAGGAGCCAAATGAAGCAGTCCTAAAGAAGTACCTACTAGTCCTAGCCTGCTTACCTTGTCGCTTTCCAATGACAAGCTCTAGATTGTATATTGCATATGAACAGCCAATGAATATTGGAGATACTAGTTGAAAAGAAATCTTTTGATCATCATAGATCAAGAAGATAGTAAGCCAGGACCGTTGCAAGTGTACTACTAGTGGATTTTTGCGGGATCTTCAAGCAAAGACACACCAAAATGCATCCTCGTTTGCGGAAGCACATGTGACCCATGAGGTTGATTGGTGTGGACATACTAGTAGTCAGAGAGCCGTCGGGTTATTGCCACAGACTCGTCTATAAAACTTAAAGACCGACCATAATTGCTTTCTGGTACAGGAGGGCCTTATATAACCATATCTAATCGCGAGAAGCCTCCGGAAGTGCGAAGAATGATCGTGGTACTTCCATAGTAGAATTACTTACTAGTAGATATGAAAGGCAAGTTGGACGAATATCCATTGGAGGCAACTGTCAAAATTCCTTTGCAAGTTTGAGTTGGCAATTATAGGAAACAGTCTTCCAATCATTTCACGCGGTAAAAGCAGAGAATAGAATAATATACATCAGTAACGGAAAACAAAGTACAATCTATAAAAACACAACAGTAAGTGAAATCACGAAATCTAAAAAAAATTCCCACTTATCTTCTACATGATCCTCCGTTGTGACACCTCAGATGTTACTGCATCGGACAACTGACCTTCACTGCTGGTCTTGCTTCTCCGTGATCCAGGATGGGGCTGTTTTCCTTTCCTCTCTGAGCGCTTCTTCTTCTCCCGCTGATTTCCTTTTGATTCGTCGGGTCCACTCTGGCTGCGGCTCGTACCTTCACGCCGGAGATCTTTCATTTCTCTGATCACTTCCCGGAACCCTTCCTCTATATTATTCATACGAGCGAGGACAAGCTTACCGAGCAGATCCTGGCTACCGTGGGAGCTATCCTGTCGGCGCATACCACCCGTCACATATGCCATCTGAGTCGTCAGACTTGAAGGCACGCCTCCGACAAAACCATTCGCGATCGCTCTGTTGTCTCCTATATCAGAGCCTAAGCCGTGAAGAACGGAGTCTGGGCCTCGATTCCCAAGTGGCTGGCCGGGGACTAAAAAGTGGCCGAACTCTGGGACAGACATAGGATTGGAAATAGGCATGGTTACATTTCGACTTCGGTCGTCCGTACTATGCCTTCTCCTTCCCCACCGGTCAGCAGATGTTGACCTAGCCACCCAATCTGCATGATCCGGCGTCTCTGCCCTGCGCCTGATAGGGGTTGATGATGTTTCTGTTTCTTCACCATTGCTCGTTATGGACAAGGGTCTGTATAGCATGGTGGCGCCTGAGTAACTCCGTGAATGAAGCTTGGCACGCCGAACTGGGCTATTTCTCCTCGACTTTATTTTCGCTGTTGATGGTCGAGAGCTGTAAAATTTCGGTGTTGCCTTACCAGGGCTCTCGTCCTTCCGGACCTCTTCGTCATCGGAGCTTCCGCCATTGGACTGATCTTCATGACCATCGCTTGTGAGCTCATCATCGCCCTCCATGCCTGTATGTCGCGAAAGTTGCCGTCTTCGTGTCGGCGCCATGAAATATCTTCCAGCACGAGGAGTAGCTGGTGAAGATGCGATATAAGCAATATGATCTTCGGGGTTTGACATGACAGAGCGACTTGATTCGGCAAAGTCCCGTAGACTTCGGGTGAGCCTTCTATGGGAAGTATAGCGTGGCCTTTGTGGTATTTTTTCGAGTCGACTGACCTCGTCCGAATCCTGCTCATCGGGCGGATTGGCCGGATCAGGACCCATAGCCCGCATCCAGTTTTTAACAATATTGTTGCTCTTTCTTTGATCCATTTCCCTAACAGGCTTCATGGTGATCTCCTCGCGAAATGGTCGTCGGAATACCTCTTCCAGCGCGCGGTCCTTCTGATATGTTGCCACGGAGGGCTCCCGAACAAGCCGAGGCGCTTTGGAGCTGAAAGTCTTGAATCGACTATGTCGAGGGCCACGGGCGCGAGCAGAAGTCCCTGCGCGAGTTTGGGAATCAATAAGGTCTGTTGGTTCAATAACTTTGGAGGTAAGGATCGTTTTCTCGTAGAAGCATATGGTAAAGAGGATGGGCAGGTGAGTAATTTTGATGATGGTACGATTGATGCGCACAAACTGCCTGAAGGGCATTATATAACGGAGAGGCGTGATAAGCCAAGCGAGAATATTGGTTGGCGCCACGTAAGAAAATAGAGCATCCGACTTAACCATGGAGATGGTGTTGACAGCGAACAAAAATTGGTGTTCTTGATTGGCATTTTGCACAATGCCCATGAAGGAGTTGGTGAGAACCGTGATTAAGATGGTGACAACAACAAAATGACAGATGAATAAAAAGACTGTCAGTATTGTCTTCCCCAACGCATTGTAATCATCCCAGAGTGCCCACGCTGTTGGTGTGAACCCCATCAGCATTTGAAACAAAGCATACGCAATAGATCCGGCCGATTGATCTCCACCGCTGCCAAAGGAGAGAGTAAAAGCAACAAAGAAACCGCTACATGCGATGATGATCAAGAAAAACACGGCTACCAAGTCGGAAGCCATGATTCTGAACGCGATAAGGAGTTGTGAGAAATAGCGATAGTGGTCCAGAATTGAGAAAAGACGTGGGAATAACAGAACAGCATTCGCGGCTAGAATATCATATGCTTGATCGGCAACGGCTTGCTTGCGAGTGAACGGCATGAAAGCGCCATACAGCCGCAGGCAATAATAGCAGAAGAGGAGAAACAAGATACCGAGGTCAAATAGGTTCCAGAAACTCATGAGATACAAGCTGAAGCCCTGTTCGTTAAAACCAACGATCTCATCAAGCATGAAGCCTGCACTCCAAAACCAGAACACGACTTCTAGCGGGCTAATATGCACACGTCGCTGCTCCAGGACCGCGAGGAACAATGCCAACAATACAGCGAACGATAGAGTCGAAAGGAATTGTCTGTATCGAGGAACCCTCAATCTAGAAAGTTTGAATAGAGAGGCATCTCTCGGGTCATAGAGAGTCACTGAGCGTCGCAGCTGGGCCGGTTTGAGCCCCGAATTGCTGGCAAACGGGTTTGGGTTGGTGCTGGTCAGGGTAGTACCATACGACGGCGCTCCACTTTGACCGACTCTTGCTGGTGACCGATGGAGATAGTCCGCAGCTGAATGGAAAACGATGGTGCCGGCCCATATAGCCTCCAACTGTTGTACGACAAGCGGGTGGGAAAGAAACCGCTTCGCCTGGGAACGGATAGCGATTTCGAGGCAAGAGATTCGGGCCACCCCAGGTAGCCGCTTGTTTCCCGCGGTGGAAGTCCAGCCCAGAATTTGCTGGGGGTCCCCAGACAACGGCTGGCCTTGGAGAGGGTAGAATTCATATGAGAGAGCATCAATCAACTCCCTTGTAGTATGCTCTCTCAGCAACTTTATGGCAAGAAGCTCACTCACCATGGCCCTAGTCTGACTTGTGCCACTGTTGCCAGGGTTGAGATGGACTTCTTTATTGAATTGCAAGCAATTGGCCAGCAAAGCGTACAATGTGGCCCGAGAAAAGTGAAACGCTCTAATCTGTTGCTGGATTGGTTTTACCAGGAATTGAGAAATCTGGGGCGACCGCAACTGATCCCAGGACAGTGTAGTCTCACAGCGAGTCGCGATAAGTGCGCGAATGGCATGGGTAATATCGTATACGGGGAGCGTATCTACGCATAACGGGAAGACCTTGGTTAGCTTTCTCATTTGGTTGCTTCGTTCGGGCAGTCTGTACCTAGGCGAGAGGCTGAGAAGATGGGAAGTAGGGGACTAGACTCGAAAGGGCCATCCTCTTCGTCCCCATCGTCATCCTCTCCTCCATCATCGGGGCCCTCGTCCGCATCATCATTCCCCTGAATCTCCTCATATCTCGCTTCAGTATCCCGGTGAAGGAACGGCCATGATAGTAAATCCCGAGGTGTGTAGGGTGACAAAAATGGAGAGCGTTCTCCGTACACTCGGCGTTTCTTTGGGCGCAGAAGAGAGGCAAGCATGATGGGAAAAGCCCTGAATTTCCCAAAATCCAAAGATATTGAGGTGTGGTTAATGCATGATCCCGGAGAGACGGAAGATGAAACGGCGACGCGAACCTAGCACTAGATAAGATAAACCGTCATCGAGGTTTGTATCAGGCCTCCAGAAGGTTCGCGTGATGTGAGAGGGAATTTTCCGGTTAACCAGACCAACAGGAAGGGATATAGCCAGGGGAAATAAGTCAAGATAATTATTTGCTGGAAGAATTGACGCAGCTCACATGCGCCTGCATTGCAGAGCTAGTAATGGTGGTGGAGGGGGAAGGATCATGGATCGCACACGGCGCATCTCAAACTTTGCCGCAACGCGATTTATCATTTTAGTGCCCTTACTTTACTTTTAACTTTTTCATTTGTTTTTTTTTTTTTTTTTTCAGCTGACTTTCGCTGATAACATCCAGATAAACCGATCAGTTCACCCTATCAAAAACTGCGAGGTGGGATAGTGGCTCACCACAGGATAACGTTTGGTCACACCTAGACAGTGTAATTAGGGTCTTATATAAACCTACCTAGAATGATCAGTACTAGGCAACATTCAGTGTACATACTGTTGTAATTAGTAGTGGGACCACTGTGTACTAAATGAATACCACGGATGGCAGTGGTATATACTGGAGAAAAGCTGTATGCAGATGACTCTGGAATATATGTCTCTAGAATTGGGAATTTTGACGTAACCAAAGGCACTGTATCTAGGTATGTAGTATAGAGTGAGACCAGTGTATATTGCTTGCTGGTGAAGCAAGAGAAAGAACATTCTAATTGGAAGAAAATAATGATAAATTTATAATTAAAAGAAGTATTGAGCCCTGCTTGCTGGGAACTAGTAATAAAAAAAGTAGCTACACTCAACGGTCCTTGTTTGTCAGGAAAAGAAAAAATTCCGTAGTTTACCAGGTGCATAGATGTCAGATATAGTGTACTAGACTAGTAGTATGAAGTTATCATTGGATTTGAGAGGGTTGAAGCTTTCAGCATCACGGACCATAGGAACGTCTTGGCAAATAGGTAGAACAAGGATCTGTGCGGTCTGGGTGCTTACTGCTCAGTGCTCACCGCCTGCAGTGCAAGTCTTTGTCGATCGGGGTGGCGAGGCCCTTGTCCACTGTGCACGGTGGTGGCGTTCCCAGGTTCTCCCTCAAAAAGGCCGCAACCGGACTCTGGACTCTTGGTACTCCGTACGGAGTAGTACTAGGTTGTACAGTACTCCGTACGTACGTCGTAGCCCTGGAGGTTGGGATTACTTACTGAGTCCGTACGGAATACTACTAAGGTAGGCAACCAGTGGTCATGGATGACCTTAATTGCTTCCACGATTGATTTACTACCAGAATACTCCGTACGGAGTACCTACTACTACGTATCCTACTCTGATAGGGGGTAATCTTACGGAGTACGGAGTAGTTAGAAACACTTTAGCAATAACAGCCATTGTTTCAGCAGATTTTTTGGTACTGTACGTACATCATGTAAAACGTACCCCTCAATTGAAGAAGTTCCAAACTTTCCGAATACGTCGTACGGAGAGTCTTCCCCCTCCTGGAGGTCCGGGTAGCATTCCAAGGTTGGCGTTACCTACTGTAAACAAAGGAAGGGCAAAGAAGGCTACAACCCTGAGACAGAGCTGCATTCCTGCGCTTGTATGTATGTACTGTAAAAAAAAAAAATTTTTCATCAGGCGGTCGATCACGGCAGAATGAGCAGTGATCCCCGGATCGGTAAGCTGGTTAGTCCAATGAGAAAGCTCCTTCAGCCCGCCAAACACAAAAATTTATTTCACACGACCATCCCCGTTGAACGAGATTTCTTCTCCTCCTTCTATATACCTCCTCCCGTGCTGAAGCAGCAGAAAGACCTCTCTCCCTCCCGCTTTATCATCATTTCAACGGAGTCTTGGAGGCTGCTGATGCTACGGTAGAGTGAATACCCCTACCATACTGTCCCCGAGAGGACCTTTTCCCCTCCACTCCCCCTCTCCCCACCCAAGTTCCCCAAATGCCACACCCCGCCGGTCACGAGGAGGTCGCACTCCCTTCGAGCCCCTTGTCTGGAGGAGCTGTTTCCTATAACCAGATTAACAAGGAATTGCAACCATTGCCCTCAATGGACGTCAGCAGTGGCGCCGTGATCCCCCCCGCCTCATCTCGATTGCGAGGCAGCAGCGGGAAGCTGTTCGCTCTCGAGCTCGAGGATGGCACAGTCTACCAAGGCTACAGCTTTGGTGCTGAGAAGAGCGTGGCAGGAGAGCTGGTCTTCCAGACCGGCATGGTAGGATACCCGGAGTCAGTGACTGACCCCTCCTACCGCGGCCAGATCCTGGTCATCACTTTTCCCTTGGTGGGCAACTATGGTGTTCCCTCTCGCGAGACTATGGACGAGTTGTTGAAGACATTACCAAAGTACTTCGAGTCCACGGAGATTCATATCGCAGCACTTGTCGTTGCCACCTACGCCGGAGAGGACTACTCCCATTTCCTTGCTGAGTCCTCCTTAGGACAATGGCTGAAGGAACAAGGTGTTCCTGCCATGCACGGGGTGGACACTCGTGCTCTCACAAAGCGTATCCGTCAGAAGGGTAGCATGCTTGGCCGCATGTTGCTCCAGAAGTCCGATGAAACATTGGAGGAGGCTCCAGTGGACAAGGACAGCTGGAGGTCGTACTTTGAGCAGACCGAGTGGGTTGACCCGAATAAAAAGAACCTCGTGAGCGAAGGTGAGTTACTAGTCCGGTAGCTTGTTTGGATGAAAATGCTTGATCTAACTGGACTTGTTCCTAGTCTCCATCCGGGAACCGCGTCTTTTCTCTCCTCCTGAAAATGTTGCCCTCAAGCACCCTTCCGGTCGTCCAATCCGCGTTCTGTGCCTGGACGTGGGTTTGAAATTCAATCAGTTGCGCTGCTTACTTGCGCGTGGTGTCGAGGTCTTGGTTGTTCCTTGGGATTATGACTTCCCTACTCTCGCTGGCAAGGACTACGATGGTCTATTTGTTTCCAACGGTCCTGGTGACCCCGCCACACTTACCACCACTGTCAGCAACCTGTCAAAGATCATCAAGGAAGGACGGACTCCCGTTTTCGGAATCTGCCTGGGCCATCAGTTGATTGCTCGCTCTGTTGGTGCTCAGACTCAGAAGATGAAGTTCGGTAACCGTGGCCACAATATCCCCTGCACCAGTATGGTGTCCGGTAAGTGCCACATCACTTCTCAGAACCACGGTTATGCCGTAGATTCCACAAGCCTTCCCGAGGACTGGGAGGAGTTGTTTGTCAATGCCAATGATGGCAGTAACGAAGGTATCAGACACACCAGCCGTCCGTTCTTCAGCGTTCAATTTCACCCGGAAAGCACTCCTGGTCCCCGGGATACCGAGTACCTCTTCGATGTGTTCATCAACAGCATCAAGGAGACTCTTTCTTCTCCTGAAGCTATCAACAAGCCTGTTTCATTCCCTGGTGGCACCAAGGAGGAGAACAAGAAAGCCTCTCCTCGTGTCTCTGTCAAGAAGGTCTTGATTCTGGGAAGTGGTGGTCTTAGCATTGGCCAAGCTGGAGAATTCGACTACTCCGGAAGTCAGGCTATCAAGGCCTTGAAGGAAGAAGGAATCTACACTATTTTGATAAACCCGAACATTGCTACCATTCAGACCTCAAAGGGTTTGGCAGACAAGGTGTACTTCCTTCCTGTGAATGCAGAATTCGTGCGAAAGGTTATCAAGCATGAACGGCCCGACGCTATCTACGTCACCTTCGGTGGTCAGACCGCGTTGCAGGTCGGTATCCAGCTCAAGGATGAGTTCGAGTCATTAGGTGTCAAGGTTCTCGGTACACCAATTGATACCATCATCACCACTGAAGATCGTGAACTCTTTGCTCGTAGCATGGAATCGATCAACGAGAAGTGTGCGAAATCCGCCTCTGCATCAAACCTCGAGGAGGCTCTCAGAGTTGTTGAGGACATTCAGTTCCCTGTCATTGTTCGTGCTGCTTACGCTCTTGGAGGTCTGGGCAGTGGTTTCGCCGAAAACATGGATCAACTGAGGGATCTTTGCACAAAGGCTTTTGCCGCCAGTCCCCAGGTCCTGATTGAGAAGAGCATGAAGGGCTGGAAGGAAATTGAGTACGAGGTCGTCCGTGATGCGAGAGACAACTGTATTACTGTCTGCAACATGGAAAACTTCGACCCTCTGGGTATCCATACTGGTGACTCTATTGTCGTTGCCCCATCGCAGACGCTCTCCGACGAGGATTATAACATGCTGCGTACCACCGCGGTCAACGTTATCCGTCATCTTGGCGTTGTTGGGGAGTGTAATATCCAATATGCTCTGAACCCCTTCTCGAAGGAGTACTGTATCATTGAGGTGAACGCTCGTCTGTCAAGATCCTCTGCTCTTGCTTCCAAGGCTACCGGCTATCCTCTTGCCTTCATTGCGGCCAAGCTTGGTTTGGGCATTCCCCTGAACGAAATTAAGAATTCTGTCACCAAGGTCACTTGTGCTTGCTTCGAGCCTTCTCTTGACTACTGTGTGGTTAAGATCCCTCGCTGGGATCTCAAGAAGTTCACCCGTGTCTCTACTCAACTCGGTTCTTCTATGAAGAGTGTTGGTGAGGTCATGAGCATCGGACGAACCTTTGAGGAAGCGATCCAGAAAGCCATTCGCTCCGTTGATTTCCACAACCTGGGCTTCAACGAGACCAGTGCACTCATGTCCATCAAGGGCGAATTACAAACTCCTTCCGACCAGCGCTTGTTCGCTATCGCCAACGCCATGGCTGCTGGCTACAGCGTCGATGACATTTGGAAACTGACCCAGATTGACAAGTGGTTCCTCAGCAGGCTTAAGGGTCTCAGTGATTTTGGCAAGCTCATGACTACTTATAATGCTACTACTGTTCCCAGACCTCTTATCCGACAGGCAAAGCAACTGGGTTTCTCTGATGGTCAACTTGCCAAGTTCCTTAGCTCCAACGAGCTCGCCATCCGTCGCATGCGTGTTGAGGCCGGCATTATTCCCATCGTCAAGCAGATTGATACTGTTGCTGCTGAATTCCCTTCAGTAACCAACTATTTATACCTCACTTACAATGCCTCAGAGCACGACGTTGTCTTTGATGATAAGGGTATCATGGTTTTGGGATCTGGTGTCTACAGAATTGGTTCTTCCGTTGAGTTTGATTGGTGCTCTGTCCGCACTATCCGTACTCTCCGTGAACAAGGCCACAAGACTGTCATGGTCAACTATAACCCGGAAACTGTCAGTACAGACTACGATGAAGCCGATCGGTTGTACTTCGAAAACATCAACCTGGAGACTGTCTTGGATATTTACCAGCTGGAATCTTCTAGTGGTGTTATCATCTCCATGGGTGGTCAGACTCCAAACAACATCGCCCTGCCTCTCCATCGTCTCAATGTCCGCATCCTCGGAACCTCCCCTGAGATGATTGATGGCGCCGAGAATAGATACAAATTCTCGCGTATGCTTGACCGTATCGGTGTTGATCAGCCTTCCTGGAAGGAGCTTACTAGCATCGAAGAAGCGACCACCTTTTGTAATAAGGTTGGCTACCCAGTGCTTGTCAGGCCTTCTTATGTCCTTTCGGGAGCTGCCATGAACACTGTATACTCAGAGCATGATCTTGCCAGCTATCTTAACCAAGCTGCCGAGGTCTCGCGTGAGCATCCTGTTGTCATCACTAAGTATATAGAGAATGCCAAGGAAATTGAAATGGACGCCGTAGCGCTGAATGGTACTATGGTTGGTCACTTCATCTCTGAGCACGTCGAGAATGCTGGTGTCCACTCCGGTGACGCTACATTGATCTTACCCCCGCAGGACCTGGACCCAGAGACCGTCCGGCGCATCGAGGAGGCCACCAGCAAGATCGGCAATGCCCTTAATGTCACTGGTCCTTACAACATTCAATTTATCGCGAAGGATAATGACATCAAGGTCATTGAATGTAACGTCAGAGCTTCCCGTTCCTTCCCGTTCGTTTCGAAGGTCATGGGTGTTGATCTGATTGAGATGGCCACCAAGGCGATGATCGGCGTACCATTCACCGAATATCCTCCTGTCAACGTTCCTAAGGACTACGTTGGTGTGAAGGTGCCTCAGTTCTCTTTCTCCCGGCTTTCTGGAGCGGACCCTGTCCTCGGTGTTGAGATGGCCTCCACCGGTGAAGTTGCTTCCTTCGGGCGCGATAAGTACGAAGCTTATCTCAAGGCACTTCTGTCCACTGGCTTCCGTCTCCCGAAGCGCAACGTGTTGTTCTCTATCGGTTCTTACAAGGAGAAAATGGAGATGTTGCCCTCAATCCGCAAGCTGCATCAGATCGGGTTCAACCTTTTTGCTACAGCTGGTACCGCCGACTTCTTGAAGGAGAACGGTGTCCCCGTCAAATACCTCGAGGTTCTTCCAGGCCAGGAAGAGGATATCAAGTCCGAATATTCGCTCACTCAGCATCTGGCCAACAACCTCATCGACCTTTACATCAATTTGCCTTCTAACAACCGATTCAGGCGCCCGGCTAACTACATGAGCAAGGGCTATCGCACTCGCCGGATGGCTGTTGACTACCAGACCCCCTTGGTCACCAATGTCAAGAATGCCAAGATTTTGATTGAAGCCATTGCTCGTCACTATGATCTGAACGTGCAGAACATCGACTACCAGACCAGTCACCGCACTGTGACCCTTCCCGGTTTGATCAACATTGCCGCCTTTGTACCCAGCCTCATGACCCCTGGCTCCAAGGATTTCGAGCTAGTGACCAAGGCCTCTATGGCTGCCGGTTTCAGTATGGTGCGCGTCATGCCTGTTGGTGTCGATGCCTCCGTCACTGATGCTCGCGCATTGAAGGTTGCCCAGCAGAATGCTCAGGACGCTTCCTTCTGTGATTTCAACTTCTCCATTGTGGCGACTTCCACCAACTCCGACCAGATCGGTCAGGTGACCGGAGATGTGGGTTCCCTGTTCATTCCTTTCAACCATCTTTCTGGCAATATTAGCAAGGTCGCAGCTGTCACTAGCCACTTCGCTGCGTGGCCTTCCAGCAAGCCCATTATCACCGATGCCAAGTCTGCTGATCTCGCGTCGGTTCTCTTGTTGGCAAGCCTCCACAGCCGCAACATCCACGTCATGAGTGTGACTTCCAAGGAGGACATCACTCTCATTGCACTCAGCAAAGAGAAGGGTCTCAAGGTGACTTGCGATGTTTCTGTATTCTGCCTCTTTCTTTCTCGGGAAGATTACCCTGAATGCAGCTTCTTGCCTTCGGCCGACGATCAGCAAGCCCTCTGGGAACACCTTAGCACAATTGATGTCTTCTCCATTGGCAGCATTCCGTTCCAGCTTGCTGGCGAGAAGGCTTCTCCCATGGTCGGTATTGCCGAAACTCTGCCATTGCTCTTCACTGCGGTGTCCGAGGGTCGTTTGACCGTCCAGGATATCATTGCCCGCCTGTACGAGAACCCCAAGAAGATATTCGAGTTGCACGACCAGGCCGACTGTTCGGTTGAGGTTGAGATTGACCGTCCGTACCTATTCCAAAACGCGCATGCCTGGTCTCCTGTCAACGGCAAGAACCTGAGAGGATCTGTCCAGCGGGTTATCTTCCAAGGGAAGACATCCTGCCTCGACGGCGAGATCACACCCGATGCCCCTAAGGGAACAGATATGTCTGGCCACCGAATTGTGCCTGTGTCTCCTTCTATCAAGGCCATGTCTCCCATGGTTCAGGCAGGGCTAGAGGGCCTCGATGGACGGCTGTCAGTTGCGGGTACTCCTGCTCGTCCGTCACGCCGTGCTCTGGATCAAGCTCCATCTGTAGGTGAACTAGGACCTCCCCTGTATTCTACCGTCCCACATGCTTCACCCTCACTTCGTGAGATGCTGTCGAGGTCGACTTTCAGACAAAAACATGTGCTCTCTGTCGGCCAGTTCACCCGCGCCGACTTGCACTTGCTCTTTACTGTGGCCCAAGAAATGCGTCTTGGGGTTCAGCGCCAGGGCGTCCTTGACCTTCTGAAGGGTCGTGTCCTGTGTACTCTCTTCTATGAGCCTTCAACGAGAACGTCAGCTTCCTTTGACGCTGCCATGCAGCGTCTTGGTGGACGTACCATTGCCATCTCGACGGAGCGTTCTTCTACAAAGAAGGGCGAGACTCTGCAAGACACCCTCCGCACCCTCGGCTGCTATGGAGACGCTATCGTTTTGCGTCACCCCGAACCCGCCAGCACTGAAATTGCTGCCAAGTTCTCTCCTGTTCCTGTCATCAATGGTGGAAATGGAAGCGTCGAACACCCGACGCAGGCATTCCTCGATCTCTTTACTATCCGTGAAGAACTGGGAACTGTCACTGGCTTGACGATCACCTTCACTGGTGACCTGAGATACGGCCGCACTGTCCATTCTCTTATCAAGTTGCTCCAGTTCTATGACGTGCGGGTGCAGCTTGTCGCTCCCAAGGATCTGTCCTTGCCGGAAGAGGTTCGTCAGAAAGTTGTTGCTTCCGGCCAGCTCGTTGTGGAGTCGGAAGAGTTGACCCCGGAGATTGTCGCCCGCTCCGACGTTTTGTACTCTACGCGCGTGCAAAAGGAGCGTTTCGCCGACCTGGAGCAGTTTGAACGCCTCAAGAACAGCTTCATTGTTGACAATGCTCTTCTCAAGCACGCCAAGAGCCACATGGTTGTGATGCACCCCTTGCCTAGGAATGCGGAGATCGCGGAGGAGGTTGACTTCGACCAACGGGCGGCCTATTTCAGACAGGTTTGTCTCCCCTTGGTACATGTTATAGGACGTGTTTGTGCTAACTTTTAGATTTCTAGATGAGATATGGCCTTTACTGTCGCATGGCTTTGCTTGCATTGATTATGGCGCCCTAGGTCATTTACTACATATAAGTAGAGGGAGCCGACTGAACTCCATGATGTTATTGTCGTGGGAGGTGACCTCGATAATTCGTTGGATTGCGTTTTGTTTCTTTTTCCAGCATTGGATCGTGTCACCAAAAGTTATGCAGTGTGATTACAGAATACCGCGTAGGCTTATTAGAGAATGCCCGCATGATAGATTAGATGAATTCCTCTCTATGAACATGACGTTTTCGTTATGTGTTATGTGTTATGTATGATGTATGATGTATTATGTGTGAGTTTTATGTGATATTTATGTGTGGTGTGTATTTTGTGTGTTGTTTGTGTTGTGTGTGATGTGTGATGTGTGGTGTGTGGTGTGTGGTGTGTGATGTTTATTTCCTTGATTTTTCTGTGGTCTGCTTCAAGTTTTTCTTTTGATGACTGGCGCGTTTGGTTTCTTTTGCTTTCCTCTCCTTTCTTTTATTTTCTCGTCCCCCTTAGTTTTCTTTTGGTCTGGACGCTTTGGATGGGATCTTTGGTTGTGATTTTTTTAATGGCGTTGGGTTTGGGACACGAGACTTAAGACGGAAACGGAAAGTGGCATGGATGCCTGAATACCTGATACCCCGTGCAAGACACGACACGACTCCGAGTCGTTATCACTACATACTATGATATATACCCTTGGATACAATATGAGTCTGCGTTTATTTGATTCAGACGGAATCTTTTTCTTTTTCTATTCATTGAAATTGAACTGATGAATTCTCCAATAATTATCACCGAGTCTTTTCCCATACCATCTTTCGCTCTCTTTCTCTGAGAAACCGTCGTTCACTTGAGAATAGTTGAGGATGCCCCAGACGAACCAATTAATTATCTCTGGTTAAGTCAACAGCGCTACTTGGTATATGATTGACATTGAATGAGACATTTTAAACTTCATCTGCAGACCGATGGGGTTGTTTCTTATGCTATGATACTAAAGTCTAACAACTACAGAGTACAGTACAACAGAATGAATGCTATTCAAAGTATGATATAAAAGTTTCTCAAATGCTGAGCATGCCAGGAACAAATCAACATCATGCATTGAGTCAAGAATCTTGACCCTATGGCCAAAACATTGGAGCCACTGTTGGATAGAGTAGGTCCCCATTCTCGTCCTTTATTCCTCTAGTCCGGGGAAATAATGGCCTGCTCGGTATTTAGCTTCCCGACACAATAAAAGAAGATCTTTCCTCATTAGCTCCACTTCCCCCGTGTCGCCATCGCGGAGTCCCCGATTGCTCATCCATTAACCATGTTAGTATGGACTTCGACATTGCTTGCGCTAATGCCTTGGGGTCATCGTGGACTTCCGGCAGCAAGTTGTGATTTGATAACCTTATAAGCGGGCCTATGTCTTCTATAAATACATTGCAAGATCAACTCCCACCCCAAATACTAAGGGGATAGTTGGGGCCCTTGACCGCGCGAATATCTGCTATTCGCTGGCTTCATCGTGGAAAATACTAGAAGGACGATGCGGTACTCTTAAACTTCTACCAATTTTATATACTAACAAGTCTTTGCCTGCGTTGACAGTGCTGACCCTAACTAAAGGTTCCCTTCAACAGAGCACATTCAGTTTCCTACGACCTCCTGAGCCATTGCAGAGCCTAGTAATGAGAAAAAGAAAGTAGAACTTGCTTGCTTCATCTCCTGAAAAAGCAAGGCCTGTTTCTCCTGCAGCGAGCACACTCGCTAACGAACATAATGGAATGAATGAAAAGGCTCTGCTACGGAAACTGGATATACGGTTACTTCCACCATTAACAATCCTGTATCTCTTGTCGATTTTGGATCATAGAAACGATATCCATCTTCTGCTCACAGCAAAGAGACTTTCTTTTCGAATATATTTGTCCGTACAAAAGGAACGGACAGCACTATTAGGTGGCATAAGTTGTTCTTCAGTGCTCCGTCGCTAGTGGGTGCTTTTGGTGGCGTCCTAGCCTGGATACGTCTCTTCTGGTGAAGACTCAGGAGGTCATTCACTGACTATTGTCTAGCGCATCGCACATATGCGTGTTGGTGGATATAACGGTGGGACAGGGAGTTAATATGGTCAGGAGTTTCGGGTGCATTTAACTTTACGGACTCAATATCCACACCACGTCCCTTCCGATATAGATATAACTATCTCTCAAGTTCTTAGCGAGGACCCATGGCACTGTACCAGTTAAAACAGTTTCGTGGCAGTGAGCAGCGCACTATTATCAAGGAGCTCAGGTGCACAGCTGCCGAAGCTCAACTTTCCTCCGGTGCTCCTTACGCTGTGGCATTCGCCATCACAATTACCGTTGCCTGGCGCCGTTCATCATGAGATCTAGCGCACTCGCTTGTATCGGAATTATCATCCTTTTGACGGACCGCTGACCGGGCGTATTCTATGTGGGAACTACTTGTATCTTTGCCACGGCCGGAATCTATCCGTGTTCCGGTGGCCAGCCCAAAATGTGTCCGGACAGACAAAGCGGGCTATTGTCAACGCCATGCAGATTTCGATCGGGACCCTTGGGGGGGTCTTTCTAAGGATACAGCTTTGCCGGATTGAGACGAGCCCCCGATATTATTTCGGCCATGGGTTCTCATTAGGGTATCTCGTTACGAATATCATCTTCGTGGGGCTTCTACGTTCTAAAGTGAGAGAATATTCGGAGAGCGGAAACGAGAGACAGGAAAGAATCACAGGTGCTTGTGGGGGATATCGGGACTTCAAAAGCCTCAGTGGGTTTTTCCAGCCATGAGGAAGCATATTGATCAATGATTGACTGATACTGCAGTAGAGAGTCATTTGTTAGTGGTACCAGTGGTGTACTAGTACATCATTGATGGTTCGGTAAATGAAGAATGTATTGGGATTAATATGGAGTTTTACGACGGTTTAGATTAACCTTCATGCACGTGGCGGATCCGCGACGGTTGAGCGGAAAGTTTGCCTCATCCTAAAAGTTTTAGTACAACAGTTAGTCTCTCTTCAGCCATGAGACCAGCATATCGGCTATGCTTCTCGATTAATTTACAACAGAATAAATGTGGAGACCTGGTGAGGGAATGGTTCGTCAATTTTTCCTGCCCTGTCCCCTGAATTAGTCGCGTGGTTACCCACCGGGCTGTATAAAGCAAGATGACTGGCAGCATCGAATGACATTCATTAAGCTCCAGCATCTGCTTTCGCAATTCGAGCCTTTTAGCTGCTCACAAGAAACAATGGGTGTAACACTTAAAGCTTTGTGGTTGCTCAGTCTGGGCTCTGCGGCCTCAGCCAAAGCGTTCGATCCTCTGCAGCATTTAGGCGCTAATTCTCCATGGTTTCCTGGTAAGCCTCTCTACTTTCACCGGTCAACAATTGATTTTCTGATGAATTACAGGCCCCAACGTCAATAAGATAGATTCCACTGTCCCCGAGGGATGCTCCGTGGATCAGGCTGTCTACGTTGTCCGTCATGGTAGTAGATATCCCGATCCTGGTGCTTACAATCAATGGAAAAGTCTCTACGAAGCGGTATGCTATGATCTTTGACTTGCCTTCGTTTTTGAAGGTGGCCTGGTAATGACTCATATTGTCATCTAGTTCCAATCCGCCGAGTACCGCGCTACCGGGTCGCTGAGCTTTCTCCCCGAATGGAGTCCTGTCTTAAGGTACCCTGATCAGCAGATTGCTCAGGTATCAATTACTGGCTATAAGGAGCTGTAAGTTAAGTACTGTAACTCAAGTTTCCAGCCACTGACACCATATAGGTACAACCTTGGTGCTGATTTGCGGTTCCGGTATCCAACTTTCTACAAAGATAACACACCTTTCTTGTTGTGGGCGAATGATTATCAGCGCACGATTGATACCGCAAGGTTTGTGCAGTCCTCAATAGGCCGTGTTCGGCAGTTAATGTGGAATGTAGGCTCTTGGCTCGTGGCTACATGGGGCCAAACGCTTCTTTCGGCGACGTCTATGTTGTGAATTCAGGTGGTTCAGGTGCTGTTGGTAATTCCTTGGCTAACTCTGACCGGTGTCCCAACTTCAAGGATACCAGTGGAGGGGACTACATTGCGAAGTGGCAGAGCATCTATCTTCCTCCCATTACTAAACGCCTTAACAAACAACTCTCTGGCAATCTCACCCTCACAGATAGCCAGGTCTCCCTGTTCCCCTACTTGTGCGGCTTTGAGACTCAGATCACCGGCCAAGTCAGCCCCTGGTGTGACGTGTTCACTAAGAATGAAATCAAGCAGTATGAATATGCTCAGGACCTGCGCTACTACTACGGCACAGGTAAGTGTGATGCTCTTCGAGAAAGGCCACAGATTAACAAGTTTATGCAGGGCCCGGAGTGGGGAAGAATATGACCGTTATGCTTCCCGTGCTTCAGGGAGTGGTCAACCTGCTGAAGGAAGGACCGTCTGCCACTGCTGAAAAGGGCAATGCTACTGTGCAATTGCCTCCACTCGTTGTGGCTGTTACTCATGATAATCAGATCAATGAATTGGCTTCCGTCCTGGGTGTTTTTGATGACCAGAAGCCGCTCGCTTCGGACAAGATGCATAATAGGGTATGTTGGCTTTGCGTTTTGGAGATCCCACTTGTTGCTAATTTTGGTTTCGATAGATCTATGTGAGCAGCAATGTCAATCCTATGCGCGGAACGATCGCTTTTGAGCGTCTTAGCTGCAAGTCTGACAACGGAAATTCGCTCAATGTCCGCATTCTCCTCAACGATGCTGTCTACCGTGAGTCAACCTTGCAATACACATTTTGTTTGGCCCGAACCGGGATCAGCGCCCCCTTTGTGTTTTTTTTTTTTTGTCTTTCTCATTCTCAGTGAATGTGGCTAATTCCTATAGCCATCCCATCCTGCCGCTCCGGGCCCGGAAAGAGCTGCCCGCTTGACAAGTATGCCCAATACGTGGCCGATAAGAGAAAGGAGTACGGATCCTTTGCCTCGGTCTGTGGCCTTCCGGAGAAGAACGTCACCACCGCTTCTGCAGATGGAGCGGTGACCTTCTTCACTGACCTCAACCTGCCATTCATGCGGGTGGTCAAGCCCTAATTTCTTGCGTGTACGGAGTATCCATAAATGCATTGTACAGTACATACATGTCAGGCTGGGAGATGGATTGGAGGACGGTGTATACTAATTCAACCGAGTGCGAAAAGACCAAAAGAAGCAAAAAGCAAGCCGAACGCGGGGGTCGAACCCGCAACCTTGAGATACCGTGATGACTAAGAGTCTCACGCTCTACCGATTGAGCTAGCCCGGCGAGTAGTGGTGGAGTGGATTCAAAATTTAATAATCCATCTAGAGCTAATGCAAGTAATCATCTTTCTACCTATACTCCGTACATACTCCGTACACACCTCCTAAGGTCGAACGGGATCGACACGTAGATACACCTCCACCAATTAAATCCACCCGATCTACGAAGTACATACATACATCACCCTCGTGGTGGAGACAAAGAACAGGAAAATCATTTGGCATATACGGAGTATATCCCTACTGATAATAGACCAATATCTTTTAATAGAACAGGGGTTGCGCCCCCAGCTCCACAGCTGTTACTATCCCCATGGTCTTACCTGACAAAGCCCGCAAGTCCGGTGTCATGAACACCCTCCCTTTGTGGTCCTCCCCTCCGGGCTATCTGATTGGTTCTAGATTTTGCTGCGGTGCGTGCCTGTTTGAGATATGGCGGTGCAGTCCCTTATCTGTATCCTGGTAGTTAACAGCCTCTGTTATTGATCTTACACGTAGCGGGTTGGTTGCTAGGCAGGGAGTAGACGCCGAGGTGGACGTATCGGATGGACTCAATTGAATGAAACAGCGGTAAATGGGAGGGATGTATGTACATGTACCTGAGTACTACCCAAATATAAAAGAAGAGGGGAATCTTAGTACCGTGGTAACTGTATGTATGTACGTACATACTGTCCATACACATTTCCATCTTTTATTACCTCTACTGTCCATATTCTGAACGGTTTCTGGTCACGGGAGACGGGAGACGTCCAGTCACGGGGATTCCCATCTTGTCTGAGTCCATATTCGCCTGAATATACATACATTTATTAGTATATGTATAGCAAACAGAACTTGAAAATGCGCCCGCTGACTTACTATATCGTCCTAAAGCCTGTGGCTACCCTTCTCCGCCAGCTGGCCTTCGTTCTCGCCCCGCGCATTGTCCCAACCCCATCCTCTACCCTCCTTATCCCCTCCCGGGACCCCAAACGATCTATCAAAATCCATGTCTACAGTCCCTCTTCTCCGCCTAAGGGACCTCTGCCGCTCCTCCTCAATTTCTGTGGCAGCGGCTTCGTGATTCAAGGACACGGCCTCGATGACGACTACTGCCACTACATCGCTCGGAACACCGACTACACTGTCTTCGATATCCAATACCGCATGTCCCCTGAGCACCCCTGCCCGGCGCCGCTCGAAGACGCCGAGGACGTCATCACGTGGGTGCAATCTCAGCCCGGGAGCTACGATCGGTCCCGGTTGGGTCTGAGTGGGTTCAGTGCCGGGGGGAACGTGGCGAGTAGTATGGCGGCGAATCATCCCGGTCCGTTTAAGGTGCTGGTGGTGTTTTATCCGGTGGTGGATGCTGTTCGGCCTATGGGGGAGAGGGTGGCGCCGGAGAGGGGCGGGGTGAAGTTGCCCGGCTGGTTTATGAGGTTTTGTACGCGGGCGTATCTGAGTGGGGAGTTTCGGGGGCGGGGGGCGGATGTGAGGGTTTCGCCGATTTTGAGGGACGTGAAGGATGGGTGGCGGGTGGAGAGGGTTTTGGGGGTGAGTCCTGCTGGGGATATTTTGGCTGGTGAGGTCGAGGATTGGGTGAAGAAGTTGCAGGCGGGGCGGGAGGAGGGCGGGCGGTTTTTGAAGATCGTGGATTGTGAGAGGGTCGAGGGGTGTGGGCATGCGTGGGATAAAGTGGCTGAGGAGGGGACGGAGGCGTGGGAGAAGAAGATGAGGGTTTATGGCAAGGTGGTTGAGTTGTTGAAGTGAAGAATCATGAGAGTTGGTTGGGGTGAGAATTTCAATTTGTTCGTTTCATATCATTCGGTATAATACCATATACCCTCGCCTTGTCCGGCCAGTGTTTCTGCACGAGTGTCTTCCTTGTTTACCTTGCCCATTGCGTTGCGTTCGATGCTCTCGGCTGGCTTGAGGACTGTGGGGATCTTCTCGGGAACCATTTCGTGCTTGAGATGTGCTCGGAGGCGCTGGAGTTCGAACTTGGGATGCATCTCAACGGTGGCACCACGAAGAAAACTAGCCGCTAGGCCATTAACAATGCCATCCATGCACATGGTGCAGGGGCAAGACATGGATGAGGTGGTCAGCAGGGGTATATTTCCACGCTTTGACGAGACTGATATGTTTATGCGTTGTAACGTATCCTTTGGAGTTAGAGGTCGTACCCAACGTATAGATCATTAGAGCACGTCTAGCTAGAGGACAGTGGGAGCTGAAAGGGGGCAATTGGATCGCAGTTGGCATGGCACTTTGCATAAACGGGATGGCATCCTTTGTTGCTTCACGCAGGAGTGTCTCTAGTTGCGCAAAAGTCGGATGCAGGATAATCAATGATGGGTCCGAGTCTGCGATTGTGCACAGCAATTCTTTCACGGGATGCGTAGTGCCTTATAGATCAGTTGTTAGCTCATGTTTCATCCATTGAGCAGATATTTAGTGTCGCATACACAGTGGCACACAGACACCTCCTGCCGTGTGTCACCACATAGTCGTAGCAGTTAAGGCGTGTCTTCCAAGTTCCCCGTATTTACGCGGAACCTTTGCCGATGTGTTTATCACTTTCAATAAGTGAGTGCGCCCCCTTTCATAATAATTTGATCTGTTCCCTTAACATCTAGGCTTTTGCGTCTTCAAGTCAAAAGGCCAGATGGACCTGAGAATTGCCTCGTCCGTTACTGGCTCATCCTCCAAGTCCTTGTTTGTCAAAACCGCGTGGAGCATTCCTTCAAACATTTCCTTGTGGATTTGCTCAGTCGTTTCCCATTGTTCTGGAGGCATCCATCCGTCCGTCGCAGTATCGAGCAGGCTTGCCAAATCTCGTTTCAACGCATGAGCTGCTTCGAAAAGCTTGTATTCTTTCTTATGCCGAAGTAGTTGTTTGGGTGTTGGCGTGGGGTAGGCACATTGACCTGCGAGCCCAAGCTCATGCCAGTGTTGTGTTGTCTCAATCAGATCGTCACGTAGAGCTACTGCGCCATCGTTCCACGTCCTGTAGCTGAAGCGGAATGGCCGAAAGAGTCTATCATCCATCAATCGCGGACCAGATAATCTGGGGGTTAGAAACTGGGTGCACGCCTCGAACGCTCGCAGACATAAATTCGGTTTAGGTTCCAGAGATAGAGCAAAATCGGGTACTTCATCTGCATACCAAAATGATGGCTCAATGCTGGCCGCCTGCCAATCAATAATGCCCGTGACGATGGAAGGATCATCTTCAGAAACGAATATATTTCTTTTATATAAGTCAGGGTGGAACAGCAATGGCGTGGCAACGTTCTGAATCCAAGTATCTGCGGATATCTGCTTTAATACAGCCCGGGCACGAGTAAGGAGTCTTAAGTGTGCTTGAATTGACCCGTGGTATGAAGGCCTGCATTCAGCATCAGGGTCAGTCGGAGAAACCCTGGAAAGGCCGGCATCGATGAGGCCGTCACAGAATCGGTCAATAGTAGACCCTAGTTGCTATAAGCGCTCACTCAAGTCTTCACTTGTTGTAGGAGCAGCGTACAGGGCCCATGATTTGCTTTCACAATATGGTAATATCTCCGTTCGCCGACACCACAATCCCAATATCGAGGTCCGCAATGGGGCCCAACACAAAAGCCGCCTTCTACGGGTTGCCGGCTTTCGTGATTCAGTCGGCTATCTAAGGAGTATAAGCTCCCGAAAGCGGGAAAATCCAAATCGATCACCTCTCTAAGCTTTTGGTAAATTGAATGGATACAGCGGATCTTCTGGTCACCAGCCAAATCTTGCCATTTGTAGTGTAGCTGAACGCCGTTCGCGTGCTCCATGATGATGTATTCGCTGCCAATGGCATTGCAAGAATCCATAGCATTATCACTCCAGTCTAGAACAGCTGGAATAGGAATACTAGTTTTCGCTTGCACTAAGATAGTGGATTAGCGGTAGCATTTGGCTACTAGATTAACGCGTCTAACTCACAGTACCTGATTGTAGCTACCTCCGAAGCCGTTGTCAGCCTCGCAGGACCAGCTAACCTGAAGGGAAGTCTCGCCACAATGCGCTTCGCGTTGTTCAATCGAAAAACCAAGACCCTATTAAACCCGCCTTCAATTTTCTGACAATTTGTAATAGTATCGGCTCCGGGGGCCAGTTCCAAAACTCTTCGACACAGAGCATCGAAGTCAAACTTGATGTAGCGCGAGTCGCGCTGTAACTTGTCGTGGCGCAGCCATCGGCCACTTGTATAAGCATGCGGATCAAGATCGACGTCTAACAAATGTTAGCACGTATGGTACGGAGTAGTATCGAGTCACTTTGAGAGTGAAAGAAAGCTCACTATGGGTAGATATTGTCCTCGAAGCTATCGCACCTTTTGTGGATAATTGTAGACGATAAGGAGACACTCGGCGTATCATGTTGATTGTTATCAAGAACTATGGTACGTATTCGTACGGAGCAGTATTAAATTAATTTCAATCACGTGAACAAACACCCTGACCAGAGAGTTACTACGGAGTACCATGAAGTCCAATAAGTATGCATGACCATCTTGCTGAGGCGTGTAAAAAAGCATCATGGACTGTTGGGTTATGCAGAAGAAACCTCTCTGTTAGTATATACTTACTCTTGATTGAAGTCCCGAGGTTCTTGGGAAGTCGCTCCTTTTTATCCACTCTATTACTACTCCGTACTCCGTACAGCATTCTGAACCCTCGGGTTGTCTACTATTTTATAATCAAAATATTTAATAAACTCCTCTTAGTAGTACGCAGTATTAAATTAATGGAGCATACATTCAAAAATCACGTGAACAAACACAACTCTCACCACAAAACGTACTTATTCGTTTAGCTATCAATTCGCAATATCGATATTTCTTAACAGTCATGTAGATCACGTGGTCGGAGTTGAGTGCAAACTCCGAGAACCTGACGCGGCGATGGAGATGCAAATAATCACCAACCGGTCTGGATAGAAGGAATCATGATGTTCAGAGGGCCCGCATTGCGGACGAGGTTATTCGTCCGACCCACGACTCTGCTGCGCACGACTCGCGCAGGGTCGTCAATGTCAGTGACACCGCCGCTAATTCGCATCCAAGACGGAACCTTCTACGAGAAATATCCCGCTCCAGACGATGCCGCCAACAACCAAAACCCACCTCTCTTTCCGAACTTCAACTTCATTCTTCAGTCCAACCAGGCGAATTCTGCTGAAAACCATGGAGACCACTCACCGCAATACTGGGCCGTGATCGGCAATTCGGGGAGAACCCAACTACTCGATATTCTCCGCGGCCAATATGTCTGTCTTCCGCCAACTGCTCGTTCCTACCCCTACCTCCTCACAGATGATATCGCGAATAAGGATCCTCGGTTACGGGTTGTCGGAAATGCGATTCAGTATATCGGGTTCAGCGGTGAGGGATCTGGAGCGATTGGTGGTACCCGGGGGGCCTACTTGAGTGCTCGGTATGAGAGCCATCGGGAGGAGACGGACTGGTCGGTGCTTCAATACCTCAAGGGTCAGACCTCCCTGAACCCTCTGGAAGGAGAGCAAGGCGGAATAGTACAAGATGAAGAGTTGCTTCATCAGGTCATCACCGATCTGCGCCTGGGAGAGCTCCTAGATATGCCCGTCGCAAACCTGAGTAATGGTCAGACAAGACGTGCTCGGATAGCAAAGGCGCTACTCAACAAGCCGGAGCTGCTGCTGCTAGATGACCCTTTCAGTGAGTGACTATCTTATTGGCCTGGCTTCAATGCAGTTGTTAAGAAATTCTAGTGGGCCTTGACCCTGCTACCGTCCGAAGTATCTCTGGCCTCCTCCAGCGTTTAGCTGCCAAGTCCGACCCCAGATTAATCCTCGCCCTACGACCGCACGATCCCGTTCCGGACTGGATTACACATTTTTTGGTTCTGGGAAATAGTAATCGGGTCTTGTTTCAAGGATCACGGGCTGAAGCAGACAAGGTGTTTGAAATTTGGAAGCAGGCCACCCTCGACCGGAAACCTCCGGTTGCCCGTGAGGAGGCGGAGATTTACCATCAAACAAAAAGCGCCCTGGAGGCCGGACATCTTGACCGCCAGCTGCTTTGGGACCTCCGGTTAGTCACGAAGAAAAAGGTCAGTCAGATAATGCTAAGTGCTAGCAAGGGAGGGGAGCCGCTCATCGAAATGGAAGGCGTCCGCGTGCAGTATGGCGACAAGATTGTTCTGGGTGGATGGACACGGACTGTCAACAAGGAAGAAAAAGTTGGCCTCCACTGGACCGTCCGTCGTGGTCATCGATGGGTGATCTTGGGTGCCAATGGATCCGGCAAGACCACCCTTCTCTCTCTGATCACCTCAGACCACCCCCAAGCATACGCCCTGCCCATTAAGCTCTTCGGCCGTTCCCGTCTACCCGAGGCTGGCAAACCGGGCATCTCCATCTTCGAACTCCAATCGCGTATGGGTCACTCCTCGCCGGAAATCCATGCCTTCTTCCCGCGACAACTCAGCATCCGCCAAGCCATTGAATCGGCCTTCGCAGAGACCTTCCTCTCCAAACCTACGTTGGACCACGAGCGCGACCTCGACGTAAGCGCCACCCTCCGCTACTTCAAAGCAGAACTCGACCCCAACGCCGCAGTCACCATGCACGAGAAACGCTTCAAAGTTGGTACCAACCTCCAACAACAACACTTCCCCAAGATCTCCTATAACAAGGGTCGCAATCCCTTCTTCTACCCCCCAGACTACGACGTCGAATACGCCGACTCCACCCGCTTCGGCGAACTCAACACCGCCCAGCAGCGTCTCGTCCTCTTCATCCGCGCCATCATCCACAGACCCGACATCGTCATCCTCGACGAAGCCTTCTCGGGCATGCCCGCCTCCGTCCGCGACAAATGTATCCACTTCCTCGAAGCCGGCGAATGCTCCCGGAACCGAGTCTCCAGCATCACCCGCCGCACAAACAACAAGGAGACTTGGCTGCAGGGCTTCAACGCCGACGAGTCTGCCATCCGGTACCGCGGCCTGTCCGATGACCAGGCCCTTATCATGATCTGCCACAATCGGGAGGAAATCCCCGACACCGTGCGCCATTACATGCGGCTGCCGTCAGAGGCTGTGGGTGATTCCGAACCGCTGGATTTCCGCTTCGGAATCCTCAAGTATAAGAATACATTTAATGATCCGGACGTTTGGAATAAGGCGTGGTTGCCGCCGTCCGAGTTCGAACATCGGGCAAGCAAATCGAGGCGGGGGAGAGTGTTGGATGAGTCTCCTGAGGCTGCTGCTGATGAGGATATGAAGAATTATGGGTGGTATAGTTTATAAGTGGTAGACTATTGGGTAAAATTGTATAACAATGGTATTAGATTGCAGAAGTGTGGGGAGTTAAGAGTATATTGGATAGAATCAGATGCCTGCACACAATCGATCAACGGGTACATTTTACATCCCCCTCTAAATGAGAATGGTTGTAAGATAAGATTCCCATCGACAAGAGCATTCGATCAACGACGCTCACTCAGAACAAAGACTAAATAAACAACAAGGACATACAGTTCCAGGGAGTGGTATAATTATACAAAATGTACCCATCTCAAGCGAGTTGTAATCAGATTCTCGCTGCTTCCGCCGTCCCCGAGATCAGCGACTCCGAGCGAGTCATCTTCGGCTTCTCGCTCCTTTCACCTTCATTCATTTCCAACTCCTTACCTACGAGATCGGTGAAGTCGATTCCGACTTCCGTCAGTAGGTTGGCATGATCGTGTACGATGTCGATACACTTCTGCCAGACGGTTGTGCCGCGTTGGACACTACTAAGCTGGCGTGTGAGGAGCGCGTTGAAGCCGTCTAGCTGATGTTTGGCCCATTTGATGCAGGCGCTGGTCATGATGGAGGGGAAACACTGTTGGTAGATGCTGACGGTGTTTTTGATGAGGGTAAAGTAGACGTAGGAGATTTGGAAAATGTATAGGGGAAGATCGCCTTCAAAGACACAGGCTCTGTTTCGGTATGTTAGTTACGGCGCTCTGTTTCGCTTGTCGGGGCGAGAAGACATGGAACTTGCCTGATTCGTTTGGAGACGACATCAGATCGGGATTTCAAGTAGGCCTCCCGGGCTGGATTTTCAAAGCCTAAGCGGGTCAGCCAGCAGACCTTGGTTTTAGTGGCGTTTAAAAACGAGGGCGTGTCGGTCAAGGACCGCGATAGGGCCCCTGCGAGTTTGGCGGCCCGTTCGTCAACTTTAGAATTGATCACGTCCTGCGCTACTGAGTTGCCTTTCAAGCCTTTGGCGAGTTTCCGTAGCCGCTCGATATTCGAAACGGCTTCCTCGAAGCGCTGAAGCGCGATGTCGATGTCAAGCTCATCCACCTGGCCCTCGACCCATCGTAGGTTCTGCTGCTTTCCATCCACATCGATGCGAACTTCGGGCGTGTCGCGTGGATTTTCAAAAGCACTGAAATCTGCCTTGATAGAGTATACCGATTGTCTGACTCCCAAATACCCGAATGACTCACTCTTGCCTGCGGCCTCCGTCTCTGAACGGAGCGTCCGGCGAAGATCTTCCACGGTTTTCCGGAAAGTCGCGAGAAGGTCAACCTTGGCTGAGCTATTCCGCTTATCATGGCGATAGGTGAACGGTTTGGAGCCTATGCGAACACTCACAGCATTCATGATACCACGCTCTTCCGCTTCTTCGCGGGAGACGCCCGGGCCAAGATTGGCACCGAGATCAATCATGTCGACATCTTGCAGGGGCCAGCACTCCTCTGCTACAAGCTTGGTGGGCACCGGGCCATGGTGAGTCGAATTACTCTGATCCACACGCTTTCGCTTTTTGGCTGCCACAAGGAGATGATCGTTGAGAAGCACAAGGTGGACCGGCCGCCTGGGCTTCCAGGTTGCAGAATCCAGCTCGACCCAATTCCCTGTTTCCAACACGATATGTCGACCCGGCACTACCGGCAAGAACTTCTGCGATCCTTCAACAGTCTTCCATAGCGTTTGGAGTTGGACATTCCACATGCTCTCCAGATTGGCAACGGAACTGCGATTGTTGTTCCGCTTGGTTAAACGCTCGTCTGGCACAGGAGACATGGGATTCGGGGTATTGCCAACGGTTGTCGTTTGTCCCAAAGCTGTCGTAAGCTCTGCCATAAGCGTGCGGAGGGTGCGCATCTCTCCTTTGAGTTTCTCCGCCTCTTTACTGATCTTGATGAACTGCGTGCGATTCTGGTATACATTCTGCTGGAGGTCGGTGGAGGTCCTGTTCTTGACCTTTCGGAGGCTCTTCTGGTATTCCTCAATCTCATCTTCGGTTGCATTGGCCAGAAGGTTGGCCACATCTGATCGACATGGGACATACCGGGTCAGAAAGACTTGATCTCCATGAAGGGATCATGGCAGTGTGAAACTTACATCTATCTACCGGCAGGCTAGGATCCCGCAACGAATTGAGATCCACTTGTGGTGGACCCGAAGATTCTGCTGAGGGCCTCCTGCTGGTCGACTGAGGTGGACTCAGCGCCGCATACTGAACGGGGACCTTGGGCAGGCCAGGCACCGGGGGTGCGTTTGCGGCGTCAAAATCGGGACCTTGATTGAACCGGGTGGAATATCGCCTTTTCACTAAATCGGATGTCGCATCTTTTGGAGGGGCGTTTTCGCGAGAAGAAGACGCTGGCGGAGCGGTTCTGGGGTCGAGAGCCTTACTACCAGGAGGGAGAGGTCCGGAGATGGGTTTCGGCGCACTGATCTGAGGGCGGGGACGACGCGATTTGCTGCGGAGGGTCAATCCACGACTTTCCATGGTGTGGTTCAGAAAGCTAGCAAGGATTGTTTATATATCAGGGGATTCATGAGGCAGAGGAGCGAGAGAATGTTGGGGATGTGGAGTTGTACGGAGTAAAGGCGCCTTGTAATTCCCCCCGAGCGGGACAGAAACCCCGAGACGGAAGAACGATGATCCTCCGCGTTCAAAAATTGTCAGAATATGAGGAAAAAGCGTCACTTCCCCAGTCTCGTCCCCAAAAGACCAAACTCGTATAAACTTCCCTTTTCTCCAGTTCGGTCGGACTCGCCCTGAAGCTTTTGAACCTTTTAACCTTCGTGTTCTTTCTCTTCTTCCTTAATACACATACATAATTACAAACTATCGTGACACCATGAGAACGTCAACTTTGGTGGCTGCTTCGGCCGGCACGGTCCTTACCGGATTGTTGGGTATGAAACATCAGTCACCACCAGGGTGAAAACAAATGCTAATCAATCGATTGATTTCCTTCGCGGTGGATATAGCCTATGCCATTTACTTCGACCACAAGAGACAAACTGACCCCGAGTTCCGCAAATCGTTGAAGAAAAACAACCGTCGTCTGGCAAGAGCTGTGAAGGAGGAAGCGGAGGCTCAAGGAGCTATGGAACGGGAATCCGTCAAGAAGGCTGTCCAGCAGGCCAAGGATGAGGGCTTTCCGACCGACCTTGAAGAGAAGGAGGCTTACTTCATGGGCCAAGTCGCTCAGGGAGAGTCGCTCTGTGCTGAAGGTATGTTTTTCCTACGGTGACGCCATCCGCGTTCCCTTCCCCAAAAGAAAACCATAGAACAACACCATCCCACTTGAAAGTAGCGGCGATTCACATACCACCCTAGGCTCAGACAAGGTTGAAGCCGCCCTGTGCTTCTACAAGGCGCTTAAGGTTTACCCTCAGCCTAAGGACCTGATCTCGATATATGACAAGACTGTCCCCAAGGAAGTGTTGGAAGTTCTGGCCGAGATGGTCGCCATGGATACCGCCCTGAAGCTGGGCACGTTCACTGGTGAGGGTGGCAGTGCTGAAAGCCATGGAGTTGAGTAAAAGAACAGCCGTGATGAATCGGATCCGGCCTCGTGTCCTCGGCAATCTCAATCATCTAACGCCCTTTCGTATAAAATAAGAAAAAGAACTTGGCTTGGCCTTTGATCTATTTTGTTCTTTTTTCTTAGGTCTTCGGTTCACGCTGGGCCGTGGTCCGTTCCGCTACACTAATTGTTTCAAAAAGATCGATTCATCGCAGTATCGACGCGTTCGGCTGGCGATGTCACACTCGCACCATCTCCGCTTATTGTTTATGTTTTGTTTTTTCTTTTTTCTTTTCTTTTCCTCTTTTCTTTTCTTTTTTTTTTTTGTATTCTCCTGTTTCCCTGTATATTTGCATCATGTCCCTTGTCATGGTCGCCGGGCGTGGTGGACTCTCTTGGTATTTCTCGGCGCCATGACTTTTTGTTTCTCCATTTTCTTATTCGGTTAATCCGCCCCCTATTTCACCAGTCTTGGGGGTTTTGCTGGGCCTTGGACACTCTTGGGTTACAGGCAGGCGACCAGTTTTACCATTTATCCCTTTTTACCCACCTTCCCCCTGGGTTGGTTGGTTTTATTTGGGAGTGTATTCTAGAGAGACAGTAGTGTACCGACCATGAGCGATATCAACGTGGTTTACTTCGTACTTTCATTCTTTCCGATCAGGAGATCTACACCAGATTCTATAGTATGAAAATCATCTAAGTGATCTGGGTCGTTCACCCCGTAATCTCATGTATCCGTAAAGTATCTTCTAATTTCAGGTTTCATTTTACAAAGAGTGACCTTGGAAATCTTGGGATTGGCTCGACCAAATCACTAGTCAACAGTGGAGTCACTCGAGGATTGAACTTATAGATAATAATAAAATAATATACGGAGTAGTGCCCTTTAATTACACTAATTTGCTGGGCACTTTCATCCGTCCTTTCATTCAAAAGCCTTCTCCCCGGTCGTTGATCCTTCTTGAGCCCTTGTCTCTTCTTTCTTCTCTGTCATTCATCCTTTCACACTCGTTACTTCCCTGTCTGGACTGACCTTTTCTGCGCCTGTGCGCTTGTCATTCGTTATCTTGTCATTTCCGGTGGAAGAAAACTCCGTTTCGATCCTTTGAGTATCCGTGCGAATTCTTCGAGTGAGAAAGATCATATCAAAAGATGCCTTCGGTTGGTTGATAATACGGAATCTTAGTAATGAGATCGATTACCCGAGGAAGGCTGACTAACCATGGAGGTCGAGATAGACTTCTACTCGTCTTTTCGCTGCGCTTTGCGCTCTTGCGACCGCGGCCAATGCCGTCATCCCCATCGAGGTGAAGGGAAAGGACTTTGTCAACAGTAAGACCGGTGATCGTTTCCAGATCCTCGGTGTCGAGTACGTTTCTCTTCCTTTCCCATCTTCAAGTTCAAGAGTTATAGGACCGGTTTCATATATAAATGAATATTCGATCGGGTTAACCTCCTGGGGAAAAGCGGTGGTGCTGATCATCGTATACTATCTCCAGTTATCAGCCCGGCGGTTCTTCTGGGTTCACCAAGGACAAGGACCCTCTCAGCGACAAGGATGCTTGCTTGCGTGATGCCGCTCTCATGCAGCGCTTGGGTGTGAACACCATCCGTGTCTACAACTTGTCACCCAGCCTCAAGCATGACGACTGTGCTTCCATCTTCAATGCCGCTGGTATCTACATGATCTTGGATGTCAACTCTCCTCTGTACGGCAGCTACATTGACCGCACATCCCCCAAGAACAGCTACAATGCGGTCTACTACGAACAGGTCTTCGGTGTGATCGAGGCCTTCAAGAACTACCCCAACACCCTCGGCTTCTTCGCAGGCAACGAGGTGATTAACGAGCAGAGTGTCAAGGAGGTTGCCGCTTACATCCGTGCTGTCCAGCGTGACATGAAGGACTACATCAAGAAGAATGTCAATCGCCCCATCCCCGTCGGTTACTCCGCCGCTGATATCCGTCCGTGGTTGATGGATACTCTCAACTACTTCATGTGTGAGGATTCAAACGAACCAACCTCGCACTCCGATTTCTTCGGTCTGAACTCCTACTCGTGGTGCGGAGACTCGTCCTACAAGAAGGCCGGCTACGACATCTTGACCGAGGACTTCAAGAACGCCTCCCTGCCCGTCTTCTTCTCGGAATACGGATGCAACGAAGTAACGCCTCGTGTCTTCACCGAGGTGCAGGCCATCTACGGCGAGGAGATGACTCAGGCCTTCTCCGGTGGTCTGGTTTACGAGTACACCCAGGAAGAAAACAACTACGGTCTGGTCAAGATCAACAACAGCGACACCGCCACCTTGCTCGTCGACTTCGAGAACCTGCAGAAGCAGTACGCCAAGCTCGACATGAAGCGCATTCAGGCTTCCAACTCGACCCAGACCTCCTTCCAGGCCCCGAAGTGTAGCCCCGACCTGATCAAGAACGGTACGTTCCTGAGCAAGTTCGACCTGCCGTCTCGTCCCTCCAAGGTTCAAGACATGATCAACAACGGTCTGTCCCAGGCCAACTCCGGCAAGCTGGTCGATGTGAAAACCACGGCCATTTCTCAGAAGATCTACGACCACACCGGCAAGGAGGTCAGCGACGTTCAGCTGAAGGCTCTGTCCAGCGGCGAGTCCAACACTCCTGGCGGCAGCACCTCCGGCGGCTCCGGCTCTAGTTCCAGCGAGACCAAGGCCAATGCCGCCGGCAAGATGACCGCTTCCTTCATGGGTCTGCTGATCGGTGCTGTTGCGGCTGCTGTCTCCGTGCTGTAGTTCGTTGCCGGCGCTGTGTGACATCTGATTCTGCATTTTCAAAGTTGAAACGTCATGTATTGCTTTTCGTGTCCGAGAGATGAATCTGGTAGGGTCCGCAGGTTTATGATACCAGCTCTGGGAGTCAAACACACTGGGACAGATGAGTTTGTGACCATACTGGCGATGTTGATTTTAGAATGGAGTTTTTTGTTATATTTTTCTAATATCGGTTGCACGGGTTCTTTCCAACTAGGATGTGAGGACCTGTGAAATTGACGCTGAAAATGACCGCTACTCAGGCCATCAACGGCTGTATTTCCATCCTGTAACTCTCAGCAGTGAGCGACTCTTTTAATATTCTCATGTACTTCACATCACTATTCGATATCTATCAAGTGTTTTCATGTCTTCTGAGACTGCTAGTAAGTACGTATTTAATTAGAACCAGCTTTAGTTTATTTCAACTGATGATCAAATTATTATTACTAAAAATAATCTTCTTTACTATTAAATCTACTGAAGTTATTCCAGTATCTGACTGGTCTGATCAAGTACTTTATAAAATACTATCTTTTTTTTCTATTTCTTGTTAATTCTATTATTCAATTATTCTTTTAATCTTTGAACTTTCTATTCTATTCTATTTTAAGAATCTTAATCTAGTAATTTAGATCCAATTAGTTCTAGAATCCAGTCTTCTATATTTCAACCTTCCATGTAGCTCGCTACAACCAGACGGTTCCCAGCTATGAGTCCAGCTGTTTGGACAATTGTTCAAGTTCTACTCCGTACCTAAGAATGAACAGGAGCCCCGTGGACTCCACAGCCCCCACAGCCGTCCCAGGGAATGAGTCTGGAATGTACTCCGTAGCTGGCGCATCCTTCAACTTGCCGGACGTTATCCATCCTCGACATCGGGACTTGGCTCGCCGTATTCAATTTGGGACCCCTTCTCGTCGTTCTTCAACCCCGGTCTCTCCATCACCATCTGGCGATCTCGGCGCCCTTTAATCCACGAACGGTAATGCTTTGAGCCACGCCCTACGTTCTTCTTCATTCCTGGCTTCACGTTCCAGGAACCTCCTCACCCCCTCATCAAGCTCTCTCCTAGATTTTTCATAATCTTCGCTGCGAACCCTGCCATCCCAATGTTTAAAACAGCCAGTGTCGTCAACGAATGCATTCATGAGTTCAACACCTTGGGCCCATAGCTCGCCATCCTGCTCCTGCTGCCGGATTTCATAATCTGAGAACTGCAATGGAAATGGCATTCCAGGAGAGTTGCTATCCACCCCCGCGCCAATTATATGTGCCCATTCTTTCTTGACATCTCTCAACAAGTCGTTGAGGAGTGGCTCGTAGTCCATCAGGACTAATCCTGGAACCACACTAACTTGATGCCGGAGAGTATTCTGGCTCTGGATTGCTTGAAAGACCGTTTCGTTAACCTGAAGACACCGAACTAGATAGAGATTGTGTAGCGTCTGTGCTCTATGGAGTGCCTTTGCCTTCCGCTGTTCATCGGGATCCATGGAGTCCAAATTTGGTGGTAAGGGGACCTTTCCCAAATCTTCAGAACGGTGATTAGTCGGACCAATGCCAAACGTTTTGCTCTGCACTTCGTTCCCAGTTGAATCAACGTATAGGGGCGAAGTAGTATCCGAATTGTCAGGAAGGTCGCCTTTATAGTACAACGACCCGAACTGAGAGAATTTTGTAGCTGCCAGACGCCTTTCAATATCAACAATCTGGTCCAGAATTTGGACTTTCTGCTTTCCTTTCATGGTGTCCCATACGTTAGTTAGTACGATACCAGCTTGCTTCTCCATAAGGATATACTCTGCTCCGAGAGGGTTCTCTGATGCCCGAGAACACCATGCGTATACTCTCGGAACAGGGAGGTTCAGCACATTCCTCAACTAGTAAAATTAGTGTCGACGCGCAAAAAGAAATCGCAGTGGAAAAGAGAGGCAAACTATACAAAGTCCATAGTTGCAACCTCGCTAGCTGTTGTGAAGTGTGGTCTGCCTGCATTGGGATTTGGAAGTTTCGCAATAATCTCGCGTCCATCGTTCATGGTAAGCTGAAATACTTTGTTGTATTGGCCCTCTGAGATCTTTAACACTTCGGTGCATGATCTTGATCCGGTCGCAGAGGCAGCTAGTTGCACAAGGGTTGAGAGGTCGAAATTGACATAGCGGCAGGCAAGTTGCTGTCGCTCGTTCCAAAGCCAACGTCCTGAGGTAAAACGATGGAGTGCCTCAAGGTCATGCTTTGAATCTGCGATATGCTCGGGCTCATTCCTTTTGGAAATGCTGGAAGAAAAAGGAGCCGTCATAAAGGTATCGTGGAGGGTACAGCGACGGGAAAGCGTGGCTCCTAGAATTCTTCTCAGAAAGTGGCCCCGGGTGGCCTTCATTTCGAGCGTTTGAGAAAGGTGGGAAGATCTGCCATTCCGTTGTCATGAGGCAACAGCACGTCGTGATGTGAAAGAAGAAAGTTGCGCAGTACTGCGGTCTTGGCGAACAGAGAAAGCCAACCACTCTGAAGTTATGAACCACAAGATAAATACCATAGTCAGAGGGCCCGGCGGGCGGTGATGACAATCAACCTAATCTCATACATTAATTCCATACTATATGTTCTTACGGAGAGGGGTTATGCTGTTCTTCGCAGGAGGCTTCAGGATTTGATGTTAAGGGAGGGGAGGGTGGAAAGAAGCGGTGGACTTCTAAAAGGTTGATCATGGGTCGCATATTTTTTTTTCTTTTTTGACCAAGGTGGAGGAGACGATGGATGTCCTTGTTAGGGCTGGGAAGGAGGAGAGGAGTAGGAGGTGAGAGAATGAAGTTGGGTTGCGAATATTCCATGGCATTGTATATGACCCAAGTATGATCGAAGACAAATAGACACAAGTAAGTACACGAGAAACCAAAATACAACGTAGTCAACAATTACAAAACTACAAAGCTCGACCCTTCCCCTTGCCCTGGTCCGAGTGCCCCCATGCCGACAGCGATGGGAGCTCGTCTGCTTGCTCTTGCGGCTGGCTTTCGGCAAGGCTGAGTTGAATGGCGAGTTCCAAATCGTCCAACTCTTGTTGTTGACTGCTTTCAGCGACGACTTCCGGCGGCGAGAAGCTATGTGCACTGGACTGAGGCCCCTTGGCGTACTTGATAGGAATATCGGGGTACTGCTCAACGGAGCCAGAGCCCTCATCGAGAAGACTCAAGCGAATTGCTTCAGCGATATCGGGAGCAAGATCGTCATCAACGGGCTCCTCATATGGAGATGAGGACGACGAAAATTCATCCGCTGCGACGGAGCTGTCATTCCGCCCGATAGTGTCGCTAGAGGCGGAGCTCGCAATAGAACTAGGGACGACCTCGCCGCGTTTCTGCGTTTCACTAGCGTAGGCCTCCTCACTCAGGAGTTGCGCATAAGCGAGAAGCTGCTCTTCGCCGATATCTGGTCCCAGCAGATCGATACCGAATCGGTTGCTGAGGTGCGCCCTCTCCTTTCGATCCGCCTTTTCTTGTCGCTTCATCTCAACCTTTTCGTCTTCAATGAAGTCTACCAGAGCTCCTCGGCCGCTGCTGTTGAAGCGTTGGCCCTCCGGCGCAGAATTGCTACCCCGACGAGCGCGGCGGAACCGGCGCTTGCTCGTCTTATACTGATCTGCAGCGCCGGAGCTGTAAGACCAGTAGCGCAGGTGGGATCCGAGCGCGACCATTCCACTTAATACCGTAGGGTCAGGATCCAGACACATAGCCCCACTGGCATAATAATTGTTCCCAACTCCGTGAATGGAAGCCTCCGCCTGAACCAGTCGACGACGCGCGCGGGAAGAAAAGCGCGAGTTGATGGTCCGGATAGGTCGAGTAGATGATGTGAGAGGATCCCAAGCCTGTACAAGCCCGTCATTTCCACCGTGCACAACGTACAACGAGGTGAGGGCAACACAAGACACCTGAGGGGAGTCTGTTTGGATGATGCGGATCGGATCCACAGAGTTGATGATATCTGAGTTCTTCGATGTAGGAGCGCGTATATCCCAGATAAAGACCATCCCGGTAGCCGTTCCAACAGCCATATAGCGTCCACGTTGGCCAGGGATTTCCGAATTTGATGACGGCTGTTTCATGTGTGGAATTGGCGACGACATGACAGAGGAAAGTGCCGAGCTCCCAGACATGCCAAGAAGAGGATCCTCGTCAGGTGTTAGTACGGCATAAGTCGAAAGGTCCAGTGCGCTTGTTGTGATTTCAATCGACTTGCGATCGCCGAAGAGAAAATCGGAAATACGCCACTCCGTATTCGCGGTGGAACAGACTGTCTCACCGAGGCGACTGGAGGCTCGCGAAAGTGGCATATTCGGTGTATTGACGGCTGAAGATAAAGACGGAAATTCGGCTGGTCCACCGAATAGAGACGAACTGAGGCTTGCACTTTCGCCATCTTGATAAGTTTCAAAAAATGACGGCAGGATTTCGACTTTCGTCAGTTTCCGGGTGTATCTGCGAATCAAGGCCTTTTCGTCTTCCCCTACACCCCGGGCAATTACAATAATGGATTCACCAGCTCCGTGGCTATCATCACCAGCGAAGTCAACTTGCATTTCGCGTCGCATGTCCCAACCTTCACAAACCTTTCGGAAGTGTTTCGGCTTAAAGGACATGAACCGCTCAATCTCCTTGGTCTCGGCAGCAAGCTGGTTCTCGTTGAGCTTCATTGAATCCGACGAAGACCGGGGACTATAGCTGCCATCAACAGGATCCTGACTGTAGGGGTCAGGTCTTGCCATCCGCCGACTCAGCTCCACAAGCTCCCAGCAGACACTCCTGCCAGTCTTCCACGCCAAAGTGTCAATTTGCTCGGGAGTCATCTTGGTTGACGGAAGGCCAGATTGGCGTGGCAGATCAGAAAGGTAGAATACCTCACCCAAGGCATTGAGAACCGTTGCCCATATGCGACGACGAGCGTGGCGCTTGGCGGAGTAATCGTTGTCAACCCTAATTGCAATAATGGGAACTCCCGGACATAGAACCCATTTGGCAGTCACCTGGCCTCTCTCGAATCGCTGTTCGTAGGTGGGATGAGGCCCGAGTGAGTAGGCCGTCAGAACTCCAGAAGAGGTACCAGACATTATCGAGACTAACCCCCCAGTCATCTTTAAGATATTGGAGGATTTAGCAATCCACACAGCAGTGACAGCATTTGTGATCAAGTTGAGAGCAGGAATGCCCAGTTGCGGCTGTGAGATGGACTCTGCGAGACCCAAGAATCGGCCGCGCTGCTCCGTGGTTGAAATAAAGTAGCTGCGTCCTTGGGGGCATCCCTCTCCGTAGACCATACCGTATGGTTGGCTAACGTCCATGCGATTTGGCAGGCCGACCATATTGCCAGGGCCAAGCCCGTACTCGGCTTCGCCAGGGAAAAGATCCGCGAAGTGGCGGAACAGCTGGTGGTCTGACAAGCCCCATGTTCCGACCTTGACCGAAGAAGGGTCGCTGGCAGATGCGATTCCCTGCTCCGAAGCCCCGTGAATGAAGAGAGGCTGCTTCTTGATCACCTCACTCCCAAATGATGCAGCTAGGTGATTGACGGGGTACAAGAGTTGAGAAGTGTAAGTGACGACAGCACTCCCATTCCGAACATTTGCGGCCCGAACGGTGTCGCTTCTCTTCGCAGGTTCAAATTGCGCCGGTTTACCTCTAGCGAGGGATCGTAGCAGACGGGTTCGCAAAATATACTCCGATCTCCAGGATGCCAGCGCAGTTAGCCGAGAAAAGAAGCGCTTATCTGAAGTGACCCTTTCGGGTTGATCGGCTTCAGACAGGCGACTGCCACTTTCCGTAACATACGGCCCAGGGAAGTATCGCGAAAATGCAATCCTCCAGGCATGAGGGGTGGTGACAAGATTATGGAAACGGCGGGATACCAATGCCATAGACGACAAAGCCGGTGGGGGCAGGTGCGACAGGATGTGAGTCAAGACCTCTAACCGAACCATATGGTTAGCCGGTTTATGTGTGGGCGGCTTGCCGATGGGGACATACCATTTGGGAATGCGTCGAACGCCAATCGCGACTGAGTAGACGAGGGCGTCACTCTAAATCTAAATTCGGGTTGTCTCCAAGGCGACTGCGCCATCGCGTTCTCATACTGAGTGACTCGGTCAAGGACCGCTGATGTGGGGGCTGAAATATCAGTCTTCACATGGCTCATGGGCGACGAGCGATCGCTCTTGCATGAGTCAGAGACGCCTTCAACGTCTCTGGCCCCATAGGGAAGGCCAGAGGCTTGACGGTCGCCATAGAGATCATGTCCATGCTGGATGTCGTTGAATGACTCTCTGGGGTACGGTTCTGTAGGAGAGTTGCGATCAGAAACTGTGGTAGGCTCGGATTGCATAAAAAGGTCTCGCGGGGTTAGCGGAATCAACGGAGGCGACTGAACCAGGCGAGATTCTGGATCAGTCGAGACGATACGAGGTTGGAGGGAGGGAAGAAAAGATGGAGATGACGGTGCAGAAATGACAATCTATGAGGTCGAGGTCAAGGATGCGAATGATAAGGAAACGAAAACTATGAAGTCAAAGAGAGAGAAGGAAAGAGACAGAGAGGGATTTATCAAGAGTGGAATGGGGGAATGAAAGGGAACTTCAACTTTTGACTCTTGGAGGGGGAACGGTCACGAGCAATGTCTGTGATTCGCCATCGCATTTTCGCGTCCGGCTCACGTGCAGACGCGGCAAATCTAATTTGATAGTGACTTTGGATTCCTCTGACAAATTGTCGACAGGGACGGAGTACTGGACGTATGTACGGAGTACACCTTCGAGTTTGAGTTGGTTTGGATTTGATCCGATTTTTACAACATTCTCCCTCTTAATTTACCATGTATAAGGGCAAGTACCGTGGATAATCACTATAAATTACTGAGATTGGACGTCATCCAGGCAATATCCGCGCCATTACAGCCTGACGGAGTCTGTCTCGATAACCCTTCGTCAAGATTTTTCACCCAATACACCTTTGAATAGATTATTAAAATGCCTGACCTAGGTGGTAAGCTAGTACTATCTTCCATAGATCACTTTTCTTCATGGATAAATTGATTGATTTGCTCAGACGCGGAAACGATCCGCGTCCTTGTTTCAACCGACAACCATGTCGGGTACAACGAACGTGACCCGATCAGAGGGGATGATAGCTGGAAGAGCTTCCACGAGGTGATGTGCCTAGCCCGGGAGCGTGATGTTGATATGGTGCTTCTCGCAGGCGACCTTTTCCATGAAAACAAGCCGTCGCGAAAATCCATCTACCAAGTAATGCGTTCGATCAGGATGAATTGTCTGGGAGACAAGCCCTGTGAGTTGGAAATGCTTAGTGATGCCAGTGAAAACTTTCAGGGAGCGTTCAACCACGTGAATTACGAAGATCTTGATATCAACGTTGCTATTCCCATCTTTTCTATCCATGGCAACCATGACGACCCATCCGGGGAAGGTCACTTGGCTGCGTTGGATTTACTTCAGGTTTCCGGACTGCTAAACTACTATGGACGGACACCGGAGTCAGATAACATTCAAGCAAAACCGGTCTTACTTCAGAAAGGCCGGACCAAATTAGCTCTTTATGGCATGAGTAATGTCCGCGATGAACGATTGTTCCGCACATTTCGCGACGGAAAAGTCAAGTTCTATCAGCCCTCGATCCAAAAAGAGGACTGGTTTAACTTGATATGCGTCCATCAGAATCACCACGCTTACACGGAGACTGGGTACCTTCCTGAAAACTTTCTCCCAGAGTTTCTTGACCTCGTGATCTGGGGCCACGAACATGAGTGCTTGATCAACCCTCGAATGAACCCTGAGACTAAATTTCACGTTATGCAGCCAGGGTCTTCGGTGGCAACATCGCTGGTCCCCGGCGAGGCGGTGACAAAACATGTAGCTATCATCAGCATCACCGGGCGGGAATTCAAATGTGAGCCGATCCCATTGAAGACAGTGCGACCATTTGTCATGAGAGAAATTGTTCTCTCTGAGGAGAAAGGGGCTCAGAAGCTGGCTCGGAAAGAAAACAACCGAACTGAAGTCACGCGCTTTTTGATGGCAATCGTCGAGGAACTCATCGAACAAGCCAAAACCGAATGGCTAGCGATGCGAGAAGACGCCGAAGAAGACGAAGAATTGGAGGTGCCTCTGCCGCTGGTAAGACTGCGCGTGGAAATCTCCACGCCAGAGGGAGGCAGTTATGATTGTGAAAATCCCCAACGGTTCTCCAATCGTTTCGTAGGCAAGGTGGCCAATGTAAATGATGTTGTGCAGTTCTACCGGAAGAAGAAGAACGTCACAACCCGCAAGAAAGATGACGACATTGGCGAAGCAGCAATCTCCCATCTGTCGACACTGGACACAGTGAAGGTCGAGCAGTTGGTGCGCGAGTTCCTCTCCGCCCAATCCTTAAGCATTCTTCCGCAGAATTCATTTGGGGATGCCGTGGCCCAGTTTATTGACAAGGATGACAAGCACGCCATGGAGATGTTCGTGAACGAATCACTGGAAAGTCAGATCAAACACCTCATGTCTCTGGACCGTTACAACGATGATATGGACGATGAAGAAGTGGCCCAAAGCTCGTTACAACAAGCCATGGAGAAATATCGAACCCAGATGGAGGATATGTTCTCCCGAGGAATCAAGAAAAGGTCGCGAGGAAAGAAACGATTTAAGACCAAGCCTGATGGCTGGGACACTGAATTCGACGGCGTTTGGGAAGACCAACCAGGGGCACTTATACATTCAGAGAATGAAGGCGACCCTGTTGAAGAAGAGGCCGCAGAAGACGGCACAGGTCCTACGACCACTAAAACAACATCCACGCGTGGTCGGGGTCGAGGTCGTGGGGGAAGAACTGCAGCTACTACGGCCGCTCGCAAAGCGACCACAACCGCAAAGACCACACCAACGACATCCAAGAAATCCGCACCCGCCAAAACCACTAGGGGACGCAGGAAAGCTTTATCAGATGAGGAAGATGAGGAAGACGACGTCGTTATGCTGGACGATGATGACGAAGACGAAACCCCTGCTGCACCCCAAGCCCTTCCAGACATCGATGAAGACGATGACTCCCAATCCCTATTTGTGAAACAACCGTCAGCCCGAGGCCGTAAAGCAGCATCATCGACGGCCGTTACTCAACGTCGAGGACGAACCGCACCATCCCTGGCACCATCCTCAAACTCCGTAGGCGGAACGGCTACGCGTAGGTCTAACGCAATTGCGAGAGGCAAACAAGCGCAGACCACCTTGAATTTCACCGGCTCCCAAACGAGTGCTCTTGGGAGCCAGCATAAACCCACGAGGTCCACGAGACCAAGCCGGACTACTCGAGCTCCGAGTGTACTGAGCGAAGAGATTGATGACGATGACAGCGATGCCTTCGAGCCTGCGCCAACCTCCAGAAGAAGGAGGTAGGCTTTCCACCCGGCGCGGACGACAGGTTACCTGGGGTTTGAGAATGCGTGCCTTCTTTTCATGAGATTCATCAGCATATTATGGCATACTTTCACATTCACGGCGTTTCATGTACAGTGCATTTACGGGATAGACCAAATTAATGTGATAAATGATCCAATGCGAAGGCAAGGGCACGCATCCTAAGATATCCGCAAAAAGCCCCTGCTCCTATCTGCAGGAACGTTATTGCGATGAATCGCGACCAAAGCAAGACTCTCGCTCTCGACATGGAAATAACAGCCCGTATCACAGCTTACTACAAGTTAAGAATCTACTAGTAGGTAACAGGCAAATCAGCCCCCGCAGATCCTCAGATACATTTCCCCCAGAAAGTCCACTGTAGCTGTCGCGCCCGCCCCCCGGTCGAGAAGATTCCAGAATAACTTGAAGAAACGGACACCACAGCCTCGAATCGTTCGATTTATAACTGTGGATTCGACCGGTCCTCGCCCCCTAAACGTTCCTCTGCCTTTGCAATGGAATCAATGAAGGTCTTCGTCGTCGTGGTGGACCTAGAACCCATAGTTTGTATCGGGACCCTTGTCGCCCGATCGAGCATGCACAATCCATCCTAGAGGATCACGGGTCATTGGTCCGACGTCCAGATCGCGGCTGACAGGGGCATCTGTGATCGCCTGCGACGATTAGCGAGGTGGGAGCTCGTGTGTTATTGGCGGTGGTGAGATGTCGTTGACTTGGTTCTTCTAGGAATATGGACGCGGTGGTTTATATCTGTTTGCGGTAGAAGACTTGACAGACTCGGAGTATTCATACATGGACTTCGGGAACTAAGTCGTAGGTTAAGGTAATTTTATATCATTGCCATGAATCTATCTGTATGCTAATAGATCTTTTGCTCTTGTTCGGCTGTATTTGTATTGTTTTCATGGATTATGATATGAGAACCTCTCCATTTACTAGTACTACTAAGAGTATGAATCCCCTTGACCAAAATGCCAGCTGACGTCTGGTCTGCCTTGATGAGATATCATGCCTCTACCAACAATGAACAACCCCTTATTGAGAGTGTTACCAATTGCAGTAGCACAACGAATAATGATTCAGTTCTACGAATTTATCTCCGATGATATCCGCATTTGTATCGAATCCATTGCAATTATACAGCTCATACAAACTTAACTGTCTATGGGAGCGATGCATTTCTTGCAATCTAATCAGTACACAGAAATGCAGCAGAAGTGCTAATAGTAACAATTAATTCGCCACGAGTGCTGCGTAAGAAGAATTTAAAATGGCCAAACTCCACCCCCTTGAAAAAAAAACAAAAAAACAAAAAACAAAACATCCTTGAATAGTGACCCTTTCCCGGAAAAGATTGGCAAAGAGAAACCAGATGCTCACGCTCAATACTTCCACTCCGTAGTAATTTCGTCAAGTCAATCAATAGCCGTACGGTGCACAGAGCCCCCCACAATAGATGCATACTGAAGGGGATGTGGTTGGCTGGTGCAGGGAGGTTCGGGGAGAACGGGCGAGTCGATGTAAGGCCCTCACACCCTGACTTAACTCCTGGACATTACATTTGAGAATTTCCACCTCTTCTAACAGAGCGTCTCTTTTGTATTCTAAGGCGGCTGCTTTCGACTCAAGGCTCTCCGCCAGCTCTCGCTGTTTCTCACGGGATCGACGTGCCGCTTCTCGGTTTCTCTCTCGGTACTTGGCGAATCTGGACTCTTTCTGTACTGCCTTGGGCGTGCCCACCTCCGGTGGATCTCTCCGTTTCGCGGGGTATTGTTCCTTTTTTCCCACTCCCTGGGGGGATGAGGATTCCGATAGGGCTCTGGCTGTCTCAGTTGCTTCTCGTTTGTTATTCGAAGAGAAACATTGGAAGCTGTCTGACGTGCCCATCCATTTACCGCCGTCGGTCATGGAAGGAATATGCTCGTCACTCGGTGTGGTGCTCCCTGCCCGTGAAAAGCGAATATGGTCGATGGGATCAACAGTTGGTATGCAGTCAACCAATGAGAGATGTGCCGGATAGGGTGGGAAGTTCTCATTCGATATGCCCGGGAAGATATCCTTTATGTCGCTTAAGGACTGTGCCCTGGTCTGTAAGAAAGAACCTTCCGGTTGGTTCGACCGGCCTGTTCCATTCATAGTATTCTTATGGAAGCCTTGATATAGGGCCGAAGTGGAGGTCCCCGTCCCCCCTTGGTTAACGGCATGAATGTCAAGGGTTGGGGGCACTTTGTCTAACAGTGGGTCAATGGTGCGTGTGGAAGTCATTCTCATATGAAGAAGGTCGTATGTTCGCTTCAAGGGTCTGCCTGGGAAGCCGTTTATAGCAGCAGCTGGTATTCCACCGCACGATTTCCGTGACCACCATGCCCATTGTATATAAAATTGCCCATTGGAAGATATAATTAACTTTCTGGGATGCCCGGTGATGTCAACGTGAAGTTCCTTCCTGAACCAGACAACGAGTAGCGATGGGATTCGCAGGAAGAACCCAGTATTCTTGAGTCCAGACCAGCCGAGAGACGCACGGACGATGCTGTGTTACACACGAAGAGGTCTTGAACCAAGGATATCGCTTCATGTCGGGTCATGCAGTTTACTTGATAATGCATGGGGCCAGGAAGTTGGTACGGGCTTATCAATGACACGTTCGTGTGTATGTATGTGAAGATGTATGCACCTTTAATGACTTTGAATCCTCATTGGTAGCTGTCCTTTTCAGGTTATTACCTACTACTGTATGTGCTTGACACTTGTAGACAACAGCCCTGCCTTGGCGTACCCATACATGATACGGATCATTTTTTTAGGCATCCATCCATCTATACTTCTACTACGGATACCACGGTAGTAGGACTAGTTAGTAGTAGTATTGGACAATCTGTACGGACTCTCCGAAGAAAGAAAAAAGGGTAAATCTCGGGGAACCTGGTGTTTATCATACTTCCGAAGGAAGCCTGGTCAGCGGTTTTGAATTTGGATACTCCGTAGAAGCATCATACCTCGGTAGAGAATTCCGCTATAGTCCTTCCTCCCTTTTTCTTTTCATTTCTTTTTCGTTTCTTTTTGAAGTGGACCAGTTTGAGCGTTCCTGCTAATATCCAATGATTCCTCTGAAGATGACTCATTTTTGTCACCCCTTGATTTCCTATATCTGTGCAGGAGGGCCGTAAGAAATGAAGGCTATTCAGAGTCGCCGTCAAACTGCATCCATCATTACCTAAGGAAGTGTTCATTCCTTGGTCTTCTCGTGTATGTTCATGCATTAGTGTGCGGATCCCTGCGATTGGAATGTCACACGTTCGGTCATTCGCCCGTGACAATTCCTTGGTATCGTTCCAGTTCTTTGACCGTCACTGCAAATCATCATATTGTCTAGTACTCTACCATCTTGTCTCTTTCCTCGTACGGCAATTATTATTGGTTTTAGTACTAAGGTACCTGGTATAACCTTACACTTACTACTGTACTGGTAAGTAGGTACCTACTTGCAGTAGTATGTATGTATGAGGTACTAATATATGTTAGTACTGTATGTACATACCTCGAAATAGAGGGCCAGCGAAAGGGAGATTCTCTTCAATTCCACGATTAATACCTTTCGCCTTCGTTCTCGCACTCGAATTGATCCAGCTTCCAGATTCAAGAAAATTGCGCTCATGGAATGTTATGTCGTTCCCTGAACTCGTGATTCTAGACCCTAATCGACGTCCGCCCCCGATAAGGATATGGGATGAAACAACAAATGCCCTCTGCCTTGAGATGCACGGAAATTTCCCAGCTACAGGGTCTGGTGTCCTGATTTCAGGTTCACGTATGATGCAAGTTCCTGCAATGCATGGCCGTCACCTTGCATTGACTCTCATCTTCAAGGTAAAACGGGTTCTTGTACACCGCCGATATGGAATCCGTTTGGATCTTGTGACGATCAGCTACTCTTCCGAAAACCGCCAACTTTTTTCCCCCGTAAATACCTCCCATGTGTCAGATCTCCGATAGCTTTCATTGTCTTCTACGCCGTAGATAAACCGGTTTTAAATCGGCTACATTTTTGCCCTGGAAGCATCCTAGTTAGCAGTGATCTGCTCTGCAAGCAATCCCAGTAAAGAATCCAACGTTCAACCCAATGATCATTTGCATCCCCCACCTGCTTATCAAGAATGTGAGCCTAGATGGCTAGACTGATCTCGCTTATGCCAATGTTGGACCAAGGACAGATGCCGATATCCGCCTTCTCAATTATACTCATCAACTCAAGGAAAGTTTGGGACTACGTCAGGAAATGCCCGACGTGTGATCGCCACTACTGATCTTACTGAGATTCAGACACACGCAGTATATGAGCAAGTCACCGCTACTGTCAAGCCAGCGCCCGTACAACGTCATTGCAGAGGACAGGCCTCTCACTCGAGAGCCGCGGTAATTCATTACCATTGAGTTCTAGATCCTAGAGCAGAGCTGTTGCCCTCGGATTGGCTTTACTAACAATGATCGCTTGATTAGGTCGTGCTTCACACTATCATGCATCCGATCTTATCTGTTGAGCAATGGCATCTAACAGAGCAGTGTGAAACTGACCCCAACCCCTGCGCATGAAACCACCTGAATAGCCAGTGTCCCTCAGATCATAATTAGAACGAAACCCCTAACCGAGACCCTCTGATATAAACTGAATCTATCCAGATTCCGACCATCCTCCGTCCGTTGGGCCCGCTGAATTCGCAACAAACTAGATCATCCGATCGATTCCTTCAGTCCCTACTCTCGATGCATTTACCACCCAGCGACCATGACCAGTAATCACAATCATGTGGCTTATACACCCCAAAAGATTGAAATACACGGACGCGGCTGTAAGCGATATTGGTTCTAGTGATCGGCGCCGGTCCTACACGCGTAGGGACTGCCAAAATGCCCCCAGCACTTGATTTTATCAATTCCCACATCTCGCACAGAAGAGAACATATGCAGAATGTAGTGCCCGATCGCTAAGAGATATGACAACAGAGCAATGCATCGAGGTTCATTGTTGACTCCAATGAAATGCCCGGTGGTCTCGCATCCACCGATATGCTCCCCCAAGGATTCGTGAGCCTCCTCATTCGCTCTTTATTCGAGTCTTAGTGTTCACTCACTATACGCGCACTCTTCTGGCATGGGGGAGCATGTTACCATCTCTTACTCCAAGTGCGTGAAGCTTTGCGTAAGTCCACTCACTGGTACAAGGACCAGCGAGTATAGCGTTGCCGGTTGACCGAAAGATGAGTAGAGGAAATACCTGCCAGTCTCATCGATGCCGCAGTGAAGGTCCGGGCTTGGAACCCATCAGACACGCCCAATACTTTTCGATAAGTCGAACGTCAAAAATGTCGGGGCGATGCTTGAATAAGATCTTCATGCGTGCGTACAAGTTCAAAAGCTGGGCCGTCCCCACAACCCAACGCACATACATACATCCATTGGCAGCGTCAAGGTACCAAGGTAAGTTACTCGGCCAGATAAATTCCACCGGGGTTGGAGAGCGTGTGGCCGCCTCCAATCTCAAGTTCTGATTTATCGAAGCGACGAACGTATGTGCTGACAATCTCGTCGTGAGCGTTTCAACACGTCCATGTTGATAAATCCCTGGATGCTGTCGGCCAACAACGTCTTGTGATTAATGGGTTTATAGGCGATGCACATGGTTCCAGTATGATGGACCGTTAAGGTCCCGAATCAGCGTCTGACCACGAGGCTTTTAGCCAACGGTAAACTGGACCTTGACATCATCGTTAGGCTGATTGTGATGCGAGTATTTGAAGAACGAAGCACGGTAAAGAGGATAGTTATATTAAGATATACAGGTACTGCTAGTTGGAACTAATTGTTAGGGTTCAAGCTGGGGTTTGTAGCGGACGCATCCAGTACTACTCCGTACTTTGTCCCCAGTACGTTCCAGTCACTGTCTACAGACATTGATGGAGAAGAAAAAGAAGAAGAAGGGTCTGTACAACTCCTAGAGGTTACAGCGCCCATGGATTCGGCGACGTAGTCAACAGCCACAGTAGAGATCAGGGAGCCACATTTGACTCGCCAATGTGTTGACCACAGCGATCCAGAGCATTGTCCACATGGTGTTGAAGTGCTAACGACGAGATCATTAGCACATAGGTTCAAGGTCGCTTCGATCATGGGTATCCCACTCCCAGTCTGCATTGGCAGAGAGATCCTACCCTATCTCCATGGGAACGATATAGTATTTTGCGACCGGGTTTGGATCATGGAAATTGAAGATTGGTGATCAGGATCGCAGGTAAGTTTCCAGACCTTATTCACGTTAATTGAAATATGTGATACTGAAACGCTTGTTAGGTTTCATTCGGGGGCGTCAAGTATCCTTTTCGGCGGACTTCCTTGAGCAGACTATCAATCATCATATACCTCCGACTCTCTACTACAGTTGCTGCCTCAGGAATGAACTCAACACCGTGACATCACTTGACACAATCCATCAAATGGTTCATTACCATTGGATACAACAGACGCCTCCCAAAATGATCCATGGAACCGTTAGTAGTATGATTCAATACAGTTCAGTCCTTGCATCCTGTTGACCTGAAATTATACAACTAGAACTACAAAAACTGTCCTCTCGATTGAAGTCACTGTCATATACGTCATAGTATGTTGAAAAGATTAAAACTAACTTGATCCTACTACTACAGAAAGCAAAATGTGGCATGCAGGTGTCACACTGGCTGTTGTTCATAATATGATGTTGTTAACTTCATAAGAGCGTGGGCCTTCACCGGTGTATATGTTTTAGTGGTCGCTTATCCCCCGCATCCCTTGCCGCAATATCGGTCCAAAGGGGAAGGGAAATTTCTGCAATCCACGTGATGGCGTTCGCTCTGATGTGAGCGTTTCAAATCCCGGTTTTCCTACGAAGGCCCATCCGAATCCCGTGACAATCTCCGGTAACCCGACGGACGGATCGGACAGCGGGGATTGAAATCCTTTCAAAGTCTAGGCAGGGTGCATGTACAGTACATACGGAGATACGGACTATCTAACTTCTAACCCCCGCTGGTCCGACCTGAGACATGATGGAATGGACTCGATGGAAGATAGTATGCAACACAGATCACCGTGCCTCGTGGCCTATTCCGTGACTATGGTTGAGATGGCATCAAGGGACGTGAGTTTCAAGTCTAGAGGGCATTTTTGGTCAACCCTTCCAATTTCATGGGTGGCCTGGCTTGAAGCTTAGCAGTGTCTGTCATATGCCCTTCTGCGGTGTTCCTTGCGGATCACATAATTGACTAGATTATAGTGTCACCACCGATCATCGTCGATCAGCCACCGGGGGTTGGGACATCGGATTTTTCAATGTCCGCAACGGTCACGTGGTTACTCAGATACTGCGACGAATGCAGTTGATTGGGCAGGAGCCGTGGGACTGGAGGCTGGATATATAGGTTTTATGCAGTGGAATCCATGTTCCTCCGTCAGGTCGTCGACTCGTCTACAAGCGAAATTACAAATCCAGTCGGCGGGAAGGAAGTTCAGCCGGTCCAGTGGAGACGAATGGTTCTTGGCGCTCCTTGTGCCCAGTGGCCACCAATCCTAATGTTTCATGGTACTGTATGTATGTACATCTTAGGAGTCAGGACTAAGAACGCAGCCATCACGAGTCAGACATGAGGATTCAGTTTCTGATTTTGTACGGAGTACTCCGAATAGGAGCCCTATATCAAAGTTAAAATTGAAAAGTCTAATCGTTACTCGACAGTCGAGTCTCGACAATCACAAAGAAATACTATACAGTATAATTCCATTTCAAAATCGGTATATATTTTACAGACATCTTGTCTTTTAAGTTTTATTAATATTTAGATTGTGGCTGAAGCTCTAATATTTCAAGCAAAGTCGAAAAACTTGTATATTTTCTTAGTCATGATATTTTAATGGAAATTTGCTGAATTGGAAAGATCAAATAAAAAATTTATATAGATTCCCTATACAGCGCGGAGATCTCCGTACAAAATCACTGGAAACTAATGCTGAGCTGTCATTGATGTTAAGCGAGCTGCCAGTGTAGTACCTAGGTAGCTCCAGCTCCACAGGTGACCAGTGACCCGCTCAAGTTAGGGTCAGTGTCAGTGTACCTCCATTAGACCATCCTATTGGATGCATCCTGCGTCCGGACCAATCCTTAGGTACATTTAGATAAGGTAGGTACTGGGAAGACCCGACTTAGGTTCGTCGTTTGAACTGCCCAGCCATGATTAGTGACTCTAGAAACACTATATTTGCTACTCAGACAAATATTAATATAAATAGTGACATATATATCATAATTAATCATAATAATACTGGTTTAGATAGGATTAACAATCAATATCCATGATGCATGATTAACTCGGTGGCTGTTTTCACAGTATGTACTGTACATACATACTGCGTACTCCGTACAGTCATAAGAGGCGCAGCCGCGGTGTGGGGATACCGGGGCTGGGTGTACGATGTACGGAGTACGGAGTATGATGTATCACTATCTATCTTACCAACTACTAATCTGCCGATCACTCTGTATCCACCCCAACCCCAACCCTTCTAGTAGGAAATTGGGGCCATGCATGAAGATAGAATCATAGAAGCCTTATAGAATTTAGGACCAAGGATGAATTAAAAGCAAGGGTCACGGTGATTGAATTTGGATAGAGGGCTCGATGATCAGGAATGAATTTGGGTCTTTGTATAAGTGGTTACGTGTATCAAAACAGGTAAGAGGTGGGGGAAGAAGCGCTGACTGGTCTGAGGAACCCCGCACGATCTTCCGGAGCTACTGTCGTACTAGTACGTACATAACTTAGGTACGAGTGGGGTATCCACCAGTCGGCAGCCAGGATTACTGGACTTTGACCAATACGAGGTAAATTCCATTACTCCATGACCGGGGACAATTCCCCCCCCCCCCTCCTTTTCATTACCTTATCTTGTTTGGATTCTCCAGATCAAAGAGGTATTAATATCGTTCCACTTTCCTTTCATCTGCCCCTCCTTCTCTCTTCATATTCTGTCTCTATACACAACTCTCTACTTCTAGTGATACCCCAGTTCTTTTTTTTCTCTTCTACCCCCCCCGTCTACTCTCCTTCACAATGGATGACCTTTTTACCACTATTGAGACTCCTACCGCCAAATACGAGCAACCGCTTGGCCTGTACGTCCCTCTATGCTAGCCATTGTCTCCGTTCCATTACCGTTATCTGACTAACATATGTTTGCTTTTTAGCTTCATCAACAATGAGTTCCGGAAGGCCAGAAGTGGTCGGACCTTCCAGACCATCAACCCTACCACCGAGAAGCCCATTGTGTCGGTCCAGGAGGCTGACGAGCAAGATGTCGACGATGCTGTGAAGGCAGCTCAAGAGGCATTCAATGGCTCTTGGCAAAAGGTCACCCCCTCGGACCGTGGCCGCATGCTCACCAAGCTGGCCGATCTTTTCGAGCGGGACAGTGACATCTTGGCCGCCATCGAGTCCCTCGACAATGGCAAGGCCTTCACGATGGCGAAGATCGACGTTGCCAACGCCGCTGGCTGTCTTCGCTACTATGGTGGTTGGGCTGACAAGGTCCACGGCCAGACCATTGACACCAACCCGGAGTCGCTCACTTACACTCGCCACGAGCCCATCGGTGTGTGCGGTCAGATTATCCCCTGGAACTTCCCTATTATGATGTGGTCCTGGAAGATTGGACCTGCCATTGCGGTGGGCAACGTCGTCGTGATCAAGACCGCCGAGCAGACACCGCTGTCTGGTCTTTATGCGGCCAAACTTATCAAGGAAGCTGGCTTCCCCCCTGGTGTGGTCAATGTCATCTCTGGTTTTGGCAGTATCGCTGGTGCTGCTATCTCGAGCCACATGGATATCGACAAGGTTGCCTTCACGGGTTCGACCCTGGTCGGCCGGATGGTCCTGCAGGCTGCTGCCAAGAGCAACCTGAAAAAGGTTACTCTCGAGCTAGGTGGCAAGTCCCCCAACATTGTCTTCGACGATGCCGACATCGACAACGCCATCTCTTGGGCCAACTTCGGTATTTTCTTTAACCATGGTCAGTGCTGCTGTGCCGGATCTCGTATCCTGGTCCAGGAAGGCATTCACGACAAGTTCGTTGCCCGCTTCAAGGAGCGTGCTGCTCAGAACAAGCTGGGCAATCCCTTCGACTCCAGCACCTTCCAGGGCCCCCAGGTCTCACAGCTGCAGTTTGACCGCATCATGGAGTACATCGACCACGGCAAAAACGAGGGTGCCACTGTTGCCGTGGGTGGTGAGCGCCATGGAACCGAGGGTTACTTCATCCAGCCCACCGTGTTCACCGATGTCCACCAAGACATGAAGATTGCCCAGGAGGAGATCTTCGGTCCCGTGGTGACCGTTCAGAAGTTCAAGGACGAGGCAGAGGCCATCAGCATCGGTAACAGCACCCGGTACGGTCTCGCCGCAGCCGTTCACACTAAGAATGTGAACACCGCTATCCGTGTGTCCAACGCTCTGCGGGCCGGAACGGTTTGGATCAACAACTACAACTTGATCAACTACCAGGCTCCCTTCGGTGGCTTCAAGGAGTCGGGCATTGGCCGTGAATTGGGCTCCTACGCCCTTGAGAATTACACCCAGATCAAGACTGTTCACTACCAGCTGGGTGACGCTCTCTTTGCTTAAATGAAATTACCAAATGAAATAATGACCAAGTCTTTTTTAATTCAGATTTCCGCGATGTCCTTTATTTGACCTTTGCTGTTTGACCCCGAAATGTAAACATCAGATGTATCTACATCCACGATGAAAATGTGACGAATTTTCTAACAGTAATGAATACCATCGTGACGCATGGGATCAATTAAGTGGGCCCTAGGGGTTTCTTCAGAACGCCGTCGCAATATGAATAAATACTTATACCCGTTCCGTACGGATACTCCGTATCCCGTAAGGTCTTCACTCCACATGGTGCGGGGACACCCTCGGGGCAGATTTGCCCCGAACAGTTTCGGGGGCTGATACGCCGAAGTGTTAAGTACTAGTAGTATTTCGCCCCCACTGCAGGCCCACTCCGACTCATCGCCACATTTCTCAATTCAGATCCCATATGACTTTGATCACATGATTTGATTTGGACGACGGGCATTACAAAAGACCTGGAAGTTGCTTATCGACTAATAGTAGGTCCGCAGAAAAGATACTTGGATTCACCAACTGACCATCATCTGGGCTGGCGAGGACCGACCGAGTATACCACCCATTTCAGTTTTGTAAGATGCAGGTATTGTTTTTTGTTCACTTCGCTGAATCTTTCACCCGTTGGTGGGTTGATATGGGAGATGAATGGATTGTTACGGGTATCGCTGTAAGGTCTACTTTGCTCTATGGGGTGGTGGGTAATGTGGCTGATTGGTAGATTGTAGTCCATTGGATTTTCTGTCAGTATGCTTGATTGGGCTCTGTTTGGAACTTCGAGCTCGTGACTATTTATCTTCCCTGTCTATCTACTAGGTAGTGATAGGGTTGCTTTGGAGCATGTGTACTTCACTGTGGTGGTGACATTAAAGTTACGTTGGACCCTCGTTGGGGGGGGAAGTGAATTTACATGAAAAAAAATATGACTCGGTCCCGGGCTGGGGGATGGGTGCGCGGTATTTTCGTTTCCATTTGAGTTGCGTTACATTCACCGCGGTATTCCTGCGTAATCTGATGACTGGAGCGAGAATGGGGACGGGAAGGGGGAGACGAATGGATGACTCGCGCGCGTCACAGTTCGGGATGGTTCGTTGCGTCTGGGCGTTCTTCTGCCGGTGGACCTGCGTAATTTTCATAGCCCCAGGCCCAATACCAGGCGCCTGAGATGAGGAAAAATCCTACGAAGACGACTGAGGCGTAGTTCATGGTTTCGCGTGTGACGGCTTTGAAGGTGGGCATTGAGAAGAGTGGGATGGCGAGGAGGGTCCAGGCTGGATGGTGGTGTTAGAGTTTAGGACTTGGGATGGGCGTCCGCAGGGGCTGGGGTTTACGTACCGAGACAAACGATATTGCAGAAGAGACCGAGCGGTCCGAGGTTGAAGCTGCAGTTCTTGATATCCTGTCGGCGGCGGAGGATGAGGGAGACGGCAATTGGGCAGGCGTAGCTCAGTGTGAGGAACATGACGCCTACGCCGGAGAAGGCGTTGAATGCGGCGGTGGAACCGAAGTAGATGAGGCCGAGGAGGAGCTCGATTATCATGCAGAGCAGCATTGCGTTGAGCGGGATGTTGTCGAGACTCGGGTGGACCTTCTTGAACCATTTGGAGCCGGGGATGGCGCCGTCTCGAGCGAAGGCCCAGACACATCGGGACGCGGCGGTAACGCAGCCGACGCCGCAGATGATCCCCAGCATCAGGAGGGGGATGAGAAGACAGAAGGCGCCGGCCGAGCTGCCGGTGGCGGACTTGAAGATGGGTGGGACCGGTTGGCCGGACGCGAGATTGGCGAGCATCGAGATATCGGGCAGGACAAAGCCGATGGGAAGGAGAAAGACCAACCCGGCGAGGAAGTTAAGCACGAGTCCGCCGACGATGGCCCTGGGGACTTGGATTGCCGGCTGGCGAACTTCTTCGCACATCCTAATCGGGCTGACGTTAGATGGGACTCTCGGGGACGAGACGGGGAACCTTACGAGGTGATCATGCCCGTTGCGGAGAGGGCATAGGCTGCTTGGAGTAACCCGATACAAAAGGACCAACCGTCTGGCCAACCAGATTGCGGCTCGAAATCCGTGAAGACGTATTTCCCCGAGTGTCGGCCATTCTTGGCGACGGCGAGAATGGTCACGACGGTGGCGGTTACTCCTGCTACGGTCCAGAAGATGGCAAAGGTCTATAGATGGAGGATACGATTTGGCATTAGTAAGATGCGTATGGAGGATCCAAGATGTTCAGTCTGTCTTAGGAGCATATCCGATATACCTCCAGGTGTGTTAACCACTTATTTCCCAAGGCGGGAATAATATGGCAAATGAGCGTGATGCCCAGAAAGATCAAGTACGTTTGATACGGCTGAAAGTCTGCGGTAATCCCCTGACCAGCAGCGTCGGTGAACACATTGAGACTCTCCAGCAAGAAGAGGGCCGTGGCGAAGTTCACGGCCAAGGTGATGGTGATATTCCCGGCAATAAAGGCCCAGCCGCAGATCCAGGCGGCCACCCGACGGTATCGAACGGGGGAGAGGGCAAAGGTTTGGTAATAGACGCCCCCCGCGGTGGGGTAAACCGACGTGACTTCTGCGAGAGATACTGCGACGCACAACATGATCAGGGATACAAGGATCCAGCCCCAGATCATATTAGCCGAGCCTCCACCAGCCATCGGGTAGATCATGGTTGTGGACAGCCCGTAGGGTACGGAAGCAAGGATGAAGCACATGAACACGACCTGCCATGTTGATCGATTGCGTGACAGCTCTGGTGTATATCCCAGAGCCTCGAGGCTGGAGTCTGCCGCGAGCTTATCCAGTGACGGATCCATTCTGGCTGATCTCTTCTGAGTCGAAGTGGAGACGTGTGGGGGGTGGCGCCCTGGGGGAAACGAAGATTTTGAAAAAAAAAAAAAGAACCTGAACAATTGAAGTTTTAAACCACGAGACCAGCAACTTGCAAGGAAACACACGGCGGGGGAAGCAAAGAAGAATGAAGAAAGGAAAAAGAAAAAAGAAAGAAAAGAGAAAAGAGAGAGAGAAAGACTATGAATGCAGTGGATTCATACGATCATATCGTATCTCATTGAACATTCCATCGGTCTTAAACTGCTATACTTGGCGTTGGGACCCTCACCCAATCAGAGAGATTGATACCGTCACCGCCTTCTTAATCTAGTAACGACAAGGCTCGTTAAGGTTCGACGGTGGTATTTCACGGTCCAATGGTATCGCAGAATTAGTAAATTACTCTCAAGTGGGTCTGTTCGTAAGGGAGCTAGTCCTAATTTGACAGCTGGACAGCTGGTTGACGGGCGGGTCTTTGAATCTGTTGATATCTTTTTTTCAGTTGAAGTACGGAGTTCTCCGTAGTTGTTGAATAACATTGAACTTGGGAATCGTAATAGTCGTTTTTTTTTTATCAGACAATAACATTCAAAAATAACACTAGATTTTCTACTCTCTACTTCGTACAACGTTTTAAATTCGAATTGAGGAGATAACCTTGGAAAATTTCGAGTAGACACTACTACGTACTACTCTGTAGTGTACCTACTAAATGCCGACTTGTCAGCTAATTAGATTAATTACTTTTTAGTAAACAACCGGATACGAAGTTCAGGTGTGGTTTGCCCTGTGATGAGATTCTGCCCAGGGAGTCCTAATGCGGCAGGCGGACACACAGGCGGTGAAAAGGAAAGTCCAGCGAGCCGCAGGGGACTCCGTACTCCGTACTTGTTCCAGGTTGTCTGATAACTTGTTACTATATAGCAGTGTTGCCTCATTATGGTTTGGGGAAATAACATTCCGCATCCATAATTAGGACCTTTGTTTGCTCACCGCTGATTAAAACGTCCTTGGGATCTTTGATTCACACTAACAAACTGTGATTGTCAAATGGCTGCACCATCGGGTGACCTCTAGAGTCTAGACTCGAGAGGAATACTGGCCATGGGACTAAATGCTGCAAATCGGCACCAACCATATTCCATGTCGATGATCAATTTGGATCCGTGCATCACGAAGCTTCCCTCTTGGCTTCCTCTTCCGACACTTGGCAGCTCCACTATTCCCAATGATCAGGATCGGCGTGGGCACCAACTCCCTAGGATGCTTTATTAATACTCATACATAGTCCACGCTCTTCTCAATTTCCCAACACCCACAACCCTGCCCACAACACGATCTCACTGATGGTATCTTTACAATTGACGGTCCCGAGTACTCATACTCTCCTGGAGCTGGAGTCTTCTGGTGAGATTCATGCTCCTCCAATCACAGGTTCCATTGCCATCGCAGTTCCCTCGCCCAACGTGGACGCTTCCATTGTAATCGAGAATGATCCCAAAATCACCATTCGTCTCATCCGGTCCGTGACACCCCGAGCCCACGATCTGGTCATCCCCAGCAACAATCAGAGTAAGAGTCATGGCTGGTTCTTCAAGCGCAAGCAAAAACACCGCCCAACAACAAATCGGATCTACCCAACCGTGGAGCCCGGTGACGAAACCCTAGTACAATGTGACCTGTGGCACTCCCTCGACGAGGTAGATTCTGAGGGAATCGAGAACGAGGTATGGCGGAGGTTCAATTTCTGCATTCCGATTCCAAACAACGTCCCCGCATCGGCGGATACGATTCTGGGGAACGTCTCGTATGCGATCACGGCCACCGCAACATTTTCAACGCCATCCAGCTCAAGAATCCTCCGGGATAAGCAGGCGATAAGAATCATGCGTCGCGTCATTTCTGAACCAATTCAATACGTTCGACAGTATCCGGGTGAAAGGGTATCCACGGGACTATGCCTGACGCCCAATCAACAACAACAACAGGGCTTCCCCGAGAGGACGAAGGTTGCGTTCTCCTCGCAATGGGTGGCTCATTCCACCATCGCACAAGGGCCTCGACCGACGGAAGTGAAATACATTGTGGCCAAGGAATTAAAGTGGCGGGTTGAGGAGACTGTCAAGTACATCACCATCTCGACAGACAGTGGTCTACCGAGGAGCGCAATAACAACAACCTGCAAAGAACAACATGTACGTCAACTATGTGATGGAAGTCGAAAAGGCCATTGGATTGCTAGTGGAGAACTACACGCCGGTGATCATTCGATCGAAGTTCCGTTCGACATCAGCATTCCGCTAGAAGCTCAGGCGGCAGATGGGTTCAGTCTGTCCTCCTATCTTTGTCAACATCAGCCCAAAGCTTGCGAATTCGCACCGAGGGAGACAACGGCGATCACAGTTGATCACCATCTGAGACTGGAGGTCATCACCGGTGAAGATACTTTTGACCAAAAATCCGGAAAACTTGTCGATCGCAAGCCCCGGGTGAAGTCCTTCATTGCGGTGTTTCCCCTTTTCGTGCGGGACTTCGTCCGTGGAGGTGATATAACCTTAAGTGAATTCCGTGCAGGTGATACTCTTCCACGATATGAAGATCCATATCCAATACCCCCTAATTATGCAACTGCCCGGTGAATATTGGCGTGCGTCAGGTCTTTGTCAATCTTCTAGATTTGATTCTTGCAAATACTCATTGTGACGAGGATTTCTTTCTATATTCTATGGAACTAAACCACATTAATTCGTCTTGAATGTTGATACTTCTTGAATTTGTGTTTGGTTTTGGAAGTTCTATAGCAGTACCTCTCTGTACTCATACCCAGTATGAAATGATGCAAACTTGATAACCGAGTGCAGACGGCGAGTCACGGGAAACCTGGACTTTTCCTCTACTCATCGCATGCGGGGTGATGGATGACTACTAACTATACAAGGAGTGCAAGACCAATAACGCGTCGCCAACAAAACCTCCAAAATGCCAAGGCGGAACGTTCGGTTCTTTATTCATGGTGTGAATCTAAACCTACTTAAACTGGTCTCCTCTTCTCCACACAAGGTGGTATTCTCTTGACGGTCTCGACGATTTCCAACTCGGAACAAACGAAAAGAAAAGATATCAAACATGGCATCCCCGACAAACCCTCTCAAGGATGCAGGAGTCCCGCAACATATTCTCTCTCTCTTGGATCGTCTTCATACCGCCTCGATCGAACAAGAAAGTCGTCTGGACATCACCGCGTTCGCACCCGACCAGATCCATAATGCTGCCCGCGACGCCTTCATCGCGTTAGACCAGGACAAATGCCACTTTGTTTACCAGTTGGCGCGTGCCATGAATGCCAAAAACATTATCGAAGCAGGGACCAGCTTCGGTGTCAGCACCATGTATCTGGGTCTGGCAGTGAGTGCGAATGTGCAGGCCTCTGGTGGTTCCGGTACAGTTATTGCGACAGAGCACGAGCCGTCAAAGGGGGAGCAGGCTCGCAAATATTGGGCTGAGGGCGGAGAAGTGGTGTCAAAGCACATCGATCTGCGTGTGGGCGATCTGCTGCAAACACTGAAAGAAAACATTCCCACCATTGACATGCTCCTTTTGGATAGTGAGTCCGCTCTCTGCCTTCGCACAAGCTGACCCATATATTTATGATCTCTCCAGTCTGGGCTCCTATGACTCTCCCAGCCCTGAAAGTGGTCCAGCCGCATCTCCGTCATGGGGCGGTTGTTATCATTGACAACACCATCAGCTCTGCGAGCCGCTATAAGGAATTGTTGGAATATTTGCGCGCCGATCATAGTGGGTTCACCAACCTGACTATTCCTTACTCAAACGGCCTGGAAATGTGTGTCTATACTCCGTAAGCATGTAGAGGGGATTAATCATGAGAATTAGCTCATTTTGCGCATGCTCAACTTTACAAACGTACTCCAGTGTCCTAAGATGAGCCATCAATGTGTCTGTCTGATTATTCTGATGCAGAACTACGGCTGCAGCCGAGCTATCTATTCTCTTTCAAGACCATATTTACCAACTTCCAAGCCTGTCCAGTGACCAACTTCACTCAGGGCAAGTTGTAACCCTAAGCGCCCTTTGTGAGCAAGGCCTCGTTATAGGTATGCCCACGTGTGAATAGCCATCTAGACCCATTGTTTCACAAGCAGGTAAAGGAACGCAAAAATGCTTCCAAGCCAAGAATATCGTCCAGACTAGATAAGAATGCCCTTGTTCTACAGTCCACCAGATAACGTATTCTCCTCGATTCTGATTCAATGCCTTGCACTGTTTCATGCCCTTGGATTATGGACGAAAGGTCACTCTTTTCCCAGTGAAAGGGTCTAGGAAAGTGGCAGAACTGCGTTCAAAAGTAACGGTCTTGAGACAGATACTCAACTCCTTTAGAAGATCGATGCCAAATTCAGGTAGTTCTTGGATGTCCTTGGCAAAATCTTTAGTATGTAGGTATGTGCCAATTGCCGCTCTTGCAAATAAAAGCCGCACCAGGTGCCCCTCCGGCAAGCGTATTGCTGCATAAAAATGCTGAGTTGTTATGTGGTGTATGTGTGATTCAAAGATCACGTAGGTCTTAGGAGCGTTGTTCAAGATAGTCTCCTTAATATGTCTAGCGATCTCACTCTCCACACCATTGCCTATGCCGAGCATGTCTGCCAGTCGTGTAAATTCAAGCGCAACGGAAATCCGGTCTTCTGGGCCTTCTTCTTGGTTGAACACAATGCGGCCAAGGTATAGCCATTGCAACAGTAAGTGAAAGCTGCGAACCGAAACAACGCCCTCAACTTCTTCCATCTCTGCGGACTGGTCGTCCCCTTCTTTGAAGTTCCCATTGAACATCGCTTCAAAGTATGCCGATCGTTTGCAAAGAAGTGTCTTGGAGACTTCAAAGCTGGCCGCTCCAATGTTTATTGTGACCACGGGGCCATGGTAAAGTGGAAGGTTGCTTTGATGAGACACATTAGTGATGAACCTGGGATGATCGGGTCTATTCACGCACGACTTGACAAAGTCGGTATAGGATGAATCGAGGAGAGTCTTTGTCGCTTCTGCAGATGACATTGTATGACACTTAAAGAAAGCGTTATAAGTATGGTCGAGAATACAAAAAGGTTAAGGAGAGAGGAAGTGTTAGTGCTTCTGTGGTGGGAAGGTGAGGAGTGTGGAAGTGAATTGGCGTATTCACGTGGACTCCAGAGCCCATAGCTGGCATTGCAACTGCCTTTCTCGCCGTCTTCTTTGGATATCGACGCCGACTTTTGGCTCCTGGAGTTTTTATACGTTCAATTATTGAGAGTTCCACGATCCAGGAAGGGGACCTCTGATACCTAGAAGGATAAAACTACTAATAACTTGAAGCTTCAATCAAATAGCCTTGGATACACTACAACAGGGACTGAACTTCCTTTCTATATGGGGAAAAATGTCTGGGAATCGCACTGATAGCAGAATCTTATAGTTTAGGCGCAGGATAATCGTTGCGAATGTAATCGATAGCACCAAATGAGAACAACTCTTATTACCTGAGCATTTTGATAATGTGGAAGCACCTTTCACCAGGATCCAGTATATTTGCCACAACATCCATCCAATTTGCAGTATCTACAGTTTGGAGGCAGGTTTGGCCGGAGGCGACGCCAAGTATCCTCTCAATGCAGCGATGGAGGGAGTAAAGAAGTATTCACCACCCCTCGGAATAACCCACCGATCAAGAGAAAGGTGAGTCTCAGTAGGGACCTTGCCATCCGGGAGGCAGATGGAGCGCGGTGGGTGATGAGACAGCTTTTGACCCACGATGGCGTCGATACCCGGGCCATGGCCACCAAGTAAATGGGCTTTGCGGTCGGGGAAGTGATGATTACTGGCCCAGCCTGTAGTGCATCACAAAATACCTATTAGTAAGTACAAGGACGTGAGAGGAGTGATTTTACTGACGGGTGGTTAGAAAGTTAAATCCGCTACGGATGTCACTTTGATAGCACACAAACAGGAGACCACGTTCCTTCGTATCATCAGACTTCCGGGCCTTCCATTCCTCTGGTGTAACTTCGTCTCCATAGGAAATGCCGCGACGAATAATGACAGCGTGGTCGTCGTTAAGATCCCCCCGGGGCCTCATTTTGCGGGTATGCGCTGCGAAGGGACACTTATGTACGTTGATGGGTTCGTAGTCAAAATTGTTATTCTTGTCGATTTCCTCGTCACTGGGCGAGTGAGGGCTCAAATCAACCGGGGTTCCTAGTTGTCTGCATCGTCAGCATATGTACGCTGGTGCGGATGAAGACACTGACCGTTCTTCCATCTTCCCATAAGGTGTGCTGCCAGCTTTTCCTTCGTTGGCGGAGAGAGTGTCGTAGCATGAACCTGATGAGCATTGTCTTCCAGGAACCTTAAGCCATGCCGTTAGCATGTATCAATCTCAGGAAAGCACAATGGATCCGCTGGCTTACTTGTCAAACTCAGGGACAAGCTGCTGGAGATCACGGAAAACAAGGAAGCTCCCATCCCGGGCCCATTCGGGCTGGCCCATCTTGTCACCTTCGTTCCCAAGGAAGATCAACCTAAGATTTCACGGCGCCAAAGGTTAGATCATTTCGGTCAAGTCTCCAATGTTTGTTCTTACCCTGGCAAAACAGCTTTCGGTTCCTTGTTGGTTTTCTTGTCGGTTTCCTTGTTGGTAGGCGCGTCTAGACCTTGGATTTGTGGCTGGCTGAGATTATCCTGGAATCCGAAGCTGTAACAAAGCACTTAGTCTAGACTAAACCAGCCCCTTGGGAGGCATCGCCACTCACTGCTCTTTGCCCTTCATCGGCCGAGTCTTCCCCTCTCTAGTCAAAACTATGTCGATGGTGGCGCCTTCATTGACAGTTCCGTCGTTGGGCGCATATCCAAAGTGTTCCTTCACGAGACAGACTTCAGCTTTGAGGTCGTCTTCAAGGCTAGAGGTCACTAATATCACTCCATCAATCGAACGCTTCTTCTTGGCGCCGACAGGCTTGTACTCGTCACGGATCTCTGTAGGATCATCCCAGCCCTCGTTCACGAGATCGTCATACATGCCCTTCTGGTACAGTCCACCACGGAGCTGGTTCTTCCTGAACTCCTTGTAAAGGTTTCGGTCTTTCTTGACCACCTCTTCGTCAAAGGTGAATTTCCCCAACTTGGATTTGAATGTCAGAGGATGTCCACTATTCACAATTGACTTTCATGACTCACAGCTTCCAGCCCCGTTGAAGAAAAGGCAATGTTTCTTCCAGGTAGTGGCTTGAGTTGTCGGATCCTTCCCTTCATGTCGGCATCATCCTGCTCTTGGCAGATCACCTTCCTCATCTCAATCACCTTTTCGGCAGTTGTGATAGAGTCAGCGAAGCTCTTGAGGTGGGTTCTGAATTCTTCGGGCTTTCTGATTTGGAAGAATAGAAAGGTTTCGAATCTCTTGGGTAGACCGGGCCTAGCAACTCTTGTTAATAGGTGGTAGAACATTACCCGATCCAACATGGCAGGCTCACCAGATGTCACCCTGTACATTCTTGATATCGATCACCGGGTTGCAGACCATCTCGAGACCTTTCGCCATGATGAAATATTGTTCAAGTGGTAATCAAACCTCGATGCGAAAGGATTATTCGAGGTATCAATATGGAAATGAAGTTTGGATCATTCAGGCTGGGACAGTGCGTGGTTAAAAAGCCTCAGCACTGCTCCCCTGGATTTCATAGACCCATACCGGCGGCGTGATAATAGGAAGATCTGACTGTACAATAAGCATGCCTCATGGCATGCTCGTCAGCGCTATGACAGGGATCGGTTCATATCATCCAGCTCGACAGCAATCAATAAATTACATTCATAATAGCTATAATTGGAAGCGCAGATCGCAAATTGTGGAAGCGGTGTACTGTACGGAGTACAAGATGAATTCGCGATGCTACTATCCAAGCCACTTGGGTGATTGGATTTCTGTCTGAACTCTCCCCACTCGTGCTGAGTATGTGGAAGGTTGAAATCACTAATTCTAAGACCATCGTAGGCGAAATCCGAAGATGTTAGTGGGAAAATGCCTGCCGAATCCAGCTTGACTTGTCAGTTACCGTATCCATATATGGCAAACGGACACTGTGTCGATCTAGACAACTACATACCCAGTTGCCTCATGGCGCGGCTACCGATGCTCCACAGTTACTAGTACCCTTTTCAGTGTTCACTCTATCATAATCTCATCTCTTGTGGGGATTGCCAATGAATCAATAACTCGGAATAAGGTGGAGCAGTTAGGTTCACTTTCTGATCGTCTGTCCGTGTCGACGAGCTGGTCCAGAATATTCCGCCGGAGAACTGCATCGATTCATCGATTTTAGTGCGGAAGCCTGCTGGGATTAGCTCAGGTAGGAGAGCAATGGTCCGATCCTCAGTCATCTCGCAAATCCCGATCCGAGACGGGCTTCCCAAAATGATTGATCTCTGTTGTTGTCCGGTTCTTCAGCTGAGCTGTGGGGAGCCTCCATTCGGGGAGAATCCGCGGAGTACGGAGTAGTCCTCTAGATACTATCTAGATACTACTACGGAGTACTCCGTACTGCACTATGCATGTGCGTACCCTGTCTAGCGTATGTTGTGCTTTGGATCCATCACACCAATTGTACGGGCCGCCTCGAGCCATGGACACGGAACATCAGGGGCTCCACCGGGTCAAACCCTAGAATTCTGATAGTTCATAATTCCATCTCACCCAAATCACCCAGGAACCGAATGAATTGGGCAGTGTGCAGCTACAGTGGAGCTTCTACCTAAGGCTGCAGCTGTTGATCCTCGGCCATGGCTGGAAAAAAATCCTCGCTGCAGAATGTTTCGGTACTAGCGAGTTGGTCCATATTTAGCCCCTTATCGAGGAATATACTGGAGCTTACGGTCTTAGACCGATGGAGCCCTCTATCGCTGCCTCCAATTTGGACGTGGTGGCTCTCCATCTCACAGCTGAAGCTTGAGCTCGTCGGCAATGAAGTCTTTCTTCTCCGAATCCCGTCAGAGCAAGAATGGGGGATAGACCATTATTCATGGACATATATATGACCATACCCTCTTCACTCCAGCTGCGCTCTTATTATAACCAATCGTACCTTGATTTGTTTCTATATTGCAGTCTGCCCTTGACCGAACCGACAAAATGAGGGTCCACTGGGTACCAATGTTGCTCGGCAGTGCCATCACTGGGGCTTTGGCTATAAACACTTCCATGCTCGATGCCATGAAGGCAGAGCACATCTCGATGGACGACGATGACCAGGTCTGGGTTCCAGCTTTCAATGATGAATCTCCGCCTTATAGCGGCGTTCGAGTCCCTCGTACCGACTGGGCTGTGGCCTGCAGCAGCGAAGAACAGGATTATGAATGCAAGAATGCCATTGACGGCAAGAGTACAACAGCGTGGCATAGTCAGAGCACCACCTCCCAAGAGTATACGATTACGGTTGATCTGGGTCGGCCTGATTATCATGTCAGCTCTGTGGTGATCCTACCCCCGATCGGCACTGAGACCGAAGGTTTGATCTTGGAGCACAAGATCTTTCTGAGCAGCGACGCATCGGACTGGAAGGGCCCCGTCGCGTACGGCATGTGGCCCTCGACGAACAGACAGCGGATGTCGGCCTTCGAGCCAACACCTGCACGGTATGTGAAGCTCGTTGCTAGCACTAAGGATGCAGAGCAATCATGGGTGGGCATTTCAGAGCTGAACATCTATGCGACACCATTTACCATCACCCAGGACCCCCGCCGAGGTGTATGGGGACCCACGGTCGATTTTCCGGTCGTTCCTGTTGCTGGGGCTCAGGAACCCTCTGGCAACATTATTCTTTGGTCTTCCTGGGCCTCGGACCAGTTCCACTCAACACCTGGTGGACAGACCGCCATGTCCCGATGGAACCCCCTGACCCACACCGTGTCAAAACGTGTGGTTACCAATACCCAGCATGATATGTTTTGTCCGGGGATCTCTATTGATGGTACTGGAATGATGGTAGTGACCGGAGGCAACGACGCGTCAGAGACCAGCCTCTATGATGCCACGAAAGATACGTGGACCAAGGGACCAGAGATGCATCTTCGTCGTGGCTACCAAGCATCGACCACCCTCTCCGATGGACGTGTCTTTGTGATTGGTGGCTCCTGGGCTGGTGGTTCCATCACCAACAAGAATGGCGAGGTCTATAACCCGACGACGCAAAAATGGACCATGCTCCCCGGTGCTGATGTAGAGCCGATGTTGACCCAGGATATGGAGGGACGTTGGAGGGCGGATAATCACGGCTGGCTCTTCGGCTGGAAGAACGAGAGTATCTTCCAGGCTGGTCCGAGTAGAAACATGAACTGGTATTTTGTTGAAGACGAAGGAAGTTATATCAAAGCAGGGAGACGCGGCAATGATGATGACTCCATGTCCGGCAATGCAGTCATGTTCGATGCGGTGAATGGCAAGATCCTCACCCTCGGCGGCTCTCTTGACTACGACAAGTCCTATGCCACCGATGCCGCTCATATCATCACACTCGGAGCCCCAGGAGAGAAGCCGACGGTTAAACTTGCCGCTAAGACTGGTAAGATGCACGCTGAGCGCGTCTTCCACACTTCGGTCGTTCTCCCGGATGGAACCGTGTTCATCGCTGGTGGCCAGACCTTCGGAATTGCCTTCAACGAAGACAACGTGCAGTTCACCCCCGAGCTGTATGATCCCGTGTCCGACAGCTTCACTCAGCTCCAGACCAACAACATCATCCGGGTCTATCACACTCTTTCGATTCTGATGCCTGACGGTCGCGTTCTCAATGGAGGGGGTGGACTTTGCGGCAACTGCTCCTCTAACCACTATGACGCTCAAATCTTTACGCCGCCCTATCTACTGACCGACTCCGGTGAGCTGCGGCCCCGGCCAGAAATCACCAGCAGCGTGCCCCCAGCCGTCGAGGTCGGCAAAACCATTACCTTCGAGACCAAGGATGACATCAAGTCTGCCTCTCTCCTCCGTCTGTGCAGCGCCACCCACACGGTCAACACTGACCAGCGGCGCATCCCCTTGGAGCTGTCTCGTAGCACTGGAGACTACGACCATAAGTACACGGTGACCGTCCCCGCTGATCCCGGCATTGCCATTCCTGGATACTGGATGCTGTTTGTTATGGACCACCACGGCGTGCCCAGCATTGCAAAGTTCATCATGGTCACGGTTAGCAACACAAAGACCTTGGAGCCCCCAGAGACATCGCACGTGGAGTCTGCCGATGAAGATTGTAAGCATGAATCTACCAAGTGGTATTGGCAGTCATGGAAGCCGGAGCTGATCAGGCAGATGTCCCGTCGGGGTTAAGGTTCGAGTTGGTCAAGCAAGTGATAGTTGGGCTGTTATGAGGAATTGTACGACGCGAATTGTATACTAGAAAATATTTCCAGTAACCTATTATTGTCAATATTAATGTTGCCCGGTTGTGGGCTAGGTTGAGATGTCCAAATGAACTTAGAGTGATTTCAACTTCTTCTTACCACTTGCACGAGTAGCTGGTATTCTTCCATAGTTGAAGCACTGAATACCTACAGCGGTTGGGTGTCAAGGTCTCTTCATATAGAACAGAGATTAACCGGTTCACTTCAAAAGCCTTTCATAGTTCATATACACAGCACTGTAATAGTTCCCCAGAAGATGAAACCGTGTGCTTTGATGGAGGTTACAGTAGATACCTAGAGCCAATGCAAGTCAGTCTAGGGTTTTGCACCAATCGGAACCTGGTGCTTGTAGCCTTCTCACAAAGAACGATAGATAGCTTTGGGGGACAGTTACTAGTCGGCTTTCCGGTGACACTCTTTCAAGCCATTGGGGAACAGAGTATTCCTTTCACCGAGTTTTGCCCAACTGACGTGGCCCATCGGAGGAATATTATGATTGTTACAAACCTGCCTGAGGCCTGGAATGGGCTACGATTATTTTCCATTGAGATTTGGTTACACCAAGCCAACTCTTTGGCGGAAGAAAAGACGAAAGAATACTAAAAAGCAGTTGCATAGCCTACAGATAATGTGCATCTCTCAGTACACCTTACGATATCTCGTCCTCCCATCCTACAGGCTTCCTTCAGGACTTGCTCGTAATTACCCCCGGCAACATGAAAGTCGTTCAAGTCAACGAGGCGTTCAAGACCGTTGGCAGGAAATTTAAATTCTCATATGTCCAATACTTTGTACAGCAAGACGGCGCTTTGTACCATGGGAAATGGCATGATCGTCACCAGGCACCTGAAGCACTGGAGCAACTGGACGAGGTTCGGCAAATCCAAACGGAAGACAGAGGTCCAGCAATTCGGAGCACCTGGTCGTTAATATACATTAAGAAGCCCAATCTCCTCACGTTTGCTAGTGGATTGGATCTAGAGACTTTGATTCTCAATGAGGTGGCCGTCTGCGAAATTCTTCGGGAAAACCCGCACCCTAATATTGCCTCCTACTATGGCTGTGAAGAAACACGCGGTCTTGTCTCTGGATTGTGCTTTAAGCGATACGTCTCAACCTTACTTCAGAAGGTCAATCCTCAATACTTAAGCAAGGAACACTTCCGCTCCAGCAAACGGGAACATGTTGATGCCGCAGCTAGAGGAAGTCTGGACGGGATTCTAAAGGGGATCAAGCATCTACACTCGCTTGGATTGGTCCACAATGACATCAACCCTGCCAATATCATGTTTGATGAACGAGATACACCTGTTCTGGTTGATTTTGATAGCTGTCGCAAGATTGGAGAGTCATTGCACGATCCTAAAACCAAGAGAACACATGAATGGCATGACCCCAGGGTGGAGACTGCGCTCGAGAAGAATGATCTTGACGCTTTTGAAGAATTAAGAATCTGGCTGGTGGGGTCTGTGGGCGAAAAATTCCTCTTTCAATAGGGAAATCTGTCATATATTTAGGGGAAAAGAAATGAATGTCAAACTATTCTTAAGAATCCTCACGTACTCAGAATACGAGAGTCTCAACACCAATCGTTTCTATACGATCACTTCTTCAGTTAAGAAGTAGAAATTGATACCCGTCATGCTTGGCACGTGCCCCGCGTGCCCGGAGAAGGAAAAACAACTCATCCGCTGGCGGGGTTCGACTCATTCTGAGTCTTGACTCTCAACTTCTTACAAACTTCTCTTCTTTATACGCCATTCTTTCTACACTCTACCATCGCCTGTTCGCAGAGAAAGCCACAATGGCTGAAACAGTCACAGATGGCCTCGCCAAGCTGCAACTCGACCCGGAGACGGGCGAGATGGTGTCCAAGAGCGAGCTGAAGAAACGAATGCAAAAGCGAGCCAAGAAGGCTTCTAAAGCGGCTGCTAAAACCAACCCTTCAAATAACTCAGAGAACAAGTCGGAAAATAAGCCCCCAAGACCCGCCGAACCCACTCTCGACCCCGATGCCATGTTCAAGCAGGGCTTCCTCGCCGACGTCTACAATCTCCGACCTTCGCCACAAGTCAGAACCAGATTTCCTCCCGAACCAAACGGCTATCTTCATCTCGGCCACGCCAAGGCCATTGCAATCAATTTCGGCTTTGCGCGATACTACGGCGGCGAGACCATTCTTCGTTTCGATGACACAAACCCGGACGCCGAGGAGGAGAAATACTTCCATGCTATAGAGGAGATCGTTCGCTGGCTGGGTAGGGTGTTGACCGCATTGACTTGGCTTGATGCGTTCCGCTAATGGGTCTTTCAGGATTCACTCCCCATCAGGTCACCTATTCGAGTGACAACTTTCAGAAGTTATACGACCTTGCAGAGAAGCTAATCCAGTTGGAAAAGGCCTACGTGTGCCACTGCAATGAAGCCGATCTCAAGATGCAACGTGGAGGCGAAGATGGTAAAACCCCACGATTCTATTGTGCGCACGCCGCGCAGGATGTAGATACGAATCTTGCCAAGTTCCGTGATATGGCCCAAGGGAAATACGAGCCGCAGGCAGCCTTTTTGCGGATGCGGCAAGAGCTTCTGTCGAACGGCAACCCGCAGATGTGGGACATTGTCGCCTATCGTATTCCCAAGAACCGCACGCCCCATATCCGCACGGGAACGAAATGGCATATTTATCCATCGTATGACTTTGCTCAGTAAGTCTGTCTTCGCGTGAAGATGTTTTGGCATGTTTTACACTATATTCCTTCGACCCACTTTTTCTGGAAATATATAGTTACTAACTTTGAAAACAGCTGTCTTTGCGATAGCTTTGAGAACATTACACACAGTCTTTGCACAACCGAGTTCGTTACCGCCCGAGAGAGCTACGAATGGCTGAACAAGACGCTTGGTGTTTATGAGCCAATGCAGCGCGAATATGGTGAGCCTCGGTTCATGGCTATCCCATCAGGCTTGTGTTGACATAACTTTAGGTCGCCTCAATATTACTGGAACTGTCATGAGCAAACGCGCCTTGAAGGAACTAGTTGAAAAGAAGCACGTGCGTGACTGGGATGATCCTCGACTTTACACCTTGATTGCGATTCGCCGCCGAGGTGTGCCGCCCGGGGCCATTCTTTCTTTCATCAATGAGCTCGGGGTTACTACATCCCAGGCCATTATCCAGATTGCACGATTCGAACAGTCCGTTCGCCGTTATCTCGAGACCACGGTCCCTCGCCTTATGCTTGTCCTCGACCCCATCCGCGTCGTGATTCAAGACATCGGCAGTTTGGAGGGCCAGGAGCTAGAGTTACCATTTTCGCCAAAGAACCCCGAATTCGGCACCTACAAGTTGCAGATGACAAGAACCGTATACATCGACCGGTCTGATTTCCGCGAAGTCTCTTCGAAGGAGTTTTTCCGTCTGTCTCCCGGTCAAACCGTTGGTTTGCTCCAGGTGCCCCACCCGATCAAGGCTGTTTCCTTCTCCAAGGACCCGTCTACCGGCCAGGTCACGGAGATCCAAGCCGTCCTAGTACCGGACGCTCCCAAGCCTAAAGCGTATATCCATTGGGTCCCGGAAGGCTCGCGTAAAGTCACCGTTCGGATTCACAACGCGCTTTTCAAATCCGACAACCCCGCGGCCGCGGAAGGTGGGTTCCTTGCCGACCTTAATCCCGACAGTGAGACGATCTACTCGGAGGCACTTATAAACTCCGGGTTTGATGAGGTTCGGCGTCGTGCTCCGTGGCCGCAGGCCAAGGGCGAACAGACTCAGGCCGGGCCAGAGAGTGTCCGGTTCCAGGCTATGCGGGTTGCGTACTTTGTAAGTATATTCATGTCTCCTGGAAGGATGCGATCCTAACTAACTTTTACACAGGCGATGGACTCGGATAGTACTGAGGACTCGGTTGTGCTTAATCGAATCGTGGCTCTCAAAGAAGATGCTAAAAAGGACGCCGAAAGCTAAGGTAGGTCGTATAGGCAGTTGTTCTCTTACCTAACTACGGGTTCGGAGGTCAGTGGGCGTTGAAAAGGGGGCCAGGGCACAAGGTAGACAACGTGAAGCCGAGATTCTAGACAAAACCAAGTACCTAGATAACCACATCATTGTGGTTCAGTGAACTCCTTCCATCTCGAAAACAACTCCGGATAGAATCAAGAGCGTCAACTGAGCCAGCCTGGGCCAAGCGACGAGGCGCCGCGTGGCATGGGTGCTCACCTTGGGAGCATAGAGGAAGCATATCAACCCTATTGAGTATGGTATGTGGACTCATCAATTCTGTTCTACCTGCCCGCCGTCTTCCTTTGCTGGAGCTGTCTACCGCGCTATCCCTGGGTCCTTTTTTTGTTAGCAGTGACCTGGAATGTGTGTGTAGTGTTCGTGATTTGGCATCTCCATGAAGTTTGGTATCATCATTCATTCTTCGGCTTTTTCCATGGGAGGTTTGGTGATCATTCGAAGGCCACCCTCCGCCACGATGTAGAGTACATTTGATATTCGCAAGTAGGGAAGAGGGTAGCGGTATAGACAAAAGACAGAGTACAATACATAGGGCTAGAGTACCTAAGTTGGATTACCTTGGAAGGCCTATCCCCCTGGGGTTGTCAAGATGAAGTAGCCTCACACTGACTGTGTCATCGCCCATTGAATATGCACGCATACAGATGGACAGCATTTGTGAACATGGTTTGTAGAGCCAGTCTCGAATAGCCATTGTTTTTCGATCACTATTTTCTGTCTCAGTAACTGCCAGAGATTCCGACCCTGAACCCTCTTCTTCATTCGGCGTAGAAAATATAATACTGTAGCTGACTGATGAGCACTGCTCATTAGTAACTTGTGAATAATAACCATAATTCTCCGTCTATGCTTCGAATTCATATCACCGAACCCATACCAAAACACCAAACGCCCAGCAAGACCACACAGCAAGGAGAAAGAAAATCATGAGAGGCCGTAATCCACCACGAACATGCAAGTCGCCGTCTGCCTTCATACGAAATCACGACCCTTGATGTTCATGACAGTTCAGATGACCGTCTCTAGTCCACAGCACCGAATCTATCACCCTCGAGTCAGAAAGCAGCGCAGCACCACCCGGAGCGAACCACTTGCCTAGTTCCAAATTCACAGGACCATCCTTTGCGAGCCTCGACGGAAAGAACCTCTGATACCAGCTGGTGCGCGCATTGCAATAGCACGCGAGATTCCCCCTGTTCTCTGCACCCGAGATATAAACCTTGTAATCACAGGTCTGACATGCACCTTTCACCAGTCCCGCGCCATTGGACTGCGACGTCAATCGCCTTGCTTTGACATCCCACCCGACACACCGGTCCAAGTCGAGTCCGGACTCCCGCCAGTCCTTCGCTTTCATCGGATCCCCCTTGAGTGGAAGACACTCTCCAGTCAGTACGTATTTGGGGGCATATCGCGAGTTGAATCGGAATTTTCGACACTTCTTGTAAAACGGCGTCCTGTAGTTCGACATCGTCTCCTCCCCCGACGGTAGGGGTTGTTTGGAGCTCGGCCACCATCGCGCATCTCCTTCGACTAATGCTGAGAGCGATATAATGAGGATGAGGAGCAAACGGTGCATGTTTTCTTGCATTCAGGAGGAAACCATCGTCTGGTGGAGGGATTTAAAAAGATTTTACTAGTAAGATCTAACCGGTATGCAAGACTGCACCTATCCGCGCCCCCCATGCATCGGTGTTTGATGGCGTTGAATGTAAATTGTCAGGGGCTCAAATTTCAGGCGACTACATTCTTGTCTCGGATTACTTGAGCTTATCGAAATGATATATTTAGATGGGTTTTGCTTGTGCTAAGCCAAACTGGGGGCATCGGGCGCAGGTAACAAAGCCGGGGCAACCGGGACGAAGATCTGAGTTTTTCCTTCCAGACAAAGGCGAGATCGATGGGGAACGGCATTGAACAATGGGGTGGAATGGTCCGTATCGGAATATCGAGAAAGTGATGCAACAGGCAGCCTGTCCGCATTGTCTGGTATAATATGGCTAGGGGGAAGGCAATACTCGTCTTTGAGTGTATGGCCCTCGACAAAGCCACAGTCGAGGTAAGCTTTGAGGTGATATCCCGTCTCGAAATTCAAATTCCACGCACAGTTCAGCCTGCTAAAAGAGACAGGTGGAATTTACGAAAATTAGAGCCTGGGTGTGCATGAACGAGACAAGAGTCGAGGCAGAAGCGTAACAATGTCATGCAGACGCCCTGGGCTTGGCCTCATAGCTTAATTCTACCATGCTTTCTCATACTTGCGGTGTCATATTACTCAACTTGCCAGTAGAGTAGAGGTCTCAGAGAACGATAAATGATAGCATCGAAAGGACTATCTACTATTCTCTTTAACTTCCTAGCACATATGGCCAGAGGGTATAGAGAACAGGGGTTCCCATCCGCTCAGCTGTACTTAAGCCATATATCATATATAGTGTAGATAAAATGGTCTTAAGCCCTTTACAAAATTAAAATAATAACCATAAATAGTCCAGAATAAGTGCTCGTACTGAAGGACAAGGACAACGTCGTGTCAAAGGTGAAATGAGGGCGTCTTATTCCTGTTTTTAGCATTAGTATATTCATCTATCGATATATCTCCAATATTTATCACATACGACCATAGGGTGTGGAAAACAGGGCTTCCCGTCCGCTCAGCCGTACTTAAGCCACACGCCGGCCGGTTAGTAGTTGGGTGGGTGACCACCAGCGAATCCCGGCTGTTGTATGTTTTTCAATATTTATTTTTTATTTTTTGAATGAATGGTGAGTATTTGCATCTTTAGATATATATATTCATTCCATTTGAGGGGGGTTAGTAACAATTTTATATAGAAATATGGATTACACAATGGAATGACATGTGACTAACACATCACCTGAATGGCTTTCCTTCCTATAGTTCCAGCCTTTGACCAACCATCGAACAGTGTTTTAGTCCTGCACCCCAAATCATCCCTCTTCAAGTTATCAAGTTTTCTATCTTTCATCAAAGATATATAACCCTCACTTGCTCTGAAAGCCACATCTAAAATGTCTCTACTTGCCTCTCCGACCCCATCAAACAGTCTTAGTGAGTCGCCAAGCGACATCTCTGCACATGTCCAGTACAAAGGGAATCAATCTTAATCAGAGATTAAGAGAATATATTAGTCCACTCGACCAAAATCCCAGCTGACGTTTGGTCTACCTTGACTAGATATTATGCCTCTACCAACAGAATACAAACCCACTGCCACAAATGATGAGACGCGGAGACTTTTACACAGTTTCTTTAAATACCTTTCAGCAGACGGGAAATCAAACCTCGCTGACGATGTTCTTGGTTGTGAGACGGATTTGAAGCTACGTCAGCTTGTAAAGAACCTGGAAACTGGTCTCCTGTTCCCCATGAAAGCTCTGGGAGGAAAAAGCGTCAAAATTACGCAATCACCTCGACTGGGTGTAGAAGATTCTATTGAGAACTTCCTGTCAATGGATCTCGAGTCGGCAAGCAGAAATCAACAGAAAAAAATCAGAGACGAATGTCTACTCAGAGAGAATAATCGATGTATGCTCACCGGTGCATATGACAAAGAGAATCACCCTCCAGGCTCCGCGTTCGGACCACTGCAAGCAACGCATATAATTCCATTCTCTTTGCGAGCTTTCGAAAACGACGCCGGCCGGGTCCGATCCTGTGTCATTTGGACCAATATCTATCGATATTTCCCAGCCATAAGATCTCGCCTAAACTTTACGGCCGAAGATATAAAAAACCACGAGAATGCTATGATGCTTTTGGAGCCGCTTCGTGGTGAATTTGGTGCTTTTCACTTGTCCTTCGCGGCAACTACCACCCCCAATCTCTACCAAGTGAAAACCTTTCCTGAATTCTCTTCTATTTTTAGCTCCTTTTTGCCAGCGAACAGGCTCATTACATTCGTGTCTCATGATGTCCGGTACCAACTCCCCCATCCCGTGCTCCTCGAAATCCACAATGCTATCGCCCATATCCTACACGCGACTGGCAGGACAGAGGTGATCGAAAAGCTTCAGAGGGAGTACGAGGAAAGGAAATGTCTGGCTACCGGGGGGGCCACGGACGTTGAGATGCTCTTGGCAGTATCTTCCCTTTCCCTTCTCGAGTCTGCAGACAAGAGAAATAATCACAAGCGAAGGCCACAAGGAGGTTCACAAGAAACGAAGGGGAAACAGCGGGCTCAGAGCAGTGATACGGAAGCAACATGGAAAGAAAATGAGCACCCTTGAGATCTAAAAGATATTGACTTAATAGAAAAAGTCATTTCAAGACAGTTTTTTTCATTTCATGAAATCCATGAAATTGGGAAATTAAAACAAACACGTTACACCCCTAGTTTACAGAGGGTTTACTGAACTTGCCATGGGCCCTGATCCGATTGCCCCATTTAAAGAAGAGGAAGGGGGCTGGCAGGAGGAGCACGATAATGCATGCGAAGAGGGTGCTGCCCCAGTCGATGCCAACCTTTTTATACATGGGCCAGACGAAGAGTGGGAAGGCCCCTGCCGCCATAGACCGGACAAAGGCGTTGGGGGCGATGGCGCTGGAGCGGGTGAAGGTGTCGACAAGGTATTGGAGGGAGGACTGGAAGATGGTGGTAAAGCCAACACCGGTTAGAAAAACGCCGACGATGGATGGCCAGGGCCTTGTGGTCCCTATGAAAATATGGTGGCTAATTTCGCGCGGCGGACAAACCGCGCTCGCATAAGCTATGCGAGGCCGCCCTCGGGGACTCGCCAGTTGGCGTCCCGAGCTGCACAAAACACCAGATGCCACCAGTTCTCCTTCACGTCCAGTTCTACATCCTGCTACAAACCACAACGATATGGCCACAATGCAAGTGCGGACCTGCAACCTGTGTCGTCAGCGCAGAGTCAAGTGCGACCGCCAGGTCCCACGGTGCTCCAACTGCCTGCGGTCCGAAGCCAACTGCGTCTACCCACCCGGTCGGGGCAGGGCGCCCAAAAGACCAAGACATGGCGTGGACCCCCAGCTCTCTGAACGTCTCTGTCGCCTCGAGAGTATCATCAACCAATTCGGCGGAGCTGGTAGGATTTATAAAAAGCAACCCCAATTAATAGTGCTTCACGCTCTTGGGAACCGGCTGCTGACCAGAAACGGCAGCCCAGGAGAATCACCAGGCTCAAGAAACCTCTCACGCTCGGGAAGTGAGCGAGACTCATCCATTCGATGTAGACTTCAGTCGTCTCAAGGTTGATGAGTCGAAAAGTTACTACGTGAATAATGCCCTCTGGGTCACATTGTCCAATGAGGTACTGTTTGGAGCCATTCTTTCCGTCGTTTGAGACTCGCATCTTATATTACTAGTATTATTAACGCGGCAATGGTAGGTTGAGGAACTCCGTGACCTCTTATTTGAGCCCGCGAGCGAAGATGGCCTCCACGATCCGGCCCCGTCAACATATTACGGCCATTCTTCATCCACCACCACTACTACGGCCGCCAGCTGTTCTTCCTCTCAGCTGGGGCTGAATGCCGCCGTCTTCGGCTATCGAGCCATTGCCGCCTCCCTCCAGCATCTCCACCCTTCATTGCCCCAGGCTGTCACTCTTTTCGCCGCATTCACTGAGAATGTTGCGCCACTAGTCCGCATCTTCCACATACCCACGTTGACACATGTTTACTGGGACGCCATTGCTTCTCTTGACTCTCTTGATAAGCATACCGAGACCCTCCTCTTTGCTATTCACTACTCAGCCGTGGTTAGTCTTACTCCGGAACAGTGTCTCAGTATTCTCCATGAGGCGCGTGAAGTTGCCCTGGAGAGATACCGGTGCGCCGTGCAACAAGCACTCGCTCGTGGCAATCTGCTCAATACCCAGAGCATGACGATGCTACAGGCAGCAGTGCTATTCTTATCGGCATTACCTAACGAGGACGACTCGCGCGCCGCGTGGTCGCTGACATCCCTCATCTACCACATTGCACGAACCATGGGTCTGCACCGTGACGGGACGGTATTCGGGCTTAAACCCTTCGAGACGGAGCTGCGTCGACGCCTATGGTGGCAGATCTGCATCATCGATAGCCGCTCGTCTGAGTACCACTGCAACGAGCCTATCGCGCAGGGCTTTGCCTCGGACACCAAACCACCCCTCCACATCAACGACGTTGACTTGTCGCCCGAGATGATAGAGCCTCCAGCTGAGCGATGGGACCATGCGACAGATATGACACTTTCCCTGGTCCGGTGTGAAGCCATACAGACAGCTTGGAAACTAGGTCTTATAAAGCAGAAGCAGCCCAGACGGCCAGGTAACAGCAATGCCCCAATAGCAGATGACTCCGGAGAACCTGCCAGGAAATGCCGGATCTTGATCCAGAACCTGGAAGCGAGCTTCCGCGACAAATATCTGCCCATCTGCGATTCCTCCGTGCCATTCCAACTCCTGTCTTCCGCGGTAGCCCGCATCATCCTGGCACGTTTCTGGCTCACAACACAATATTCCGTTGCGTCACGCGAAAATCAAGCAGACGACAAAAAGGTCAAGAGCCGCGTATTCCCCGGAACCCCTGCCAGCACCGGCCAGCTAGAGAACAACACGCGCGACGAGCTCTTCCGAACTTCCATCGAGATATTAGAAGTATCGAGCATGCTTTTAACAAATAGAGACATCATGAAATGGACCTGGTACTCAACGACACACATCCAGTGGGGCGCAATGGCATTTGTACTTTCCGAATTATGCGCCCGACCGCATTCTCCCGAGTGCGATTGCGCGTGGGACTGCGTGACGACCGTGTATGACGGATGGAAAGGTAGGGGAGATCAAGAAGACGAGAACCGCCTCGCCCTCTGGCGACCGATCAGGCGGCTCATGGCCAAGGCCCGCTACGTGAGAGAGATGCAACGGACGGATTGGGGACGGTCGGTACAGGCTGCTATCCCGTGCCCGCCCACCGCAGGATTTCTCTCGCATTATCCTCAGATGACGCACACCAGTGCTTCGCACACACCGTCACAGCGGACGATGTGTACTATGCCAACGTCTGAGCCCTCGCCGTCTGGATTTTCCTCGGTTCCATATAGCCAGGAGACTTCTAGTGCTCTCCAGGGAATACTTGGCACCGAAACGTTGAGCCCCTTTATAGACTTCCTTCCAGACTGGTCCTGGGTAGATGATGATGGAGACACCGCCTCATCACTTCCTGGCATTGATCTTGGGCTCCCTTCGACCTTGTCTTGATGTCTGTACGTGCCAGCTCCGAACGAGGTTTCTTGGCAGATCCGGACATACTACTAGTACTATTGGCGGGTGCACAAATAAGAACTGGATCATTTATACATATAATAGTACTAGATGTAATTATTTATTATAATACGTGAAGTAGGTGCCAATCTAAGGAATGTTAATTGATCATCGGTGAGCAACGTAATGCCAGTGGTTTGCAAGGCGGCGAGCGGTGTTAAACGTTGCCTGGATAACAAACTTGGATAACGGATGGCAAGACTTCTCCGAGCTTACTCCTAGAAGTATTTTGGAATCTCTCTCTTTACAAAGTCCTCAAAGCTCGTTGCCTCCCGGCCGGTCAGGAGGCCGACGTTGCTCCGCTCCTTCTCGAAGTCCTCAGCCACGTACAGCGCCCTTGTCTCTACCATGGACTTGGCCAGGGACTTGGCCACCACGTCCGGGACATTCAGCGCAGCCAGGTTTTTGAGGTACTGCTCGACGGTGATGTGGTTGACCTTGACCCGGGACTTCCCCGCCGCAGCGAGCTCCCGGTTGATGATGTCCCACTGCTCAGCCTGGGACAGCAGCGCCGGCCCATTGAGATAGATGACATCCTTGCGGGAAGTCGACCCATTCGTAACTTGGTAGCCGCTAGCATACTGTCGCGGGTTGACGAGCATGGCACCAGCCACCCTGCCGATATCCGCCGGGTCGATAGGATCATGGAGCACCTCTGGCGCTAGCAGATTAACCTGTTTCGGCTCCGCAGACCTATCGAGATAGATCCGTAGCGGATTGCTGGCGAAAAACCCCGCTCGCAGCGCGGTGTGCGGCAGACCGATCTCCTCCAGTCCCACCTCTACCTGCGCGTGCTGCCAGGGGATAAAGTGGTCGCACTCGATGGACCGGATGTCCCCCTTGATGGCCCCCGCGGTCTTGACCTGCGCGGTGGACAGGAACACGACGTGCTGAATGCCAGCATCCCGGAGCGCGGTGATCGCGCCCCGCATCATGTCGCTGGAGCGTACGGCGTAGATGAAGGCCGCCTGGGCGGCAGTCTGGTGTACGGCGCGTGTCACGGCCTCTGGGTTGGTCAGGTCGGCGGTGATCCGCTGTAGGCCGGCAGCACGCTCCTGCTCGGAGGAGATCCACTCATTGGGCTTGGCGATGTCTCGCATGGCCAGGGTAACGCGGGCGCCGCGGGCGTGGGCCTCGAGGGCAACGGCGGAGCCGACTTCGCCAGTGGCGCCGAAGACAAGGACGCTAGAGAAGTGTGGAGATGACATGGCAGGCGACGAAAAATTGCGTGTGTGAGAAGGGGGGAGATTGTTTAGTGTGTCTATCATGGGTACTCAGCTCAGGTATTTGAACCCATTGTTGCCTTGTTGACACTGGTGTATCAACTGGAAATGTCTGACTCAAGTCATTGTTCGGCGAGTCTCGCGGTCTCGCATAGTCGCATAGTCGCATAGTCGCATAGTCGCATAGTCGCATAGTCGCATAGTCGCATAGTCACATAATGTCGGTATTTACGGTGGAGCCCTGGCAGGTCAGGTGTGGGACTGAGAACCTCGGCCGGATCGGGCCGATGATCTGGTCCGTCGCACGAATTAGTACGTGATCGCCTTTTGTCACATGACACATCTTTCTAGAACTGATACGGAGTACAATTGTGACAATCCTTAATCTTTTACATCTCAGTTCCCACATCTCGTAAATTTATTGTTCGTGTAAATGGAGGATCTGTGAATTGACTCTTGTGATTATTTCTGGGTTTGGCCGTGTAGTATATAAAAGATACGTGGTTAGTCGATCTTTGACATTTGCCTTCTGTAAGTTGTAAGTACGAACTATAGGCTGCCTTAGGTTATAAACAGACTTCCCCTCTCCGAGGTTTGTTGTATCTCACTTAACCCAGCATTTGATTCAACTCCAAAGGTTCTGTAATTGTATAGTGTGTTGTTGAACAGAAAATGAGCTTCGGTTATAGCATCGGAGATATTTTGGCAATCTTGAAGCTCGCTGATGATGTCAAGAAGCGCTTCTCCCAAGCCCCGAAAGAGTTCAGAACAATCTCAGAGGAGTATGATCATCCACCACTCTAACAACTGCATCATGTATAGAGGTCGGCGGTATAAACAATACTGATCCAGGGAATGAAAATAGGGTCAAACGAGTATGGACCGTCCTTCATGACATTCATGATATCCCCGTCGACGGTTTGAATAAGCAACAAGGGCAGGACGTCCAGAGAATCTTGCAAGGTTGTCGAGACGTCCTCGAGGATTTGAAGGTGAAGCTGGACAAATCAGAGGTTTTGGCTTACACAACCTCCGATTGGAAGATCAAGGCTCGTCAAGCATGGGGCAGGATCACATGGGACCAGGCGGAGATTGACAGGCTTCGTGATAAAATCACGTCCACTATATCACTGTTCAACTTGCTCATGGGCAAGATAAACCAGTGCAGTTCCTTCAACCCCCTTCATGATTTCCTCCCAGCTTTCTGGCTTGCGGGTTTGAAAATTTTGTCTATCTAACCGTGTTTTGAGCAGAACCATATCTTTAGAAATTCGGAACGACACTCGACTTTTACTCGAGGAATTTTATGAAGACTCTGCATGGGACTCCCTTTCGTGGATTAGCACTATCGATGGCTCGAAGCGCTATGCCGAAATATTGAGCACTCGACAAACAGGGACGGGAACGTGGTTCATCAACAAAGAGGAGTTCCAGACATGGCTCCATAATGAGAAGCAGCTTTTATACTGTCCCGGTATCCCTGGAGCTGGAAAAACAGTGTTATGTTCCGTCGCCCTCGAATGCTTAGCACAATCATTTGCAAATGACGACGACATTGGCATCACATATATTTTCTTCGACTTCAGACGGCAGCTGAGTTTGTTTGAGATCTTAGCTGCTCTTCTTAGGCAACTTTTGCAAGGAACGGCAAAGAAATCAGGGACTCGGTTCCTGAGAAGAGTGCCTAAAAAGTCGATGAAATTGGAGTGGATTCAAAGTGAATTTACGACTCTCATTTTGGACTCAATGAAGACCTTTATAATCCTCGATGCTTTGGATGAATGTTCCTCTGCTGATGGTACCATGCGACAATTATTGGATTTTCTTTTCAGTCTTCAGCGGAAGGCAAATGTCAATATTCTGGCCACTTCACGGTTTAGCGAAGAAACCGCAAACTTGTTTGTAAAAACCGGGGTCATTTTGGAAATTCAAGCCAATGAAGACGATGTCCGGGCTTATATTGACCACCGAGCGGCATATTTCTCGCCTTTTGTGGCCAAAAAACGCGGTCTGTTGACATACATTCGGGACGCGATTGCAGAATCGTCAAGAGGAATGTAGGTGATATATGCATCATCTATCATGGACTTTTTACTGACATCTTTGAGGTTTTTACTTGCCAAATTGTATGTCAACTTGGTACAAGATGAGATTAATGAGAAGCGAATTCGGAAAGTGATAGAGCGGTTCCAAAATAGCTCTGGAGTGTATGATGACGTTTATGATGAGACGATGAAGAGAATTGAGCACCAAGGACCGTATGCTCAAGAGATTGCCAAAACCATCTTTGGATGGGTATTATTTTCAACACGGGCACTTTCCCTCCCCGAAATTCAACACGCTCTTGCTGTTGAGATAGGCGAGTCCGAATTCGACGGCACAAACATCACTGACATCGAACAATTGATGTCCATTTGCATTGGCTTGGTTACAATTGATGGGGAGTCCAACTCGTTCAAGTTCGTTCACTACACAACTAAGGAATACTTTGAGCGGAAGTTGGATCAGTGGTTTCCGGATATCCATCGTGTTATTACCAGCACTTGTCTTACATACATTTCTCTGGATGTTTTTAACCAGGGGCCCTGTAAGACTGAAGACGACCTGCATGATCGGTTCAGCAACTACCCATTCTACAAGTACTCAGCTCAAAACTGGTGTCATCATTACAAAAAGCATGCTGGAGAAGAATCCATGATGATGGAGTTTCTGGCGGCCGATAACAAAGTTCATGCAAGCTCCCAAGTCATATTCGGGTTCTTCGTCGACCCTATCCGGGTGGAAACGTTTGAGAGACGGAGCCCTAAATCTGTGACCAAGTGGACCAAGCCAGTCATTAACATCAAGGAATCACTGAAAGGAGCCCATCTTGCAGCCTTCTTTGGTCTAACTAGTCCTCTAGCGTCCATGGTGAATTCAAACATGATCAAAGTTGACATCGAGGATCATGCCGGCCGCACGCCCTTGTCATGGGCTGTTGCATACGGGCATGAGGAACTTTCCAATATGCTTCTCCAAAATGGCGCCAACCCTGATAGCATGAACCAATTCGGGTTTACCCCTTTGTTCTACGCAGCCGTCAGCGGCAAAGTGGGAATTATGCAAAGTCTGATCAAGGCGGGCGCCCAAGTCAATACAATAGATCAGAATGGCAGGACGCCATTATTCCATGCTGCTGCTGGTGATTCATCGCACTTGATGTCTCTTGCCTTCGAGGGTGACTGCCTGGCCTCTGTCGAACTCTTACTTGATTACGGAGCATCTGCTACGCAGGTCGATAATTTTGGCCGAACTCCACTTTTTGCAGCAGCCAGCAATGGACGAGAATTTGTAGTCAAGCTTCTGATTGAAAAAAATGCCCATCTGTACTATGCTGCATCTCCAGATTCAGGCGTATTCGACCCTTTAGCTTATGCCGCCATGAATGGCCATTCGACGACGGCAAAGTTGCTTTTCGAGGCTGGAGCCTACTCAGTGTCTGCTCATAGTGGAGGAGATGCACCATCATACGTGACACTGGCCAATCTCCTGAAAGCTGGATCAGAAGGCCGTGATGATGCTTTTAAAGATCTGAAAGACGAAGGAGCTGACCCCAACATCCGCGATTCACATCACCGTCTGCCTTTGCATTGGGCAGCATTGAAGGGTGACGACAATCTGCTCAAATGTCTTCTAGCGAATGGTGCCGACGTCAATGCTAAAGAAGCATTTGGTCGAACACCCCTATTCTACGCTATTTTCGGAGGCCGGCATTCTACGGCTTTACTGTTGCTCGATTATCCAGATATTGATTTCCAAGCAATGGATATATTTGGCGATACTCCACTCATACAATCACACAAGAGGCAACATCAAGGAAATCAGTGGAAATTGCACAATCTATTGAAAATAAAGAGCGGCGATTACGATGACCTCTTATACGACACAGGCTTTTTTCCAACCCCACAATCACCGCTGTCTGCCATTTGTGATGCATGTCGTCAATATGCATTGTGTTTCTTCTCTTGCACGAATTGCACTTCTCCCGCACCACCGAGTCCATATCCATACGGGAAAGTCCCTATTGTGAAATATTGCGAGTTTTGTATTTCGAGAAATGAGTCATCCCCTTGCCCATTGTGTGGCCACACGCTCAAGATGCATGAATTCTCCTGAATGTCTTGGAGCGAAAAGGAGCCTTTGCACATCCATTAGACGGAAAATACAAATTGTTTGATCCTTGAAGGTGAAAAAAATTCCCTTATCCATCAGCGCCTTCTGTTTGACCTCGAAGATGGCACTTTTTTCATGGGAGCAGGACCCCGGGCCCAGTCCGGGTAATGGCGAACGAAGATTGGACTCTGGAAAATTGAGCAACCATATTTCCATAGCGAAAAAATTTTCAATTGAAACCAGTGATGGCAGTAGACCACAGTGAAGACACCCCCATCTAGAGCGTTGTTTTCCTTCCGGCGTCCGGGCCGGGAATGTACCCTTGAGAAACCATTCTGTGAATATTGTTCATCCTGTATCATGTTGTGATTTTCTCTGAAAGCTAAGGCAATATTATCCCTTGGTACCCTCATGTAACGCGGAAGGCAGAGTCACCTTGGTCTACTACTAAGTGCACTGAATGCATGATAAACTGAAAGCACGACTCCTACCGGCGTGCAGTCCGCTGTCTCCGGTGTTTCCGGTGAAATACGATCAATCTCAGCCCGGAGTTGGAACTGCTCAAACAATATAGAGGCAAAGTAAACAAATCCTTATTTTGGTCTCAGCTCGCAGCCTTTGGTTCGGACTCTTTCAGAGCTCGTGTTTTGCCAGCTTACCTGCATGTGTGGGCTGTTATAAAACCCGATCGCGAAGCGTACTGGGAATTTTCGGACTGGATTTACTAGTCACGGATTGTGATCAGAGGACATTGTTTATCGTGTCGGTCTCCCAAGTTATAAGTTTGTACTATGTATGTACTTTTGGACCCCTAGTTTACTACTTACTACTTGCTTTCAACAGCTAGTAATCTCATTCCCATCCTTCATGATGACATCTTCGGCAGATGGATATGTCTTTGGTGACCAAAACATTGCGGCACTTGACAAATTGCCACGTCTTGTGCAGGTCAAGTACAATACAATTTTGGCATCTACATTGAGTGAGTGGGTAGTAGATTTTCTAGCTTTAAAACGACCCCAAAGGTGGTAAACCAATCACCCTGAATAAATGATAGAACACTATGCACAAACTCTGAGAGAAAAATGGCAGAAACAACCTTAATCCCACCCATTCTCTCTACTCACTGTTCGCTCTCATTGTAAGAGCAAGAAGAATTGGACCGAGTTGCTTCATATGTTCCACATTAGTTGTATCCCAGGGGCCAAATTGGTACATATTCAAAAATGGTGGTGATTGGTCAATGACGGTGCCGTTTCGTAGGTATTCGAGATAGTACTCATTAAAATCGCCAAGAATAATGAAAATCTCGTGTCTGTTGAGGCTGTTACATGCTCCGAGCTAGGACGCATTATCCCAACCATGATCGTTTGATGCATACACGTGGCTGCCCCCTCTCCTTGTCAAAGAAACTATAACTACTCCGTACTTCAGCTATAGTCTTACCGACATGGAAAGTATGGACAGAATAGTATAGCGTTTCCAGGGTAGAAAGGCTATGGGGAAGATTAGCTTAGCGTTGCTGCGGATTGTGTAGAAAATGGTTTAGTCTTTCCTAGTGATGTGGAAACGCTATGGTTAAAATGGCAAAGTCCGGTGATACGGCGGACTAAATCGAGCTAACGGTACGGAGTAAACCTTGGGGTTTTACACTCGGCCACGCATTGACTTTTTTTACTTCCACCTTACCGAGTCCAAGTGCTTGCATTTGAATTGCATTATTAGCTCTAATTAGTAATCAGTAGGTTGGCCCGGTGCGTTGCTGTTGGTAAACTTGGTAAAATTTCTAGGTTGGATTTAGTCCGCCGTACGGAGTACCGGCGCGTCCCCTAGCGCGTCCACATCAAGAATGGGGACGGCCGAGGCTGCTCTTTCTTTGATCTTCGATGATTCAAGTGAATGATTATTTCTTTTTATTAATTACTACACTTCATCCATATTCATCCTTCTTATCTTGCTCATCTCTTTCCTATCCTTCCCACCCACTCAGTCCACGCAAGACCATGGACATCCAAGAGCCAGAGGAGCATCTGGACCTTCGCATGACACTCGGTTTCATCAGGAACGACCTCAGGGCTATGTCGGACGTGGATTTGCTGGACACCAAGGCTCTCGAGGCCTGCAAAATCAAGGTGAAGGGTCTTCAGCTGAGTGGGAAAGAGTCCCTGCCCCAATTTTTTGCGCCATGTCCTGTGGACATCCCAGGCCCCACAGATGATTATGTGGATAATCACTACGACCCGGATGGGGATGCGAGGGTGAGTGACCGTGCATGGTCCCTCTATCTCTACTTTCAATCGTATCTGCAGCGTATGGTGGTCGACCTTCCTCCAGGCCACGACCACTGGTGTACCATTGCGTAAGTGAAAACATTCGATCAAGGTTAAGGCCCTGACTTACTGGGCGATGCAGGATAGGAGACTATAGATTCAAAGAACTCCGTCAGTTGGATAGGTCGATTTTCGGGCCGTACTGGATCATCCGAGTCCAAGAGTACACCAGGCCGCACATCAAATGTATCATGTTCAATAATGTGGAAGCGGCCGACGGTGAGCTGTTGCGTGGGGAGGTGCTCACCATCCTCAACCTCATGCTTCGACAGCTCAAGCTGTATGCTTTGGTCGATAATATGATTGTGCCGGTCAGTTTGAATTCGCGGTTCATTTTGTCTACGCATTAACCGTGCACAGGTCTTAATTTTCTCTCTAAACGGTCAGCGTCCGCGCATTATTGAAGCCTACTTTAACGGTCGGGACCTTGTGGTGAAGTGCACAAAACCTTATGACTTTACTGCCATGGATAGTGCGACGTTGAAGATCTTTGCGCAATGGTTCGTTGGTGAGCCTAAGGGGGTTACATCTGAGTTTGATTCTGGAGAATAGCTGGGACGTTCCGAACTGTATCTTATGAATATTGCGTTTCTGGCAGTCGATGCCAGTCAGAAATTGCACTAGAAATTGCACTACGAAGACTCCGGAATCATCCAGATACTTTAGTGGTCGAGTGGTCGTTTTCGTCAATCGGTTGATTCTATTGCGTTGTCCAGTGTCTAAATACTTGAGAAAAGGAGCCCTGACTGCCACCATGCAATAATATAACTGAAGCGTCTTGACATAGGTACTTGGTATCTTTAGTATTCAATGCTTTGTTTAATCGCATCATATATCCCTGGATCTGGCATGAGTATCACGACTCAAAAAAACAAGGGGACCAAACCAACTTACTGGCAACATCTGGCAGGATGAACTTCTCATACTGGAGTCCGGTATGTGTACTCCAGCCGGCAACCCGCTTGACCGGCGCTTCTAACCGCAAGAACGCCTGGTCCTGAATCGTCGCCGCAACCTCCGCACCGACGCCGTAGTTGATCATGCTCTCATGCACCACGATCGCTCTTCCAGTCTTCTTCACGCTCTCGAGGACCGTCTGCCGATCCCACGGGTAGATAGTGCGTAGATCAATCAGCTCAACGCTAACGCCCAAGGCCCTCTCCGCGGCGGCAATCGCGGCCGAGCAAAGATACAGCGGCTGACCATAGGAGATGAGCGTCACATCATTCCCGGGCTTGAGAACCTCGGCCTTGCTGAGCGGGATAGTGTAATATTCATTCGGAACATGCTCCACGGCGGCCCGATACAAGCATTTCGGTTCCATGAAGATGACCGGGTTATTGTATTCGAAGATGGAAGCCAAGAGAAGACCCTTCGCTTGCGACGGAGACCGCGGCACCACCACCTGGACACCTGGCACGTGTGCGAAAAGAGCCTCTGGCGATTGCGAGTGGTATCTTGGGGTCAGCCATTAAGGTTAGTACCGCCAAATCCGAGAGCGCAAAAAATCATGATTTTCAAACCTGAAACGTACAACGCCCCGTGTCCAACCGCACCGCAAGGCATGCGCACCACCATGCCGCCCGCATTCATCCCCGTGGCACCTTCGCGGTATCTGAATTTCGCGGCTTCGTTGACGATCTGGTCGAAAGCCGGGAAGACGTAATCGGCGAACTGGATCTCTGCGACCGGCTTCATCCCCTGCGCTGCGGCTCCAATGGCAAATCCTACAATCCCTTGTTCGGTCAACGGGGTATTGAACACCCGTTCTGACCCGAACTCTTTTTGGAGATCCATCGAGCATCGAAACACGCCTCCGAAGGCCACATCTTCGCCGAAGAGCATCACCTTCTCCGACTTGGTGAGGGCTGTGCGCAGTGCGGAATTGATGGCTTGGTAGAGGTTCAGGGGTTTTGAGGTTGCCGAACCGGGTAGTTCTAGACTGGCCCACAGCGTGGATGATGTGTGATGTAGCAGCGGAGTGGATTTGTAGTCGATGGGGAGATTGAGTCGTGATGGAGGAGATGCTGCCGCGGCCGAATAGAATCGACGGGGCGGGTGTATGAGTCGTCGGGGGACGCGGAGAGAAGCCATTGTGAGTTCTATGAGTTGAGAGTGAGAGGGGGGAGAATACAAGGGAATTTAATGGGACATCCATCAAAGAAGGCTTGTTTTGTTTCCATTATCATCATGGCGGGGGCTCCCTTCCGGGGGTGTTAATCCCGCGGATAACCGAGGGTTACTTTCATTCCTGTATGTATGTACAGTACGGAGTACATCTACTCTGTAAATAACTGAAAAATGTTTTGATATGACAGATCACAATCCGGTACTTCATTTTCTCTACCTAGACTATGAAGTACTCCGTACTCTGTACGGAGTACCTATACCCACCTGCAATCCTAATGGGCCAATCCTGGTATTTGTTGTATCAATTTGATATCGCGGTTAACTCCCAATGGGGAATAGTCAATGCCAAAGTATTACTAGCAGGATGTTTGGATATTTTTGGTTGGATGAGCTGAATTAAAGTGGTACGGGTTCCCCGCAAACCATCAGTATCGATGCTTTCTGTTCGATGCTCCATTCTGTCTGTATGATCTACTAAGTTGAGTTAATCTATAGAGTGCAATCACACACTAAACACACTACCTAATACTGTGAGAGGGGCCATGACAACTTTTGGTGGTCTAGCGGTTTTCTCCTTCAACAATAGCTTGCTCTTGTTTCTCACTACTATTCGTCTTTATATGTCGAATGCACAGAACCGTATTATTAAATAATATTCGATTTGAATTGCTACGGTGCATGATTCCCAGTAAATTGAAGCTGCCGATCTGCACCAAGTGAAGGGAAGTTCCGGTTAGGTATATCAGAACCGAAATAGGCCTAGCGTAGCTCACTAGCACGGCCCGGATTAAATGACTTCAAAACGCCCCAAGTTCAACCTGGAGATTCACCTCATTCATACCAAACAAACATATATCAAGGAGCCATGTCAGTGACCGTGAGTTTATCAAAAGCCTCCAACCCCAATGCTCTACTCAGAACGCCAGCTAATCACCTGAAATCCCTACCAGCTCCACACCACCCACGGCGACCTCAAGGTCGAGCTTTTCTGCGAGGCAGTACCCAAGACAGCAGAGGTACGCGAAACTACACAGAGATAAACGAGAATAGCCATCTCACCAGCTATACATTTACCCATGAAGCCCGCCCACTAACCCCAAACCCGTCGAACAGAACTTCCTCGCCCTTTGCGCATGCGGCGCATACAACAACACGCCCTTCCACCGTCTCATCCCAGGCTTCATGATCCAGGGCGGCGATATCTTCCTCGGACCCGCAGCGTCGCAATCACAAGAAAGCATCAAACCAATGCTCCCCTTCGACGACATCCCGAAAGGCGGCACCTCAATCAACCACCCGGCCGCATTGAACCAGGAAATCCACCTCCCCGCCCTCCGACACAATACGCGCGGCATTCTCTCCATGGCAGCGCGACCCGTCAAGAACAGGACGACGCCCGGGTCGCAGGGCGCGACGGGGTCTACGATTAATGGAAGTCAGTTCTTCATTACCTTTGCGGCTGCGCCGCATCTGGATGGAACGAGTACTGTCTTCGGGAAGGTGTTGAACTTGACGGCGCAAGATGAGGGGGGCGATGTGTTGACGAGGTTGGAGACGGCGAACGTGAATATTGATAAGAAGGGGAGGGTTGTGCAGCCGAAGGAGGGCGAGATGGAGTTTGAGGCGTTGCGCATTAACACGGTCACGATACATGCGAATCCACTTGCGAAGTGAACTGGCTTCACTGTTATCCTATGCGGCTTTGAATGTGGCGTAGCCAGAGCAGTTGACCGGCTATGGTACAGTTCGTCATGGGGTTGTTGAACAACAAGCCAAGGCTCGGACCGATGCACGTGGACGGCAGGACAGCACTCAGGACCACGAGAGATAGCAAAGGCGATGTACTGTCCCGAAAGGGGACTCTTTGGTAGGCTCTGTGCCGGAGGAGATCAATGGCAGATGTTCGAGTCCTTTCTTTCGAACGAAAACAAACAAAGGATAAATCCACTCGGGTGTGGCCTGCAGAGACACCACATTTCAGTACTGTGCTGTTCGGACTCCATTGCCTTTGCACTTGGTCTTTTAGGTCTTTCTGATATATAATGCGTGGCGACGTGAAGGAAGCCTTTATGACAGCTTCCGAAACATTACTACCGAAGTTCTACTCCGTACTGTTTAATGGATTACTCAACTCACAATATAGTTTGGAACCCAGACTCATGCTTCATTGATACTTGTCATCAAAATTATCTTTGAACTTTTTGTATACCACCCAAGCGAACCACAAATATATTCCAGAAGAAGTAAAGCGATATACCGACCTCAGCACTCCACCGTGTAATAAAACCTCAACTTCATCGGATATCTAGATTGCAAAACGGGACATAGTTGGCTTAACTAGCAACTATGCATGCATGGAAAAGTTATAAATAAAAATCGGAAAGGGGAAATCATGCACATCGTGAGGAAACGAAGATCATCAGCAAAAGAAAAGCGGAGAAAATGGACGTGAGACAGCAGCTTGATACAAGTCAATCAAGATTTCTGCTCGGCGTTGTCCGCGCCGGACTTCTCGCCATCCTTCTCTGCATCCTCCTCGTAACCTTCGACTTTCATGTCCTTGAGACCAAGCTCTTCTTCCTCCTCATCAGTGCGGGTGTACTCTTCGGTCGTGATCTGGGGATCGGCAGCAGGGGCACACAAATCCTGGACGTAACTGTTGGCCATCGGATCCTCGAGGGTGATAACAAACTTCATGTCCCCGTTGATCGCAGCATCGAGACGAGAGAAGAAGCGGGCCCATTTATCTTTATCGTTGCTTGCCATGCTGTCTCCTCCAGCGCCGCTCGCGTCGTCGACGTCGAAGATTTGTCCGTGCAGCTGGTCGCGGATCTCGGTAAGCAGACCCTCGACCGTAGTGAAACGTCCACCCAAGGTACCAGGCTGAACAGTGACCTCCAGCTCCTCACTGTGGAGAGCGCAGGTGTCGGACTTGAGAATATCACGCGAAAGGTCGACTTCGTTCTTGACCTGGAGGGTGATGCGCTTCCCCTTCTCAGGAACTTCACCACCGGTCTTCACTTCACTGGTACGGTACCCGCAGTGTTCACAAGATGTACTCCAGATAATAACCTCCTTGAAGTACGGGATGTTTACCTTCTTCATGTTGACGAAGCCGGGCTTCGCGCAGCCTGGGCACTCGGTAGGCAGACTGTAGACCTGGCCATCCACAATCTCTGAATCATCCAACCCCTCGGGTGCCTCATTCTGCACGGCATCGGGGTCGGAAGCAATTCCAAGCTCCTCATTCTGCTCGTGCGTACGAAGGTAGTCGCGACGCTTGTAATTGTTACCAGTATCATTAGTGGTAGGCGCGATCCACGAGTTGCCAGTGAGGTCATCAAGAGACACAGTAAAGGGGAAGCCCTCCCGGTCCAGGATCTTCTGGAGGTTCTCAATAATCGGCACCAGTGCATCATGAAGCTCGGGCGCCTGGGCCTTGCGCAGCGGTTGCTCGCTAGACAGTGACTCGTAAATCTTCTGAATGACACCCTCCACAGTCGTCAATTGACTCTCGCCCTTCGGCATCTCAATTCCCAAAGATTCCACCTTGAAGATTGAAATGTCGCTCCGAATGACCTGGCGCTGGAGGTCATCTTCATTCTGAACAGTAAGTGTGTACTTCGTTCCCTTCTCTTGGATTTGACCGGCGGATTTGACGGAGTTGTCCTTGAAGTGGCAATGGTCGCATTCGAAAGACTCGAGGATAATATCCCGGAAGAACGGCACTCGGAGGAGGAGCAGTCTTGTAGTTCCCTGGAGATGGGTTAGTTATGCCAATATTTTATCTGTGCTGGGGCGGTAAATGTACGTTCTCATGACAGTTCATGCAGAGACTCTCCACCTGCATGACACCCGTATCATCATCTCTTTCCACCAGGTCACCAGGCTTCTGGAACTGCGACTCGGGCGCAGCTTCTTGCTGAACTGGCTGATCGTCTGTCAACATTATGGGGTATTAAAGATGGTATGTCTATGTTAAAAGAAGAATAAGACAATGAGGGTATCAAGATCTATAACCCACAAATGAGACGAAAAATCCCCAGATATATTGACAATCTTCGCGCCCAATGATGTCTAAGGAAAGCAAAAATTTCACTAGGAAGCGCGGGAACTTCGAACGTTCCTTGACCTTCCACTATCTCCGTGGCGGGGCACATGATTTTTTTTTTGGAGGGGCGAGCCCATTAGTAAGCATTTTTTGTAATGTATGTCTTGTAACATCAATGAAGTTCATATTGTATGTACCCTCACATATATGAAAGGTCGTTGATATCCCCAGACAACGCAGGATACATATCGATAGGTACATACATCTGTCTACTCCGTACGTATTAGACTCAATCCCATTCCAGTCTACTTCGCATAATGCCCACGATCACCCTTTCACATCAGCTCTTTGTGAGGCAATCTATCACGGCAGTTAGCTATATCTTGTAAGCGTGGTTCAGAATACTTATAAGAAAAAAAAAAGGGCCGTTCCCCTTGGAGGGAACGGCGGTTCACGGGCAAAGACCATTCCGCCCCCATTCGACTTCCACAAGCTTAGGCCTTACAACAGGCCACTTGCGCCAACACCCATCCCTAGAATTTGACAAAACCGCTTCGTACGGCAGAGCAACAGTATACTCTCTTCGTTACTCATCAATTCAGTCCGTGGAGGCCACAACCGCATGATAAGCCGTCGGTCTCGGAGATATCATCGAAAAGGTTATGCAGACAAGCCTAAGCTTTGATCCTCACTCGTGAGAGGCCCTGCAGTATGCTTCTCGTTGGATACGCCTGATAGGGACGGCCGTATGCGGTGCCCAACCAAACAATGCAAATGGACAGAGACATGAATCTTGTAACGGAGAGGAGAGTAACTTGTGGAGCTTTGCTTGTTGCGGTTGTTTACTCTCAGGAAACGATGTGCGTCGAAAGTGGGCCGTGTCATAGTGCACTAATTGGCAGAAGTTGAACGGTCAGATAATGGTAAAGCCTGCAAACGCAGTATGGGCTGTCAATAGTGCATCACGCCTTTTACGCAGAGGAGCCGAAGTCAAAAATCCTTTCAGACTGTCTTCAGTTGGACCTTTAGTCAAGTTCTTTAATGTCCCACCTGCTTTTGTGACATGGGTCCATATCAGACAAAAGACATTCAAGTGTCGTAAGGCCAGATTGACGTTGCAAATGCTTCGGGCAAAACCTCTCGTGTGTAGTACAGTACCCCCAGGGACAAGCTTTTGTTTCCTCTCCGCGTCAGGTTGACTTAGGAGGGCTTCAAAGAGGCGGACAAAGAGCATCCTTAAAAACCGCCTCCTTCCTCCGGAAGGGAGGGACGGCAATAGATTGCCGTAATTGTCGGCGCCCATCAATCTATTTGCAATATACATGGCAAAGAGATGGTTAACACGGTCGATCGGGATCTTCAAAAAAAAAGCACAAATCCGTGGCTGGTGCCGTGATTTGGGGTCTGCCAGCCCTTGGAACAGGACAAACCAGAGATCAGGAGTTGGAGAGCGGGTACAAGTTGCCCAGGCTCCTCGAGGTGGAAAACATATACACGATGAACGACTGGCGAGAGGAGAAGAGTGACAGTAACCGCCTGGCCGAGCAGGACCATTGTGCATCAGAAACTAATCTATACCGGAACGGGACAACGAGCCAAGCGGTACCATTGTTATCACATGGATGCCAATAGTTGACCGAGGATCAATTCGCGCAGCAGCCAAAAGAATTTCGCTACAATTCAATCCCCTGAAAACACCTGGGTTGCTTTCGTGATGACTAAATTGGTGCCGACGAGTGAATCCTTCTAACATACTGACTTCATGACCGAGTGTCGGCAAATAGTCCAAGGACCAAGTCGTTGTGTTCAGCAGGATCAGTGCATGATGTATAATATATCCCGCAGCAGTTGAGAACGTCCCTCATGGTATTTCTCCGTAGCCATCGAGATGATCGCAAAGACAACCTCAAATGAAAGTGTCCGACATGTTTCACCCGCTCTCTCTCAAGATCTTCTAGCTTTTGGCATGGACAGACCATCCTTTGTGATCAGCATGTCAGGTCCAGCATTGGAAAACCGACGCGTGCTCTTTCCAGAGACTTGAAACGCATGGTAGACCGTCTTTAAGTGCCTATGATAGGCTCTGGATATCGGGTGCCGTTGATCTCACCGAGGCCTTCATGGCTCGACTCGACTATGTGACACAGCCGCCATGCGAGACCGTGAAACTTTTGCCATAATGGCATTGAACCGACTGGGTTACATTAGGGTTAGATTCTCAGCTTTCATTCCATCCTCGAACCCCAAGAGGCAGAGAATGCAATAAAAAAAGCGGAGAAGCTATGAAGGAGATAAAATCTGTACAATTTTTGCCTTTTGGACAAAGAGAGGAGACCTTTCGACTATTGAAATGCATATGAACGTATGCCGACACATCTTGCAAAAACGGTGGGTACAATAAAGACACTGTAAGATAAAAGTCCAATCCACTGAAAACCTGCAAAGACAAGTATTACGGGCTCTGCGTAAAATCGTTTGAGGCAGCTGATAATCGATACTGCAGTAGTTGGGAGAGGAATCAAGCAGTAAACAAAGGGTGGAAAGAGGCTACTTAAGCCGTTGGACTACGCGACGCGTGGGCACGTGACCATGTACGCGGAATTACATTACAACCGCCGGATTTAACGGAAACAACTACGGAGTACTTGTTACTCCTTACAGCACACCTGCCAATGTAAGCAAATGTTTTCGTTTTTTCTTTGCTCTGCTATGAAATGACGTGTGTGTCACCAGAATCCGGAATCGCAAATACATGCAAGTTGTATTCCTTGATCGACCAACTCCAGTACGGTCAATCTGAGATTTACCGCAGTGTCTTGGGCTTGTATGTACCGAGTTTTCCTGAGAATGACTTCATTCAGACATGGCGATCTTTTGATGAGAATAGGTTGGCCTAGAAATCCGTATCAAGACCCTTCAGCTGCGAAGAGAAGGTCTTCCGAACCCACTCCATGTATGCTTTCCATTTGTGATGCTCCCCGGAAGTCTCTGCATTTGGAAACGCTTTGCTCAGCTCTCGGGTGATCTTCAGAACGCCCATGGACGCTTCCTGTGCCTTTTCAAGTTCTTGCTTCACGGCATTGTCTTTTGGCTTGAAAGATAGGACGGCGCTGTAACGCTCCGAGAGGACATCTAGAGACCTCTGTGTTTCTTCTGGAGCGAGTGTGATAAGCTTGGAAGTCATAAGGTTGCAGATTGTACGAATATCTTGTTCATCGTCAATTCCGGCCAAGATGCGATCGAAGAACTCAGACACATGCGAGAGAGAGAAATTGGTGTCCAGCGAGGCATAAAGCGTTTCGTAGGCACTCTGTTCTCGGTTATTACAATATGCACACGAGAAAGAAGGGGACGTTACTCACCTTCCGTAGCTCAAGACCGTCGTCGACTCGATGCTTGAATGGACCCATTTGCACTTCACGAATCAGTTCTGGTTTGATCTGCGTGTCGCCGAGTACGGCAGGAAGAAGTTCGTTGAGATGAGGGAGAATGATGTCCATCTTGTTGTGGATTGCGGAGTTGAGTGTGGTCAAAGCAAGACGATGATTACTCAAGTCCCGGTCACTAAGCATGTTGACCAGAAGCGGGACAATCAACGGTCTCAACACATCATTGTAAGTATCTCTTGAGTCTGACAGGGTATAACGGAATGCGGAGATCACCACACCACGGATTGTTGGGTCAGGGTTGGACAGATATTCCTATAAGATGCGACCATTAGAAGATGTATTGTTGTAAAATTGCGACGATGATTACCTGGAAATGTGGTATGTACGCTACAGGATCGATGAGTGCCAATCGACCAACGCATTCTGCCCCAACCGCTCGGTTGTCTTCTTCCTCGGAGACGTTGAGGAGAGCCTGCCATAGCTTGAGTGCCGACGGCGCAACGTCTGGGCGAATAATCTCGGGATGCTGAAGCAGTTCTTTTACCGAGTGTAGAAGCAGGTAGCTTTGATGATTGGACTTTTCCAGTCCACTCATAATAGTGGGCAAATAAGCCTTCACGTTGCCGGCTGCTGCATTTCCCAACGCCGTAGCTGCGGCTAAGCGAACCTTGTCAGACTTAGAATCAAAGTGAGTGATGAACAGCTCCGGTTTCAGCGAGCACTCTGGGCCCATCCGCAGACCAATCTCCCCGAGAATAGCGAGCGCAAGACATTTGCGTTGAGCATCTTGTGCAGTTTGTAATTCTTTTAGGAAATCATCCTGCCTGACGCCCAGCTTGGATCCGCCGTGCACCAAAAGCGTTCCAATCGCCCTTCCAACAACGGATGTGTCACCATTGATGCCCACATCACGCAAAAGCTTCTTCATCAACTCCGCACCGGCATCTTCCTCACCAATAACTTTAACGAGAAGTAGCAGTGCCTTCAAAACAGTGCCAACGAGTGAAGAGAGGACGATCGAGCAAAGCGCTGAAACCAGACCATCATTCACAAGAAGCTCAGCGTTCCCGGGAACAATTTTCGCAAGGATGATGAGAGCTGGAGCGAGCAAGTGGAAATCTTCGGCATTGATAAGGGGCAAGAGACAATCTTCCAAGTCTTTCATAGTCCGGCTATCGTAATGTACTCTGGTCTTGGGATTCATAGCTAGACTGCGCAAAGCCTCTAAGCTGGCACCTCGGAGTACACGGTCCGACTTGCGTAGCTGAGCCCCAAGCTCTTTTGTGACTTCACTAACCCACGCCACAGTAACATCCGTTTTCTGACCACATAGGACGGCAACGTCGTCAACAGCACGTACAGCCGCAAGTCTTGTAGTTTCATTCCTCAGTCGATCTACCAACACAGCAAGTCCCTTTGACCGGCGGTCGAGCGAGAGGAAAGCCGAACCCTTCTCTCCCGATGTTCGTGCTAGAAGGACCCCGAAGACATGAATCGCTCGCTGGCGAACTTCCAGGTCGGCGCTTGTATCAGTGATGCGGCTATGGACGACGTCGTAAAGCTTCTCTATTTGCGATGCGAGATCCTGCGATGCAGCGGGCATACGAGGCGGAGTGAGGGCTTTCAAAATCTGCTCGACAGCTCCGAGCGCTTCGCTGCTCACCTTGTAGTTTCTGTCGTTGACGGCCCCGATGACCCCAGGAATCAATGCGATTAAGAAAGGCAAGAGAGCATCAGACGTGTGTGTCTCTGCAATCGCAGCAATGAGACTTAGCGATTCGATCTGAAGGGTCCCTGCACTGGCTGCAGCTCCAGCTGGTGCTGATAAGGTTCCTGAGAGAGATGAGGACTTCAGCACATCGGCGATAGGGTCTTCAATTTGTTGAAGATGATCAGCGAGACCACCATAGCGAACGAGTGCCAAATTCTTCAGTAGAAGAATGATAGCTTGCTTGAGAGGCACCGAAGCCTGTTTCCACATTTTCACAAGACTCTGCACAACGAGAGGTACCGAGCGGGCCAAATCGGCTTGAGGGCCAGACTTGGGTAAAGGTGGAGCGATAACGGGCGTGCCAGCCGCAGAAGAGGTGCCAGTGCTTGGTTCAAAGTCAACCATACTCGCGTCACTATCCTGCCTTCTTCGTTTCCTCGAGATTTTCGACCCACCCACCGATTCGAGGAAGCCATTCGAAGTTATTATCATAGCATCTTCACCGGTCTTGCGTACGAGGGCGGTCATTGTGGAAACCACTTCTAGTTTCACGCTTTCTTCTCTTTCTTTGCTGAAGCGGGCGATGAGGGCGGGTGCGATTTGCTGGTACAAGGAAGACTCGTCCAACGCACGATCCCGCGCGTACGTTGAGATGACAGTGTAAAGCAGCTTCGCAGCACACCGGCGCACTTTCCAGCTCATGTCATCAATATCGCTATATCCACCTTCCTCCTCGAAATCACCGAATTCGTCGTCATCCATATCAGGTTCCTCCGTCTCCTCGTCCTCGGAGCCATCATCCTGAGTACCACCCATCTCCTCATCCTCTTCTATCTCAGCGACATTCGGATCGTACTTGAGGTGTCTGAGGGCGGATTTGATAGTATTCTGTAGGTAAGGCTGCATTTGCTGGCCGCAGGAGCTTATCAACGCTTCTAGCGTCACCAGGGCGGTCTCGCGGAGCTCGTCCGCTTGGGGGTCGTGCTCGTCATCCTGAGAGTAAGACGACATGGAGTCGTAGGACATCCGTGTACTAACACTCCTGGGAATTCTAAATGGGTAATAACTTATTAAAAGGACGAGTGATTAATGAATATGGTGGTTTCATCCAGAGGCGTTAAGAAGCGCGAACAACAGGTTGACATGAGGCGGAGCCGGAGTTTAAAGAGCTCTCGCCGATACACCCCGCGCTAGACCTTAAACGATATCGGGAAAAAAACACCGCCGGCTGTCCGGTCTTGGCATAAAAAAAAACAACAGTTGAATGAAGGATAAACCCTTCTACTGTTGGAGGAAGTCAAAAAGATCAAGGGAAGAGCTAGCTTGAGATCTTTGCCTAGAAGCTAAAAGCGCTTGCAATCCCCCTTGCTTTCTTGTCTTTGCTCGCTTCTTGCTATTAGCGTTGTCAGCTGTCTTCCTAGTAAGTTTCTTCTCGGTAGAATCAGAATGCTCTACAGGAAGAGCTGTTGAAGGTGTAGAGTCCGTTGCTGTAGCTACTGTAGAGGAAGGATTAGAGCGGAGAGGCTCCTTTCGAGTCGGCCTCACAGTTCGTCGACGGCAACGAAGGCACTTATAAACTGTGGCGCTGTCTGTGGCTGCCGACGAACCCGTGCGTTTTGTTACCCCTTTCTTGATGTGGATGGTTTTTGTCCATTCAGGGTTTCGGATACTGCCGCAAGCACCACAAGAAGCCTCTTGTTGGCGCTGGTTCAGTGGCCTGCTTTCGTCAAGAAAGATTCGATTATGGACCGTCATAAGATGCGCTGCAGTGGAAGGACTGAGAAGTGACAGTGAGCTAGCAGCATCTTTCAGAAAGCCCAATCGAGGGGCATGATCACTGAAAGGCATGGTTGAGATAAAAATAGCAAATTTCCTTGAACCTCAACAATGGCAAATTTTCAAGGAACTGAATAGTTTAAGTAGTTAGGTGGTAGACCCTGTACCTACCTATATAGTTCCATAGGTTGGTTAACTTCCAAAGATTAATTGATTACTCCGTCGATTGGACGGACGGATTGGTTTCAAAGCGGCAACGACCAATCAAGTCACTGGATTTGAATGCAACCAATACAAACCGACTTGACTTTGTCGTCCTTCACACTTCTTCATATTCATTTATTCATCCCAATCCCATAGTAATACTACTACTCGTCCCCCACATTTCCTTCGTTTTAATTTCAACTTCGTTGTTTTTCTTTCTTTAGTGCTACAATCCAGATTCTTTCTTTCAGAGTTGAGAGTATGCGAACGGAACATACACCATCTCTCACCGTGTTCTGAGATTCGGCTTATCTTCCAGTCGAACGTTGTACTTCTTTCAAGCTCAGTGGTACTAAGTCTTCACAAAGTTCTCGCTTCAGTGTTGTAACACGATGGCGTCAACATCGAGCTCTGTATCTATCCGGGTCGCTTTCGAAGGCTGTGTAAGTGTCTGTGACTGGTGGATCTTTTTGCAAATTCGTTTGATGATGATTTGTACTAATGCAACGACAACGTTAGGGACATGGGTGTCTGAATGACATATATGCCTCAGTAGAAAAGGCTGCTACGTTGAAAGGCTGGGATGGCGTTGACCTTTTAATTATCGGTGGAGATTTCCAAGTATGACCGACCATTAATTCTGTTTAATACGCTTTCCTGTACTAACATCCCCACCAGGCTGTCAGAAATTCATATGACATGGCTTGTATGTCTGTACCGCAAAAGTACAAGGAGTTGGGAGACTTCCATGAGTACTACAGTGGAAAGCGTAAAGCTCCATACTTGACCATTTTTATCGGTGGAAATCATGAAGCTGGCAACCATCTGTTTGAACTGTACTACGGCGGATGGGTCGCTCCTAATATATACTACATGGGAGCAGCAAATGTCATTCGCTGCGGTCCACTACGTATTGCGGGCATGTCTGGCATCTGGAAATCTTATGATTACAGGAAACCCCACTTTGAACGGCTACCATACAACCGAGATGATGTTCAGTCCATCTATCATGTTAGGGAGCTGGATATTCGCAAGTTGCTCCAGATTCGTACTCAGGTCGATCTTGGTCTTTCTCATGACTGGCCCAAACAAATTGAATACTCTGGCGACTACGATACGCTCTTCAGGAAGAAAAATGGGTTTCGCCAGGATTCCGAGATCGGTAGATTAGGAAACTTGGCCGCGAAACACGTTCTCGATCGTCTGCGTCCAGCGTACTGGTTCTCTGCACACTTGCATGTGGGGTTCGCCGCTTGCCTAGAGCATGGTGACTACATTATTCCGAAGCATCCAGGCGCGAAACGAGAGGTACCTGCTCAAGGAAACATAACCCAGCCTCCAAACACTTCGAATTCTTTTGGGTTCGACGGGACCCTTGTCTCGTCATTGCTTAACGAAGACGAACAAGCAAATCACCGGACTTTGTCAGCGCGCACTGCAAATGAGCCTGTGGAAGGGACTGGCCCAGCTCATACATTCTACCATGAAGGTGGCTTTTCAGGACCCCATCACCCGCAGTCGGCACAGCTAGCACAGCCAGCAACCGATTCTACGACTCAATGTACCATGAAGGACATCGATATACAGCAGTCCACTCCGGTACAGGGTGATGCCGGAGACACTCAGAGTAAGCTATCGGCATGGAACAATTTTCACACAGTTGCTGCCAAGAATGAAGCAATCGAAAATTCCCGCTACTTGGCTGAGCAGCAACAAGATTTACCAGAAGCCCAACATCACGTAACCTGGAAAAGGGTCGACATTGGCGAGGATGGAGTTGGTCGGAAGCTCGCCGGGATCGAGAAGGATGTATGTGCTGAAACAATGGGGAATAAAAAACAGAAGCTGCAACATGATTCCAACCCCGTGAAAAATTCGGATGAAATCGACTTGGACCTAGATAGTGACCCCGGTGAAGATGTCGCTCCACATGTTGCTCCTGAAATAGAGTCGCAGGCCATGGATCAGCCCTCTGGGGCAACTACCATTCTCAAGACTCCTATTGATGGCAGCATTAAACCTCTAGAGGTTGAAACAAGCACGGCTGATGTTGCTGAGGAAATTCGGAACCAACTCCCTACTAGCTTTGCAAGGCCCCAACCTGGTACTTTCCCAGTGAACGGTCCTTTGCCGGAGGCTATCTCCAACAAAACCACGCGCTTCCTTGCTTTGGATAAATGTCTTCCGAACCGCGAATTCCTTCAACTAGTGGAATTCAATACTATCTCAGATCTAGAAGGCGCCCAGTGTGAGCGTCCTTATAGCTTGCAATATGATCGTGAATGGCTTGCTATCACGCGTGTCTTTGCAAATGACCTTCATCTAGGCGATCCAACTGTTAAACCACCCGCCGATAAAGGTGACACTGTTTACAGCCCGCAAATTGTCGAAGAAGAGAAATGGATAGAGGAACATGTCGCGCAGCCTGGAAAGATGACTATCCCAGAAAACTTTGTTTCAACAGCTCCACCTTATGACCCTGCTGTCCCTATCATCACAGAGCAGATGCCACCCGAATACAACAATTCTCAGACCGCTCAGTTCTGTGAATTAATTGGCATCGAAAACAAGTTCCACCTCAGCAACGAAGAACAAGAGGCTCGCATGGCTGCTGGTCCACGTCCCAACGAGCCCAGACACAACTTCTCTCGGCATCCTCGTCGTGACGGTGGTCATGGCTCTGGACGTGGCAGAGGTGGCGGCAGAGGCGGTAGTAGTAGAGGAGGAAACCGTGGCCGCGGACGCGGACGTGGACGAGGATATCGCTAATTAATACCGGTGAAGATTCTTTCAAAATCTTCTGTGATATTCTAGTGGTTCTTTAGTGGAATATCCTCCTGCGAACATGTGTTTTCCATAATGATCAAAATCTCCACTGAAGACATATGTGCCCGATGAACTTATTGATTTCTGAGAAGTCTAAATAGTGGCTGCTTCAAGTCTGACTGTCTTATAATGAAAATTTGAAATATCAAGCTTGTCCATGCGGTATTTGACTTTGGCACCAGTAATCCTTTTTATTGCAAAGTAGACAAATGCTTCGCCAGGGCTCACTCAATTTCCTCAATTCTAGGTCGTCCGCCTTCCATCCTGCCCGCTAGAGGATTGATTTGAAGACCAGCGATCCGATCCCCCAGCTCTAACCTGGGCTCATTGCTGCCATCCCTATCACGAGCACCAATCCCCCATAGCAAAGACTTCTCTACCCAGGCCTCTAAACTCTCAATCAACACACGAATATGGCCTCGAACTATGGTATCTGTTTCCCGGCTTTCGACATAGTTCAGTGTGCGTAACATGTGCGGAATATTACCAATAGTGGAAGGCCCACGGCTGGAGTTCTCATCCTTCCAAGACATACCACCAGCCGATTCATCTGTAAGTGAGAAACCAAAACCCACAGCCTGAGTTCCGCGTATCTCACGTGCGGTATCAAGCGCCTTCAGGATATCAAGAAGCAGGACAACACAAGCACGTCGAAGGATGGCAGACTCGACCTCTTGCTCGAGCGTAAGCGTCGCAAGCGCAAGTTCAACAGCAGAAGATGTCACCGAAGGACCCAGCCCAGCAATATTCGTTTGAACAGCAGTCGCCAAAATGGACAGAGCGGATGCTCGGGCTCGCAGATCATCCGGTTCCTCATCGGAAGAGGCGCCTGCAGCCCAGGCGGTGATGATATTAGCGGAATTGGCGGCTTGTTCGGGAGACTCGGAGTCGGAATCATCTTCTTCGACTTCGTGTATCTGTTGCGGTGGGGCAGGGGAGGAGATTTTCCAGCCTGATGGCATTGCTGGTTCCTTGTTTTTACGCTCTTCGCGCTCTCTTTGTCGGTTCTCTTTCTCGAGTTGCTGTTTTCGGCGCTTTTGGGCCTCGGGTTTCTGTGCCCGTCGTCCTGCAACTGCGATCATGCCCTCGCCGAGGATCTTTCCGGTCTCGCCTGTTAATGCTTCTCCGAGTTCTTGTACCGTTCGCAATAGGGACTCTCCGATTTTGAGTCTCTGGTCTAGACTGGCGGTTTCGTTGCTGTCGGTGTATCGATCGACTAGTGTCTTGACAACTGTGTGGGGATGTCTTGAGGCTAATGTGCCAATCAACTTGATTGCATTCAGGTAAATGAACTCGTCATTCGCGGCGGTTTCGGACGGATCTGTTATTATAGATAAGAGGAGGGTTAACGTAGACGGTATGTCGAGAACAGGAGAGGCCTTCTTGATCAGATCCGAGAGAAGAGAGAATCCTTCAGCTTGGACTGGAGGAAGGTCGGAGTTGAGATTAGTTAGAGCCCGGCGATGGGTTTGGAAATCAGAAACCTCAGAGAATGCTTGTTTCTGGCTCTGTTCCGCAGGAGATGTAATATGGATTTCTAGAAGCATTGAGGAAGTAGTTCCTGGTTTTGCGAGCGATGAAGGGAGAAAAGGAATGAGTTGATCTAGTCGTGATTTGATACTTTCAAGAGCCGGCAGGGTGTCCTGTGAAGCCGAAAACTCTGGTGATGCGAGCACCGTGGAGAGCAAACTAAATACAGCTGGTAGGGATTCGGAGGCGTCAGACTCTCCTACGTTCTCTTGCTCTGTAGTTTCGGTAGGTACAATGTTGGCCAACGAGAAGAGCGATACCTTGTGAGCTTCTTGCTCGCCAGCCTTTGTCTTTCGTGCACTTGCCCGATTGAGCTCGCCGTCTATGATCTGCTTAATAAGTTCGAGAACCTTGAGAGGCCGACGAGAAAGGATATCCTTGAAATTATCTAGTAGGGTCTCTGCCAGCTTTGCGCTGACTAATTTGCGCTTAATGCTCTCAGTATCATCTTCAGGGTTAAGGCGAAGCTTGTCGAATGAACGCTCATGGACCGGGGGTTGGACGAGCCATTTCTCGCTCACATATAGGAAAATATCGCCGGTTCGCTCTTCGCTGCTGGGATCAGATCCCAGTAACCCAACAAAAAGCTTGGCCCGAGACTGTAAGGTGTCTAGAAGTCGAACAATGTTCAGATGGTCCGAGCCAACAGCCTCTCGCTCGATTAATGTCACCGAGTGGTTTTGAGTCACACCATAAGTCCAGTTAGAGCCTCCATCCCAGAGTAGATTATCTACCAACTTTTTCAGTGGCTGTTCTCCGACCGATATAGCGAAGTATGTTTGTAATACTTCCATGATTTTCTCATGCAGAGTACTTTGTTGCTTCTCTGAAGCAAAGCAAGCGAGTCCCCACAGTGGGACAAGTATTGGGTAGACAACTCTTTTCACAAGACTTGGGTTCGGAGGTTGTAGAACTAAGCTCCGTAACCTGTCAACTGCCAGGACCAACAAGGATTCACGCACTAGAACTTGGTCCGGTAAACGTTCACCTGCAACAGTTGACGACATCATCTTTCTCTTGGATGAATTATCCAGCCCAGCAGTGAGAGTTTTGAATAGTGGTTCCAGAAATATGGTATGGCCTATCGTCCCAGGCGCGCCATAGGCACGCTTGCTCAAAATTCCGTTACCAACAACGTACGCTGCAGTCTTCTTCAAATCTAGATCATCCCCATCAATCAATGCCAATAGTTGGGGCCCAATGATGGAAAAGTACTGTACTGGGTCCATTCCCTGTGGGACCGAGGATAGGAGGCGCGACGACTGCATAATGGCTTGCACTGTAAAGTTCGGGCCATTAGACATCTGAGTCTGAGACTCATGGCCTAGTGAAGGAGCGAGTTGTGAAGCCAAGAAGAGTATTGTTTGCAATACTCCATCTTGGCGCAGGGGAACCCGAGATATTTGGCTTGAAATTGTTGACTTGAACCACGGAGCTATATCCGATTGAAGAAAGCCAGACAGAGTGGACAACAGAACCGAACTGGGTGTTCTACGACCTTTTAGTATTTGTAAATCATGAAAAACTGGTCAAGACATACTCTTCCACTACCTTCGTGAGCACATCACGGTAATGCCGTCTTTTATCATTGGTTAAATGTTCTGCATTGGAGGCTAGGTCTGAAGCGGCACTGATTATATCGCTTAATATACGACCGCGGATGACAGGCTGTATACTGGGCCTTGGATCGCAGATGATGTCCGAAAGAACGGTCATTATGCGTTCTAGAAGTACTTCATCTTGTGGTTTGTTAGTTGTGGGCTTCTGGGGCTGATGAGCAATGACCCCAGCCGGCAATACAGAAATTACTCTTTGCTGAAGAGGAATCCCCGCTCCAGATGAGAGCGACGGGTAAATTCCTTCCAAGGATGTTAGGTCCAGAAGGGCATGTAACAGTCTGCGTCGCCTTGCATCTTCCAACGCGGCATCTTCCGACTCTTCAGTTTGTTGCGACTCATCTTTGACTTGAGAGACAAACGCGCTATGGATAGAAGTTAATAGATCTAATGCCTTTCCTATGACAATACCCCTTCTTAAGCTTTCATCCAAGGCCCCATTTATCAAACCTCTACTCAAAATCTCGAGTAATGAGCTCCCGTGAGACTGCCGAAGTTCCTCTTGGGTCTCGTCAGCAGTGGATATTTAGTTATTTAATTTGGGGCTTGCGTACCTTTTTGGAGGACAGGGTTCAGAAAATTCCTTGCGGCATCAAACGCTTCCTTTAACTGACGCGTATCGCCCATATTCTACTTATTAACGACCAACTAGTATTCAACTGCAAGTCGTTCCATCAATCGCATTGGCTTATGCAGCAAATGACGACGGTTGGCACGTGACTCTTCTAGCCTCGTACGGGCTAGCGTGCAGACATTGTACGCGGTAACATGTTTCTGCCGAATATATTTGACCGCCGTACGGAGTACGGAGTACTCCTACACAATTATGTGTGTACAGTACATCTATCTATCTATCTATCTATCTATCTACTCCTCAGCTGGAACTTCCTGCGCTAGCCTTCGTTCTTATTTTTTATCACTGCAAACTAATGAACGCCTAGAGTTTCTCTTCTAGTTATTTAAAGAAGTACTGCCACATTGCATGTCTAAGCCTTAAATGGTTGCCGGCTATCTATCAGAAAGACTAAAAGTCAATACTCCGTACTCCGTACACAAGTCCAGAAGCAAGTCCGCTGGGCTCAGCCTCTACATCTTGCAGAGTTTCGGGATTACAACAACATACAACTCAAAGAATCTAGAAAAAGATTGCGGTGGTTACTAGAGAAGGCAGATCTTCTACTCAAATTAAAAAGGGATTGAAAGCTATCTTGGTCTAAAGTGACGAACGTCTTTTCGAATCAATATCCAGGAAGAAGTCAGGGTTCTATCCAGGTATATTGGAGTACAACTCTCAAGAAGAGATTATAGAACAAGGAGATGGTATTTTATCTTCCAGACACCCTTGCTAGTAAGTAGGCCAGGGTAAATTTATGGGGAACTGAATGTATATCCAGAAATCTTTTGAAATGAATATTTATTTCAACATAATTGAAAGAATAGGAAGAAAGAATGATATAGTATACAAGATATCAAGGAATCATTTCCAGTTCTTTACACAGTGAGCTAGTAGCTCAGGAAGATTCCACTTCTGTACTATCTATTTGAAAGTCAAGACTTCACTCGCAGCCGACCTCTCCTTATGAGTTATAGATAAACATGGCCCTCAACATATCGTGCAAAGCAACCTTCTCAGCCTTTATTTAGTACTCCCCGTGAATTAGCTTCCCGTACTATATGGAAGCAGGTTGCACACATCCAGATTTGACGAAGAAAATGACCGAAGTCATCAATCACCGATGTTTCTGACTTGATGTTATGAATAAACCAGCAAGGGACAGTACTTATACCGCGGAGCAAGCAGACCCCAGAGCCATCTGAGCCCAAAATTGTCAAAATCACCACAACCCTCCACCTCCATTACCTGCGCGACCTAAATTGACCTAAACACAGCGCAGTCCAAGACACGTATCAGTAGAAGAGCAAGGTAAATTAGTCAATAGAGCTTTCCTGTCATTAGTCATAAATATTTCATTAGGTTTGCTTCATCATTTAACCTTAAAGACTGTGCCTATACCAATCAAAAGTGAATCCAATTTGCTCAGGCTCCCCTGAAGAAAGCACGCGAAGAAGCCCACGTTTTTCCAGGTCCTGGCAAAATTCCCTTTTCGAAGAAACTTCGTTCCCCAAGTAGCTTTGATCAATTTCATCACGATGATCGCAAGTGGTTCGCTCAGTGATTGTTGCCTCGCTATGGAAACCCATGACCATACGACATCGTTCGTTGGACATTCTTGTGACAAAGTGTATCGCTTCCGAGCTACTTTCCTTTCTGCTTTCGTTACTTTCCATCGCATCGGTTCTTTCGTTCAAAAGTGTCTTCGTGTGCGCAGCTAGTTCGGATACGGTGGCATATTTGTGATGCCAACATTTATCGATGATAATATCAATCAAGGGATCGCCATCCAACTTTGGAAATTCCATGCTCTGTAGTAAGTCCACGACCCTAGGACCATGTTCATAAGGATCCTCAGTAAGACACCGATCTCCATAAACCTCAAAACCATAGTTTATCAGATAGTATAAGGAGCCAAGGGCAAAGAGTTCTGTCCGAGGACCAAGAAAGCCGAAAGTCCCACACTTTCCTTGGTCTGACTCGTTACTATTGAGTATTCGGCCATATGGAGCCATACAGGCTTCGTAATTTGTTCCAATTTTGGCTGTAGAATCAAAATCAGATAGTTTAAGTTGATTGCGATCAAGTAATATATTTTCAGGTCGTAAATCACCATGAGCAAGGTTGAGAGATTCTAAAAAAGCGACAGCTTGAGCGAGATCATTCATCCATTCTTTTCGTAGAGGTAGAGATTCCAACTTTTTTACTGTGGTAACCACCATAGTTTGCTGGTCTTGAATATGATTTTTTTGTAATCTTAAAGAAAGTGACATATCTAGAAGAGAAATCAGCAGGTAGCCTTTTAACTGCTAATAAGGATCATACCTCTCATGTACTCGAGGAAGATACCACTGTTAGAAAAGTAAAAACACTGCACGATAGAGGGACAAGGTGGATTTTGCGAGAATGTTTGATATATCTCAAGCTCTTTGTTGAATTGCTCTTTCTCAAAATCCCCAGACTTCGGTATTTTGACCACGATGCGAGGGTGGACCTCATAAACGAAAGAGATGCCTCCGCCCGAGATCCAGTGGACACCAGGAAACTGGCGTTGGATATCCATGGTGAAAAAGTATGATACGGGAGGGAGAAGCGGTATTTTGAGAAGAAGCGACAATTTAACAAGGGAAGAGGGAAACTTAGGGACGGGAGGTACTCCATAGAAGGGGCGGCTCCAGGGGAAGTAATCAGGCGTCAGTGATATAATCAATTGTGATTGGTCTGATTGGTTACATAGCCATTGCATGGGAAGAGAAATGTTACACTTAGGGCACAGCTATAACGCAGATAGCTCAAGCAGCAACCAGGGGCAGGATTCAAGTCAAAGAAACGAGCATAAACGGGCGCGTATGAGTGAAACACATGGTCGCTTTGCTGGAGAACCCGATGAGCCGCTGGGGAAGCGTCCACGCTTGGAGTCTCAAGTTTTAGGTACGTCGGCTGCTTTAAAGGCTCGAATACCTTAGCTGATGTTGCCAGAAAATCCAACACTATTCAGCAACGGTCCTTATTTATCCTTCTCATTTATGCGACGTCAAATGGTCGAGAAACTGCCCGAACAGTTCCGAACGGGAATCGAGACGAGCAAACTGCGGATCGAGGAGCACGAAAGAGGAGGCGTATCGGTCACAAACTGTTTGAGCCTGTACTTGCCAGAAAAGATTAACGAAGACGCTCTTTTGGTTATTAGGATGGGATATTCCGAAGGCTTCAATGTATCCAATATCCTGCAACTTGGGGATCCTGAAGGTTTGCATGAAGCCCAAGTATAAACAAAATTTCTCAGACTTACCTGCAGAAGTGTCTGATTTTTCTTCTCGAATTTCACGCTTGCTCTCATGACGTAGCATCGATAGCCAGCCTTCACTTCTCTTTTTGTGAGCCCATCTGTTGGTCCTAAATTTCCGTTTGGTATAGGGTTGCCTTCAGCGTCGGCAAGATTGCATGAGCGACCCTCGAACGTCATAACCATATCCTCCTGTATCTCAAAGCATTTATTTGAAATCCTCTCCCATTCCCCATTGAGCGCCTTTTCACCGACAGCATCAGTCATCACTCTTTTGTAGGTTGCACCACCCGAGTCTTTTTTGGTGTGGGTTCGTGTCCGTTTCTGCCTAGGAGTTTTAATCTTTTGAGTGTTAGTATTCACAAATTTGTTGGGGGACTCAAGGGACACAACTATATCATATGAATATAAGAATCTACGTTGTAGTCTTCAGAAAAAGCTGTCAACTAAAAGCAACTTCTGTGGGTACTCATGGGGTCTGGGATGTTGATGCCTGACCGGAATTCATGGTCGGAGCCCCTCCCCCACAATATCAGCCAAACTCTTTTTAGTCAGGGAAGATTTGGCAAAGAAGAAGAAGGAGAAGAACAGGACAGGACAGGACAGGACAGGACGGGACGGGACGGGACGGGACGGGACGGGACAGGGAGGAAAAGCCCCAGCTAAAAGCCAAACCCACGTTCGAGATAGCTTATGGCCGGCCATTCAATCAAGTTCCCAATGTTCCCCAATATGGGCTTATGGATGGTGTCTTAGCCCATGAGTAAAGTGAAGATACATTGAAAGGACCATACTAAACAAAGAAAGCTGCACTTCGCGATCAGGATGTCAAGAGATTGGATATCTATAAAGATCATGTCAACCTTCAAGTCCCCCAAGTGCTCACTGGCACCGCAATTTGGTACACGCCAGACCCAGGTCATAAGTTATTTATTTTCTTACCCTTCTGAAGTTAAATCATCACCACTACTAATGTTCTGTATAAAATTTCTCTCATCCTGGAACCCGTACGGCTCCTCATCAAACAACGAACCCGAGAGGCCTAGACCTTCGAATACGGCTGGCCCCCCTGGATATTGCGACGTCCAGCCAATGATTCGGCGCTGCGAAGATGTCCACGACGTCGTTGAAGCCGAACTGAGCTCTGGAATCTCGTTTTTCAGCACATATCTGGGCTTTTCTGCGAACAGAAGAATTTTATTTTCGGCTCGCTTTCAAGACGAACCTCACAGAATCCGAATTGTTTCCTGTCCACTCTCCATTGATGCCGGAAAACTCCACCCAGTGGATCAAATACTGCTGCAAATCAAACTCGATGCTGCTAGGGACTGGGTGCCCAAGAGAACTTGGAGTATCTTTGATATTGCTGAAAATGAGGGTCTTATCGTGTACAATGAAGAGAAAAAGCCTGTAGCTAAGCAACGTAGTGCTTTCCTATATTAAACTCCTACACTTATCTCAATTTGATCAATATAATTTAAGTGTCTGTGCAGGATAGGTCTAGTCCCGTGGAGGAGACTGGGCTACAAGTGTCACAGATCATCCAGCCCCTTTCAGTTAAGAGATGGAAACGAAATAAGAAAAGTGATAGGTATATTTCCGAATGGATTGGCTTCAATCCTTACATTGTTGGCATCACCAATAAAAATTTCCTGAACATACAAACAAGCCAAGAGAGGTCTTAGCTGATAAAATGGAACAACGATGTTCGTCTCAATCCCAAGGAGAAATTGCGAAATGGAGATTATGAGATGCTTAAAGACCAAAGGGATACTCTCCTCGAGGCTTTTTCTCTATTCCCGAAAGTCACCATTTAAATGAAAGGTAGAGGAAGAGCAGGCGACGTTAGTGATGCAATATCTTCTATCGATTTTCAAATGTTTCTTGCTTTCCTTTCTTCTGATCCTACCAGCTAGTACATATGAACACCTCAAGCATAGCTTCAATGATTTCCACTTGCAATATGATCTTTGTTTGTAGGTAGTATGACACTGGCGATTTGCTAGCATATCATATGCTGCCAAAGCACGCCCTGTCTCTCTGGTCAGAAGTGTCGAACCAAAATTAATACGTACTGTCAGCTGTACAAGTAGATACCATGTGCATTCTGCGTTCCTGTGAACTCGCATTTCCAAGGTCTCAAAGCAGATTTGTCGTTTGGCTTCGCAATCAAATATCAGGAATATTCCACCCAGGGTCTCAGAATGTCAGCTATTCCGAATATAATAAGTGTGTGAATAAAATACGCACTACCATACCAAGCCACAGTGAGGCACTTCACCGATCCCTTGCCACCGCAGCCGCAGAATTGGCCTCGGGAACACGAACTAACGGAATTTCTTCCAAGGAGAATAAGACACTACAAACATCATGGAATATCCACTAATGCAAGTACGTATAGGAGTCTACTTTCCCTCGATAATAACCGCCATGGTATCAGTACGCACTTTTCAGAGAAGCCCGCCCCCCCCTCTGGCCGAAATATCCTCCAGGCACGCGCTTAAATTTTGCGACTCCTGCAGAAGCACGTTTGGATCGTCGCATTTCCGAGCCGTGTCAAAATCGATCAATGTGGCATTCGAATTGCGGATGAGGAAATTAAACCGATTTGTATCTCCATGTCGAACCCCTAAGTCATGTAGCCGAGACAACACCTCCCTGCAGGTCTGAACATCCTCAGCACCAGCGTGCCGTGCATTGGGTATGTATTCCATCAAGAACCCAATCACCCGGTCATTTTCAGTCAAGTGACCAAGAAATCGGGGTCCGATATTATGGCCGGATATCCACTGATATGCGGTAGTTTCGTTCTCGATGTATTGGATCTCCCAGGGGAAACGGGCGAATTTGGCGACGACAATATTGTCAAATGATGAACACTTGACTTCATAAATTCCCGTTCGTAGTTTCCGTCCGATCGAAAGCTCCAAGTAATCGACGTAGGTTCCATGCCAAGTATTTCGAACCCCGGGGAATCGGGTCAGTCTCGCATATGCAAACTGCGGTCGACCATCGTTGGCGTCCCGAGCAACTAAACCATCGTTCCAGTCTCCAGCGGGAAGTTCGGGCAAGATAGAGACGAGTGAAGGACCGAAGCACATATCTTCGGTGCTGTAGATGCCAGGTTCAATGGTAATGTATTTGACGGTCCGACCGTCAACTAAAAGGCGGAAAAAGCTTTGGTCGTTCTCGTCGACTTCGGCCTGGAGTAAGTCAATTTTCGGTTGGTTGCCCATTTCGAGACGAAAGATTCGAGTCACGACGGAAATCCTCGAGTGCAAGCTGATGACGAAGATGAAATCCAATTTGCACCCTTTGTGCTATTTAAGTGTTGGTAGTACATAGGTAACCTACCGATCAGCACCATGTTCTGTTGATCTCGCAAATTCAATGTATGATTGGCTGATGAGGCTCTAAATTACGATACTGGATCAGCGCCGGCCTACATTTATAGGTGCCTATTGGGAGTAAACAGCGCCTCTTGTTTCGATCCAAACCTCGGCGCGTGCGTCAAGCCGTACTTGTTCCTGGAGAGAATGACATATAAGAGGCTGAATCCAATCCTCTAATCCTCCCCTCACATCGCAGCCTTCGGAATTGTCCAGCGAGAATACATACGCAAGGATGAGTCTATACAATTTGATACTAGTAAATGTTCATTAAAAATCTTTTGCTGACTATACTAAGCATAAGCCAAGCAATATCAATCCATCGTCAACACAGATATCACATCCGGACGGCGGAATAGTAAGCTGGCACCTAGATAAATTTTGGACCCTTGCTAATCGAGCGTGAGTCGACCAATATGTGTACCCAGTATTACCGGATGTACACATGTGGCTGTAGGAAGAACGAGGAATTCAAACAATGTGAGGAACGTCAAGGCACGAATGTCAAGTGCTCCCCTATGAGGTGGGAACCATTGGACCCTTCGGTGCACATGTGTACACGACATATGGTGAAGCCCGGCAAGGACGAAATGCGCAGATAGGAGACAAGGTGAATAGCTGGGGAAAGCCGATCTTTAGATTCTGATTTAAAGTAGCTAGTGACCACTGTCTCCTGACATGAAGGCTAATTATTCACAAAAGCTTCGTATATCACCGGTTCTCACTTTATTTGGGCGTGTTTACCCTCCATTATTTCCCCACACTCTCTTATATGGTCCCGGAACCCATCTATCGTATACTTGCGTCGCCAATGAATCGGTCGACAGTAATGATGAGGTTTGCAAGCAATGCAATGAAGTCCCCATTCGGGAGATGCCATCTTTTCAGTAAAGAACGGAGCACGTATAATGCCCATGAAGCGCCTGGGATTAGAACAATGTCCATCGAAGGAATCTTCATATCTGGGAGGCCGTAGATACGTTCCACCCGTCCTGCGAAGAGATACTTTCGAATTGTAGGACTCCAGTCTCTTGGACGCCATTTCCGACGCGTATTTTTCCATGGACTCAACTGTCCCGTGAACGGCTATTCCAGCTTGTCGTGCAGTGGAATAGTCGAATAAGATTTCTCGTCGTCGGCATTTGATTCCCCGAGGTGAATAACGGCCACGGAAGCTCCTCATGTGAGGTAGACCCGCTAAATGTTCGGAGTCAAGTCCAAATTTCCGCGTTACATCCTTCTGTGGCAGGGGAAGGTAGTCAGTCATTTCAGTGAAACATAGAAAACAAACGCGACGACACGTAACCAAATATAGATATCCGCCGAAGTCACGACAACTATCGCATTCAGCAGTAGACAGTTTCTCGTACAGGTCCTGACAGGAAAAGAATCGTGCGGACTCTATGTTGAGGCTCCCGCGAATCGATGCTGGGGCGTGAACAAGGATACGTCTATACTGTGGAATCGAGTTCGTTACCAGCCTTGCTCTCTTGTTGACGTGTGGAAAAGCAGTCAGCGACCGCATGTCAAGCCGGATGAGTATCAGGTGAATAATTTCAAGAGGGAGTCTCTCGAGAGTCCCAAGGCCGTAGCTTGGGGGATTGGAATCAAAGTCGAATCGAATATCCAGATGAGAACTCTTGTCAATGTCATCTAGAGTGTTGTCTTTGATGTCCAGAAAAATATATGTCGATTTGCCTGTCTTTCGGATTGCTGACATACTATTATCCTTGCTAATATACCGACCACTTGTAGGATTTTAATCTCGTCGGGGGTCAAAAAGGCAAATATTGTGAAAGGGAATGGAAGATATGCAGTAACTTAAAAAGGTCAGTTACTGTGTTTCAAGATCACGTGAAGTAGAATGACTAATACAGGTGGAGCTCCCCACAGAAGCCCTGATCAGGGACACAGCTCAGGTCAGCGGTGGTAGAAAATTGAATCGGCGCAAAAAGTTCTAGCACCGCTGACCTAAATCCTAACACCGCTGAGCTGTGTCCCTGATTGACACCAGTGGGGTTGGGCCACGTTCAGGGGGATTCCTGCGTGCAGCGGCTTTAGTGGGCCGAGAGTGTGTGGGGCAGGCCCTGGCAGGGCCTGGCCGGGAGGGATTCAAGGCCAATAAGGCCGCGGGTTTTGAGAAGAATGTTAGGTACGGAATGTGCGGTACCTACTGAGATTATCGGAGGGGGTGTTAACATCCTGGGAATTCTTGGATGTATACGGAGTAGCACACATGGCATCCCCAAAGAGACGACCATACTTCGCCACAAGACCACCAAAAATTTCAATCTTCATATTGCCACTGGATGTGACCTGGTCAAACCTTTATGGTGAAGATTGATCATCCTTCCGTTGAGGTGGTGTTGGTCGCGCAGTCAAGGCTTAGACCCGGTGTTAGCTGACATTTTGGTCGAGTAGTTTGAAGAGGTTATGAGTCCTTCAACTGCCTAGAAGCAGCCTATCTTGAAGCGATACTACTCATACAGAAACCCAGAATCAGGCCAAATACCTACCACAAAATATGCCTCATCACCTACAAGGACTACTACCCATACACCTGACAGGACGCCCAAACTACGCTGTCGAGGATTTCCATTATGAATGCGCTTAAAGCACCCTACCTGCACGCGTTGATAGCTCCGTCGATTTCTAGCCCCGGACCTGACTTCTCTCTATATAGGAAAGCTAGCAGTCTCAGTCACACTGAGATCATGGCTAGTAATGCAGATATCTCAGAACGTGATAGATCAGTTTCTCACCTCCACGGACTGACGGCGCAGCGGAAACAATTCAATGTATCATAAGGGAGAGGTTCTGTGGCCGTAGTCAGGGATCAGAGACTCTGGAATAGGAGAGGAATACAACTCCAATAAGAACCACCATATCCTACCGGGCATCCTACCGGGCATCCTACCGGGCTACCACAGATTCACACCTGGGGTCGAACCTGCTGGTTCTTTAATTGACCCGATTGTGACTTCCAAACACTTCCTAGACAAGGACCAGGGCATGTCACAGTCAATTCCGGGAATGAGCAATTTCCTCCACAACCACTACTTCCCTCGGTGTGACTGGGCTGGCCTAACATTAAGTCCTCCGAAGTCGAAATTCTTTTGCAACACACTTGAAAAGATACTCGAGTACCGGTACCTACAATCAGAGTAGGACAGGCAGTTTATCTTACTTTTAAATCTACGGAGTACTAGACTCCGCTATCTTTTATACCTTTTTGAAACAAAAAAAAATCTTTCAAATAGCAAGTCAGGCCACTATCTAAGTCTTTATATATTGTCCTTTTATTAGTATAAATAATTAAAATATTTCTTAAGGCTCTGTCTATGACGGTACTACTAGTATGTCTATAGGCCTTAGTAATGTGACCGGGGTACCAGGGTATGGACCGACATCAGCATCAGTGGTTAGTACTGCGTGGTGTGTTGTAGATTATACTGGCCTTACGAAACATGAAAGAGCATCATAGTGGCCCCGGCAGGAGATAGAAACAATGAAGACCCTTCCAGTTGGGGTATTAATATCTGAGACCTATGGAAGACGGTCAACAAGTTCTGAATTCAGTGCTGAACATTGAATAAATACAAAGAGGTCGCTCATGCAGCCAATCCAAGACTCTTTACTCAACCAATTCCAGTACTCCAAAATATGCAATCCTCTGTGAGGACAACGCCAATCAGCCAAACATTAATAACACTCATACATCTAAGCTGTTCAAAGAGAATAGAAAAGGGAAAAAGAGAAAAGAAAAAAAAGGGAGGTGTAAAAGAAGAAAGGGCAAAGGTAAAGTAAGGGGGAATCAGAAGAGAGAAAAACAAAAAGGTCAAGCAAAAGTTATCCTGTAATGGCTTTTCTTTTGAGTACGCCGAGCTCCTCAAGCTTCTTCCAGGCGTGATCCATGTCGGACCCAGGTTCTAGTGTTGGACGCAACTGCAATCCATCTAAGAATTTGAGCGAGCCGCCTGTTCCCGCATACAGCATCAACTCGAATACTTTGCGCCGGAGTCGCGTTTGGTCATCCAAGTGAGACAAATATTTCTGGTCGGCCTGGGGGTCGGCTGGTGGCAGGGTATATGGGTCATTGATTTTGATATCTTTCTCGCAGGGACCGTCGTCATATTGGCCGTCAAAAATTGAGCGCTCAAGATTTTCAGCGTGCCCAAACTCAGCGAGCACAGATTGGATATCCAAACCTACTTGCTCTGCCTGGCTGTGTTCGTCTTCGACCCTCGGGTTCTTCATCTCGCCTACTTTCCCGCTTCCAGTGACAGCTGGAGGATAAAATCGGACCGTAAGAGGGTTGCCTCTTACGTCTACCTTTTGAAGGGTTGAGACCTTGGGCCTGTTTGTTCTTCCGATCCGGCTCAAAACCTGACACAGTCTTCTCAGTCTAACAATGCAATTACCGGCAATTGCCAGCCGGGAAAGGCAATTTAATCCGGCCAATTCACTGATACCAGCCAGGGAGTTGAAGTTCAAGTTGAGAACCCTCACGTTCGGGAAATTCAGAGCGAAGTCCACAGGAAGGCTTTGAATATTGCACGATGCAAGATCCAGCAGTTGTAACCCCAAAAGGGGCGTGGAAGGAGAAAGGCACTGCAAGGACAGCTTATTGCTCGATAAGAAAACCTTCCGAACATCTCGTACCAGGCCCAAGTCCACGTCGAAGAATCCACCATTGTGGTCGGCCGTATTCATTTGCTCACGGGCAGAGAAGACCTCCAAGTCTGGGCACTGTGCAAGGCCAGATACTGTGAATAGATAATTGTGGTCGAGGTAAAGAAGGGTGAGCGATGGAAAAGCCTCAACATCCAGACTATGCAGTTGATTATTTGACAGTCTTAAAGCCGACAAGTATGGCATGGATACCGATGGGGCAACTCTAGCCAGCTGATTGAAGCTGAGATCCAGGGTTGACAGTGCTGAAAGCGACTCGAGGTTTCGAATTGACATCAGTTGGTTATGGCTGATGTCTAGTTCTTGCAAGCGTATTCTATAAAACAAGGAGTGTTAGTCATTCTATAGTAGCGCGATGTGACACAAGGTTGCTTACAACTCCGAGCCTTCAAAATCGACAGTCGTCAAGCAATTGTTACGTAGCTTAAGGCTGAGAAGTCCGTCCAGTTCGAAAATACCATCAATGCTTCGAATATTGTTATCGTCGGCTTTGAGTTCTCTTAGGTGAATCAAACTGCCGAATCCATCCAAACTCTCAAGTTCATTGCCAGAAACGTCTAAGTATTGCAGATTCACCAAGTGACCCCAGGATGTTAGATTAGAAAGGCAGTTATGTGCTATTCTTAGGGTTCTTAGCGTTGAAGGCACCCCACTCAATTGTCCGATACTGTTGTTAGACACGTCCAGCTCTTCAAGACGAGGACAGAAATCGCAAAGTTTGTGAAGGGTGATAAGCCCCTTCTGGCGAAGAACCAAGCGTCGAACATGATCCCAATAAGGCTCAAAAGGTTCAACTGCCGTAATATGCTTTACCAACTCTTCGGTGGCTAGAGCAAATGTTCCATGTACCTGGCGTAAAGATGTAGGGTGGGTGCGCTGAGCCACGTAGCTTAGCTCTAATTCAAGAGACTGGTCAATTTGATGGACTGTGAAGTCGGGCAAAGGACTTAAATGGAAGCTATAGCTTGTGTCGTCCCCCGTATCACGGAGGCACATAAGGGACTTCTCAGGATGGCTCTTGAGCGGCGTAGATACAGCATCCTCACCCCTTCGGACCAAACTCAGACCACAACCTGGATCTTTATCTCTCTCGTCCATTCTGCAAATAGCATGAGGCGAGGAGGGCTGGTCGGATGTATATGTGCGACTCGCCGACGTTTCAGTTTTCTGCTCGGAACCCGCAAGTTGGGCTCTCCGGAGTTTTGACGGACTTTCATTGTCGCTATATGCGATTTGGGAAACAAGCGGCGAGGAGAAGCTAATCGTGACCACTCGTGCTTGCTGCTTGCCATCCCTTTGGCGCCGCGGAGGCTTCGACAAGCGACCCTCGTGAAGCAGTATCTCGTGTTCGACTTCGCTGGATGATGCCCTCTTCCCTTGGACTTCAGAACCCCACGAGGTCACTCTAGTTGTCGAATTCGGAATACTAGAGGTCGAACGGGTCACCTTAGACTGCAGCGAATTGGCAGCAACGGAAGGCTCGCCGTCTTTGGTTTTTGGTCGAACCATCAAACTTGGAGAACGAGTCTGTCGACTAAGCGGACTTTGATTTTTGTCACCTTCTATCAGAACAGTCCGCTCCGGCGAGGGCGAGTTTTCCATCCTCATCATCTCTTGCAACTCATCGACGCTAAGGTCGGGGATATCTCTGAATGGGTCATCTTCGCTGTCTTCTCCTCTGGGTTTTTCGAAGGGGACTTCGGACCTCTCCCTAATCCACTGGTGCTTGTAACGGTCATAAGTCAGGCCATTCACCTGTTCTGGGATCAAATGAGATACGAGATCAGATGACAGAACACCTTTAGCGTGAGAGCTTTGTGAAGACCCCGTGGGTACCGAGCGCGCACTAAGGCTTTTGGATGATATTTGTGTGTTGAAGGTCAAAAGATCAGGCAGGTCGTCGTCTTCACCCGAAGTAGTTGCGGACGATTTGCGCTCGCGCTGCTCAAATACATCATCCTCTGCCTGCATATTTTCAGACGCCTGGTTAGCGGCTCCATGGCCCTTTGGTTCAAGATTGTCTTTGACCTTCCCAAGTTTAGAACGTGAAACATGTTTGTTGTCGAAGTCCAGTGACGTGACGGAAGCGTTACCACCAAACTCCAATTCATCGTGTTCTTGGAATTTCTTAAGGTGGCTTAAAATTCGTGGGTTTGGCTCCTTTGGCTCCCGCATTTTCCGCATATCAACAAAACCTTCTCGACTCGGGGGACGCGAGAACTCTTCTCGAGTGGATTCATCTTCGTAACTCTCGCTTTCATTCTTATCCTCCACCTCGGACTCTTCCACACTCGATAAGCCACCAACAGCTCTGCCCTTTGATCTGATAATGTCCATAATCTTCGTCGCCTCGTTAAGGAAATCCTGTGTTGTGATTGATCCTTTCCGGATTTCCTCATGAACACCAGTAATCTTCACGATTGGCACATTCGCCTCTGGTGAAGAATTCTCATCATTGTACATGACATCAGGCTCATTTTTGCTTGGCCAGGATCTTTTTCTTGTGGAGGAGGATCTTGTTTGGCTTGGGGTTGGCGTTTTGGGGCGTTGCGATGACTGGGGCCGAAGCAGGTTGTCGTTATCGTATCGTAGACCGTGTTGCATCAGGCTCCTCTGCAGTAAGGACAGATTTTTCACGGACTGACCACCTTGCACTCCTTCGTCCTGATCCTCCTGTGCTAAGATATGGGATCTCATGAATGTTCTGCGCCTTTTCGGATTTGGATCTTTCATAGGGGAGAGCGGGTTCCACTCTGGCTCCTCATGTTCAGAACCCGCCAGCTGGAATGGACCTTGATTCTTTGAGGAGTTGAACCCTCGTTTCATGTTCGATGACTTGCCAGTTGAGTTTGCATCGGTGAATTCTGAGCGACGGCTGGGGTCCCTATGCGAAGGGTGTCGCAAGTACCGTCGCCGCCGTGATGGAGGACGGACCTCCTCATCGTGGACGTCACTATTCAGCAACTTTGGCTCATAAGGACTTGTATCGGCAAAGTCGAAATTATCTAGCTGACCATTACCAAACCGACTGATTCGAGAATTTGCAGTATTCCGTGATCGAGGGCGTTCGACCCTTCTCAAGGAGTTGTCACCTAGCGTATCGTGTCTTACGCCCAAGAAACTTCGGCTCTCCCCCTTTTGTCGAGCTTCCTCCGAAGGCGAAGCAGGTTCATCCTCTTCAGATAACTCACCGAAGGTTTCTTCGAACTGACTCATCCGTCGTAGAAGCTTGTTGTTTGTGAAAGTATCGTGGTTTCCAAAGAGCTTCAAGGGGCTCCCTGAAGACGGCATAGCTTCATACTTATCTTCCCCAGGTTTCGGGGCCTTTACATGAGCCGATGACGGTCTAGGCAGGGTAGGTGGTTCGATCATAGGGTTTGTGCGATTATAAAAAGGGGGCGAGCTTCGAATCCTCGAGTTTGCAGAAAAGAACGGAGATAGACGCTGGGAAGGGAAGGTTGGCGGGGAGAGCTGCCTGTGGAAGGAACTTTCGTTCAAGTACGGCTCCCGGCGCAACTTTGCGAAAGCTCCCAGACCTCGATAATCCAAGGTTCCCATAGATAGATCCTTGGGTAATGAATGGCTCGTGACATCGAATATGTCTTCATCTGAGGGGGGGTCGATGGTGAATTCGGCCTGTTGATTCAGCAAAATACTGTCACTTGCCCTCGAGTCGGATCGCTCATAAGGCGGTAAAGACAACTTCTGAAGTTTGCTGGTGACCTGTTGCAACGCTGATCGTATCACTTCAGAGGTAGCATTGCCTTCCACTGTATTGTTCCGCGTAAACGTGATAGGTGTGATTCCCTCGTTGCGAAGGTCTTCCAGACCACTTGCGGATCTCATCTGGGTCTCGTCCTGAGCCACAACAGAGCAATGGTTTCGTTCCAAATAAGTCTCGTCGGAATCTTTTCGTGGCTCCAATGTTATATTAGGAGATCCTTGTGGGCTCCCGCTGGGTTCCGCAGTCTCCTGTGATTGAAAACTAGGCGCAGAGTGTGCTTGTCCTTCGTCTGTTGAGGCTTTCGCGACGTCATTATCAATATTGTTTTGGGCGCGTGATGGCCTCTTCGAACTTGTGTTATGATCCTTATCCGAAGGAGGACCGAAATCCCACAGCTCATCCCTTTGTTTCATCTTCGGAATGGCTTCATGCTGTGCCTTCTCGGATCCTGGCGTCGGGGGTTTGAAAACACCTTCTAAGCCGATAGGAGCGAATAAGTCGCGCTGCTCCCCCGTCGGTATCTCGCCACGGACCAGCCTTTTCCGCCATTCCGGTGTGCCCTCTTTGTCTTTGCCCTTCTTCGGCCTCACTTGCACTGTACTCTGCTGGCCGGATTGTGTCGACGCATTGGACACCGATCGCAGGGGCGACCTGGTATCCATGGCCGGTTTCTGTTTACGTGAGGAGGGTGGATCTAGTTTCGCAATCTTCTTTGTCTTGTCCGGCGCGGGGGATCGTAACTTGGAGGGGGTCCTGGGGGTTCGCGGAGTCTTGGGTGTCGGCGGTTCTCTCTTCACAAAGTGGCAGGGGCGGGAAACCTTTTTCTTTTCAGCGGGAGAGGGTCCGACAGAACGACGCGCGGGGACAGGAATGCGACTTGGAGAATTTGGTAGGCCTTGTAAGCTCTGTAAACTAGTGCGACGGGAGTGGTTTGCGGATCGTGTTGGCACCGGGCTGGCAGGAGTTCCTGGGACGGACACCCAGTCGTCTGAGAGATTGTCGAGCCATGGTTGGTTGCTCATTTTCGGCTTGCTTTTTATGACCGCAGTGCTCGAGCAGTTCGGCGCGCGTCGCGATCACACCCAAGTTGCAGTGAATGCAAACAGAGAGGTAATACAATAACATAAAGTCCCCACACATGCAGCTGCAATATCCGTCATGGAAGGGGTGGAGGAATATTAATATATAATAAAACATGTAAGTTTAAAAAGGTTGGATAGTAATTAGTTGCAGCATAATTGTGGTTTTATTGTTTGAGGTAGAATTTTGAGACGCTTGAATTAACAAGCAGATCGATAAGTAAGGGTGGTCCGGGCAACCCCAGAGAAGATTACCTTAAAAAAACTCATTGGTTTCCACTTTCTCAATCACCGTAGGGGATTTATCTAACAGAGGAGCAGGGGAAAGAAACAAAAAAAAACCCAGGTATATCAACATGAACAGCTCCAATTTTTTTTTTTTTCTTTTAAAATTTATTAATTAATTAATTATTATTTTTTTTTGTTGCTTTTTCATACTCCTATCCATTTTATCTCACTTATATGTATGTCCATACATACATACCCTTACATGGAAAAAATTCCACTATCACCAAACGTGGAAGTCATTGAGTTCCAATTTATCAATCGAGGAGATTATTGTAAGTTACATACCGTCACAGATTCTGTAGGTAACTGTATGTATGTATCTACTTGTTGAAATCCAGAAGTGAGGAGTGGCAGGATTCGCCCGAGACTGTCATCCTACTGGCTACAACCCGCTGCAAGGAATATCAAACTGGATACGTACTAATCATAGGTTAACTTCAGGTGTTTCGGGCAATTTGGTCAACACGAGCCGGACATTATCAGGATCAAAACATGTGCATGTACTCCATGTACTCCATGTTATTATTATTAGTAGTACGGAGTAGTAGTAGTAGTAGTATTATTATTATTATCATTTAACCTAGTCTATTATTGTACATTGAAGACCAATTGACACTGAATGGATTTCTATTTTTTATTTTATTTTATTATTATTATTATTATTATTATTATTATTATTATTATTATTATTATTATTATTATTATTATTATTATTATGTTTCCTGTGGTGTTGTTTGTGTTGACAATTGACTTTTGGTAACGAGAGTACTCCGTACCTAGGTAAGCTTAAGCACTTGAAACGAAGCCTGAGGACTTCCAACTTCCAAGTCATCAGTCAAGTCTAACCGCCTTCGACTTAGTGTCCACTGTCGGGCCTTCGATAATCCATCGTCCAGCAACGTTGCTGGGGAATCGCTTATGAGAACGCGTTAAGTGGTTTTTCCTCGCGTGACCACACCGAACTTTCAATTAAAGGCTTAAAGCTGAATAAAGCGATGATCTTGAGCAAATGAAGCGTCACCGGTTCGTGAGAAGAATCAACAATCCAACGTCACAAAAGATATGAGGATCTCTCGGCCGCATTCAACCTTACAATTCCTCGGTCGCTCAGATGCAGTCAATGTTCTACTGGTGCAGCGCTGTAAACAATCATACTCATTAATGCTTTCACCCCACCCAGATGCCACCTCGTCGACCGGTTTCCCCGCTTTCTTTGGAAACTTGCTCTCCGCCAACTTCCAACCTTGATATTGATGGTATTCTCGGTTCCGACGATGAGTTGAACGAGCAGGAACGTGCCGCGCAGCGTCGGAGAATCGAAAAACTCGCCGAGTCATACCTCCAAGGCAAGCCCCTCTTCATTCTCTCGGCTTCTCTTCGAGGCCCTCTGGATAGAGGCTGGGTAAATCCCTGGAAAAAGAAGAGAAAGCCTAGTAGTACCTCCAGCCGCAAAACCAGTCAGCCCTCCAAAGCGACCGAAATTCCAGCAAGCCCCGTGATTCATGAAACCAATTCTCGGAAACGAAGAGCACACCATGAACCTCTGGAAGTCCGCAGCTTGAGATCACACACTGTCGCTCCAGATTCAAATATCTATGTCTCAGACTGCAGTAGAAATGTTTCTACTCGTCTGGTTGGCTTGAATGATAAACGTAATATGAAGTCGCTGTCTCCGAGCGCACCTAGGAGATCAATACCGTGGGCGAAGGCAATTGGCTCGAATGCACAGTTGCACTCTTCGCGTTTGGTCGAACACACTGAGGGACATTGGTTGAAGAAAGATCGAAAACAGATTAGCTTCCAGAACGTCGACCCGCCCACATCTCCAACGGCGACGTTCTCTTCCCGTTACTCAACCAAAAGTCGCGCTTCCAGGGACGCTCCGGTCAACAGCCAGGCCACCTCATCGGCTGATGAAGAGCAAAGCCCGCTATCTTCACCGTCCGGGAGTGGTTCTAACTCTCCAGCTGTCAACCGCGCCTCAAACAGCGTCACCTCTTCCCCTGCCAAGGACCAGCGCGTTTCTAGTCTTGTCATTAAAAAGGTCACCTCCGGACCAGCGGTTCAGGACCCTTCATTCTGTGTACTTGCTCCATCGTCACATCTACCGCAGTTTGAGTACCGTAGGAAGAAGCCTCGTGTTTCTGGTGCAACAGAGAGCCCCAAATTCCCTGCCACTATAGATTTAGAAGTGGGGCGGGATATACGTCCATCGGTTTTTGCTAAAGGCGTTGAACCTTCCGGCCAACATGAATCACCGCCGCAAGCCACGCCTTTGGTTGACCACAATAGACATGACCGACCGGAGGTCGCTCAAAGCCCAAAAGGCATTTTCACTTCTACCAGCACGACCAATGCTATTAGAAATATATCTGTTTCTCATTCGGTGAAATTTCAATCTACGAGCACTGCAAATAAGGGGAATACAGTTGAGAGATTGCCGTCAGCTCAACAAGTGCGTGGGAACCCTACCATGACAGACATCACATCCTTGCATTCGATTGCCGCACCAAGAAGCAATTCGGAGTATGACGGTGACACCATCCCCGATCCTCAATTCTCTACCCAGGCAGCTCTCCTCCATGCCCAAAGGTCATTCCAAAACGACCTCAATAGTCCGGAACATGATATCGCATCTCCCGGGAAGCAACATGCTTCCTACGCTTCCAACATCTCTTCGCCAGTGTCGAACCATGCTACTCCCTCCCGTCGAGCCACCACGCCTGATAGAGTGGGGAAAAGCAGTCGATTCGGGGCACTTGCTACGGCTGAAGGCCAATGGCAAAGCACTCAATGCATGATTGATGCGGCTACCCCTTTCACCTTCAGTACCGAAAAGAAAGCGAGCCGCCGGACCATATCCTCAGTGAAGCACCGCACGGGTAGGAAAAGCCCCAAAATTACCAGCTTCCAGCTATCATCTCCTTCGTTGATGTCTAGCGAGGCACATTTTGAACAGGACGATAATGATGTCCATTCAAATCCTGTTCCCCGCCAATCTCATGGCCACGAGACACAATGCAGTGCTCTTCCAATGACCTTAACGGGAACAACACCACCTACTGCTCAGGAAAGGCAACAAGGCATTCCAGGAGCCGACAGTTTTAATCTCACGGAGGCAATCGCCGATGCAGGCAGCTGGCTGCAGCAAAGCTTCGACCTCAACATCGATCTCCAACAACGTAGAATTTCCAAGTCAAACCCTCCTTCTTCGGCATGCACACAGCGATCTGCCGTGAGTGTGGATGGTAATAAGTAACAGAAGCTTGCGTACTTGAGCCAGTTATGCATGTCTCCACAATTCTTTATCGCACTTTCCTGAGGCGGGAATCCTCTGTTTCTTTGGCTTGGTTGTTTTTGGTTAGGATAATCCACCTGCGACGTATTTTTACGATTTGATATCCCGTGAATAGAAATATATACCCTGTTTGGTCTGTGATATTGAAAAAAAAAATCATCCATATGATTTTCCCAAGATCCTTGTAGTATTTGTCCTCTGGTTACTATATAGTACACCAAGACGACGGTCGTATTCCGAAGACTGATATAAAGGCATGCCATGCCATTTATTGAACTGTATGGCAACCAATGCATACCGAGAATACTACTCCTATCTAAGAATCCTTCGTCCCTCCGACGATATTAATTTGCTCTGAAGCTATACGTTCTGAAGGCAAATATCTATCGGCGCAAGCTCACCTCTCCCGGTGGTAGAGCCCTCGTGGTCTCTGATCTGTGTAAAGTGACTAACATTATTTAGTAGTCTGACTACGACCTTATGCATCTTCCGGGACTCATTCTGTGCAAATTCTAACGTTCATCTTGATCCCTCGAATTTATCTCCTCTGCTTTACCCCCGAGGACGGAGGAAACGACGCCTTTATATAGGTAAAGGGGTCTCGCAGCTTGCTTGAGCAGAAATCTGGTAGCTTGAACCCCTTGTACTGAACAATTTAAAATATTGGATCTTCTGCACAGTTACCGACCATACAACCCTAGTCTAACTTTCTTCGTCCCGATAAAGGCTCTTGTAGCCAGAAAGCAGGGATCCTTTCTCATATGTCCACGTGTGCTGCGTTGTGGTTTGAGACACGTAGATATCGCGGCCGTTCGTCACTGCAGGACATTCCCATGCCAATGAAGCGTAGTTGCTATCGCTGGCTGGAATTGAACTCATACATGATAATTCGTATGTATTAAAACTTCCTGTTGTTAGTTGACCGTTGGGGTTTTCTGTCAAGCTGAATGATCTCACCTGGTTGATGGTATTGTCGCTTCTGTGTTGATCGGGTAGAGACTCCGTTCAGAAAGGGCATGGTCGTATCGTGTTTGATATCCGTTGGACGGTCGTCCAAACGGTGTTTGATGGGTATTTATTAACGAACAATTGTCCACTGAGATAGTGTGGGAATTTAAAGCGGCCATTCCTGTGGATATCTGTCGACCAAGCGTTATCGCTGTCTGAGGAACTCTAGACCACGATTGAACATGGGGTGAGCAAATTTGCTGCCCGTTAATTGAGATTTCACTAAGGAAGGTTAGTTCCCAGTGGCGTAGAAAGTCATCGGAATAGGCATTACCAATTGCATGAGTTTCGTTCCGATCGCTCTGGGAATTCTTGAACTTGGCTCCACTGATGATTGTGATGAGAAGCTGCATCCATTCCGCTCGCACCCTAGAATAGTATATGTGAGACTGTGGCTGGTGATGTCTTAAAGGGATTTTAACTTACGTGTGTCGTCTCCGAGTCTCCATGGACAGGAGGCGAATCCAGCGTGTTCTCCCAGCGTTTTGAGCATTCTGTCATCTTGTTAGTGGCACAAGGCCCTTCTTATATTTTATGCATTTTCTGTTGGAATTCGCCTACGATCAGGATTCCTCGTTTTCACTTCGAATGAAACAGCGGCCCATCTAACAGAACATCAGCCTTTGACCACTTTCCGCGATAAAGTGAAACAGGGGAGCTGCTAGGAGTACTCACTCATTCCCATGAACGGCAACCGCATCCCTTAGCCGTGCGTCTTCGTCTGACATCCAGGGCCCTCTGTGCCAGCGTCGGTTAATCTTGTACCACCTCTTACTGCAATCTTTAGCTGTTCTCCCGGGTAATGCACTTGAAACCAGTGTCCATGGTATCCAGCCTCTTGTGGCATTCCTTGGTCTTGGCGCGAGAGGCTGGTCTTCTCTGAGCCTGGTGTAGGAAATGACTTTGTCAAAGAGTATGCCATCTTCCCGACAGCTCCACCTTTTAGACGGGCGTCTGCTTTTTCTGGCCATCGGTCGACTAATGATGTGCATCAATCCGCGTTGGCAATTTGAACTCAATAAACGCTCGTGATGGTTCTGATCGATGGCTAAGGTCGATGGAAGACTTTTTATACATGCAACCCGTATAGCGCTCTGAGTATACGAGGCCGGTAGCGTGTCATACTCGTGCAACAAGACGCCCAGCGCTAAGACGCTAGTATATTCTTTACATATGTGGAAGTCGTGCCTTATTGGCCCAATACATAAGGCTCAAGCAGGAACATGCTTTACTGAACAGTCGTGGTGTGGCTTGCCCTAAGAATCCTAGGAGCTTTTGGATTCTTCTTTAGGTAGTGGTCACTGGTCAGAGTGTCCACATACACTTTCAGGCACATATTGCTACCAATAAATGTGCACCTCCCTTAGTCACCTCGCAGGTCCTAGATTAATTCCAGAAAGTCCATTTGACTCTTCTCCAAACGCTGAGAACACGAGGCATGTTTGATGTTCGAACACGAGAACGTTTGAGACATTATCGGGTGGGAGCAATAGCATGCTATCTGCTGGAAAGTTTCTGGTTTCAACCCCCCGAGAGTTATATCGTGGAACTAGCCCAGTCATGCTTCTGAGTCGACACACTCTTGCTCGTATCCTTGAGACATTCGCCTTCCATGACTCTACATGGAAGGCCGGTGTTGCCATGAGCTGAAAAGTCTAAGCGTTTCCGTTTGTTAAAAGGCGCTAATTCCGGGTACATGCATGCCTCGTAAGTGCCATCTTACTAGCAGTAGGTCACTGCTCTAGACTCTTTCCGAAATAGGTGTATGCTGTTCAATTCCACGTAGCAAAACCTGTTGAGTGGTCCTTACCACTGACTCCCAAGTAAAACATACAATAATGCCACCAATATGTCGCTAAAGGAAGCAGGGTCTTTCAGTGGAGACGATACTTTATGCAAAATCCCGGGAGAGGAAAGGCGGACCGAACAGACTAGAGGTTTCAGACCAAGTATTCTAGAAGAGTCCCAAGCCCTGATTCGAGAACCTTCATAGAACTGTGAGTCCGGCACTATATCAAGAACGTTACGCTGGACATCAACGCAATTAGCGGATACGGGATTGGCACTGAGATCATACCAACACGTCGTGATTGGGCATCAAGATTATGTTTCGGAAGCACGATACAAACTGACTCAGTTCGCATCCGCGAGGTATAATAGCATTGCCTCACTGTATTAGGGGAGTGCCACCCAGACTAGCTGTCTGCTGAGACCAGATCCCGAGATCGGCACATTCAGTTGACCTGTACTACACCGCTATCATAGATGCTGACAAGGTAGACAAGCAGAAACCATAGAAGGTGACATACGTAACCAATGTGACCAGGTTCGGCATGCCATTCGGTGGGGGTCGGTCTTGCCGAAGGACCCATGTTGAGGAATCAGAACTGCACTCTTGGGAATGAGTTCTTGCGGTAGTTCGCCCATTGAATATGGGAAATCTCCATATTCTCACTAAATATAGGGGCTGTTTCATTGGAACTTCCGGTGGTGTTCAATAACAGCCATCGTCAGAATACTGTAGCTGCCAATGGAAACTCAGTAGCGAATGATAACTTCTTTGAGAAGAGGACTCCTTGGATGTATCATGTCGGTCCAACTGCCATTGTTACCAGGATATACTATATCTCAGCTTCCCTGTTTTATTCGCACCATTCAGTGGTACTAGTATTGATAGCATCAAATATTAGTCCACTCGACCAAATGCCAGCCGACGTTTAGTCTGCCTTGACTAGATATTATGCCTCTACCAACATCAAACATCAGAGCTGGCGGAGACGAGGATAGTCGAGATTTCTGAAGATATCAGCCCCAGGGAAAGTCATTACAAGTGTGACACTGCGAAGGTACGAACTTGTTTGTCCTGTTTGCTATGTTCCGATACAGGAAGGCGGTCGTCCTTTCAATCCGCGCTAGTCAGACCTCATGGACCTCGTAGATGGGAAAGGGCCGTTTTACTTGAAAAGAAGACCTTCCATATCGTTGCCGAAAAGGATGTTATTTACCTTGGAAAATTACTTAGAATTAATGGAAAATTAAGGGATCTGGGGGTTGGCAGTTTTTGATATTTTTCATGCAGCATTGGTGGTAACTATGAGTCTATACTCCTGGTGCTGCGAAAGATAACACTTTTCAAAGATGAAACAGAAAATGTGTAAAAAAATACTGCCGCAACAGCTCTGCTCTGCCTGAGGCAGTGGGAGAACCAGTGATATCGTAATTCTCCCCCACCTGATAATCGATAAGTCCGCATCTAAACAGGTATCTCCAACCATCTCTTTGTACCTCACTCACTTTTATATTGTACTCCCCGCACCTTGTACCTGCATTCTTCACATCTGAAACTTATTCTCCCGCTCTCCGACCATTTCCTCTTTTCCCACTGAAGTCTTCTGTGCGGGGTACTAAACAATCACAGCGATGGCGGACCGACAGTCAGTCCAGCAGAACCTCAACAGCCTGCTTTCAAAGCTGGACGATCCAGATCCTGACATGAGATACATGTCATTAAACGATCTTTTAGGAATCCTCAACAGCTCCACCTCGTCGTTTCTGGCTCACGATCAATACTCCTCTGCACGTCTTGCCGACGGCTTGCTCGACGCTTTGGATGATCAACACGGCGATGTTCAAAACCAAGCCCTGAAATGGTTAGTCTACGTTGCAGCCCTTGCTCTTGATCATTATGACTGTGACACAGTATAGCTGGAATGTTTGATTGACTCTCTAACGGCTAGTCTCGGCCCCCTTGTGAATCGACTCCCTGCGGACAGCCTCAGCACAATTCTCGAGAAGCTCTCGAATCTGACAGCGTCCCAGACCATCGACACCTCAGTCCCGAATACCGCTCTGCGAGTTATTGTTACTGCCCTTCCTCGTCCTCAGACCGGCCAATCACCTACGCCGGATGTCTCCACGGCTTACTCGGCTGTCTCCAAAGTTCTAATCCCTCGATTGACTGGTCCAACTCCATCTCGCTCCGGTAGAAGAGGCTCTTTCATCAGAAGCATGCTAGAAAAAAATGCCTCCAAGGGCTTCAGCAGTGATGCGATTGACGTTTTGATACAAGTTGTCACCTGCTTTGGACCGCTGCTCAAAGAGGCGGAGTTAACAGCTCTCCAGAAATCAGTGATGTCTATTATCGACAACGACACGGCTGGTACCGTGGTCACGAAAAGGGCGCTGGCGGCTATCTCCGCTCTGGTGCCCCATTTCTCCGAGGCTCAATTGAACTCCTTCGTTGGTGCACTCGTTACGAACTTTAGTTCTTCGCACATTAGCGTCGTGCACCGGAGGCACCTCATTGCCACGGTTGGTAGTGTCGCAAGGAGCAGCCCGGCCAAGTTCGCTCCTCATCTTCCAACACTGGCCCCGTTTGTTTTTGCTACCGTTGGCGAGGTTGTGACGGCTTAGATTAATAGATACAAAACCTTAATGTGACTAGCTGAAATGAATTTCTTCAGATACGCTCCGTCGTTCTCTTTCACCAGTCACTCAGGATCCGGCACCTGCCAGCTCGGCATTACCTTGCCCGCAAGCTGATCATGGAGAAATAAAGCAACTTTTTCCAACTTGCATATAAAAGCAAACATTCAGAGCTATTGTAATGCTCCCTATCTCTCGATTATGAAACCGCTTTCACCGCGTTACAATGACACAGAGATTGCTCGTCTACAGCGCTAGCGCTTGAGACTAGTATTTATCCCTAATGTAAGGATATTTCTTTAGCCGGTCAATCGGCAGGTATCTTGAAGACAAAAAATCATGTTTGTTGGGGGTCCTCCTCAGTCAAGATTTCCAGTCGGACACTTGGTGAGACTGGCAGCAACCACTGCAGTCTTCCAACCTTCCAATTTGGTTTCCCTTCAAGTTCGTTGTTGCTAGTTTATGAAGATGATATCGCACTTTCCCTGGAAATCACTATTCACAATGGGTAAACATTGATAGAGACGTCTTTAATTTTGTTTCCTTTTTATTTCCCTTCTCATCACCCTCTCTTATCACAAGCATAACACCATATACAAACTCATTTCGTTTTATTGCCTATATTATCTGATACATCTCACTTATCCCCAACTCATCCATCCTCAAAATGCACGCCGGACAATTTACGGTCGTCGCCAGCATTATAGCGTGCTCAACCGCGTATAGCTTTTTCCAATCGAGCCCTAAGCACGAGGATTCCTATTCAATTGCTGGAGTTGAGGGGATCGACGGCCCCTTAAATCTGGTAGGACGCGGATTCCAGGCCCGATGCGGTCCTGGCTTTGGCAGATGTACTGATAAAAACTGCTGCTCGACTGCCGGTACATCATCCCCGTTGACACAGAGAAGACCAGCTAACAACGTCCAGGTTACTGTGGGAATACCAAATCCCACTGCAGGTCTCCTGATTGCCAGATCGATTTCGGCCACTGCGATGCTCATATGACTCCCGGTGGTCCACCGACAGACGGTATCCCTCGACCCAAGGTTGGCAAGGTTCCATACGGTCCCCAAGTTGTCCGCTCATGTATTGCGCCGGGGAAAGTTGCCTTGACATTCGATGACGGACCGAACAAGTATACCCAGGATCTTCTCAATTTGCTTGACAAGTACCACGCGAAGGTGACCTTCTTCATCACGGGCAACAACAATGCCAAAGGGTCCATAGATACTCCGGGGATGCCATGGGCACCATTGATCGAACGCATGCATCGTAGCGGACACCAGATCGCTAGTCATACTTGGTCTCATCAGGATCTCAGTAAAATCACTCCTGAGCAACGTCAAATCCAGCTGGTGTGGAATGAGGTCGCACTGCGCAACATTCTGGGCGGCTTTCCAACGTATATGCGTCCTCCATATTCCAGCTGTACGGGTGAATCAGGTTGCCTGAACGACATGGGTACGCTGGGCTATCATGTGATTCTCTACGACATCGATACTGAAGACTATAGCCACGACAGCCCCAAGGCAATTCAAGGCTCCAAGGACATTTTCGATAAGAACCTGGCCCGGGGAAAGCCATCCAAGAAGTCTTGGTTGGTTATTGCTCACGACGTGCACGAACAGACTGTCTACAATCTTACGGAGCACATGCTACAGAAGCTCACCGATGAGGGCTACCATATTGTGACTGTCGGCGAGTGTCTGGATGATCCAAAGGAGAATTGGTACCGTGTGGACCAGAGTTCCAACAAGGACATTCTACGAAATCCCACTAGCCCTGTACCCAGCAACAGTACCATTTCTTTCGATGGTCGCTGTGGCACGACTGTCACATGTCTGGGGTCGAAGTTTGGATCCTGTTGCGGCAAGAACAACATGTGTGGGGATTCTCGCAAGTATTGCGGATCGGGATGCCAGCCTAATGCTGGTCGCTGTCGGAAAACTCGGCACAAATCCAACGTTCCTCATGGACCTGGAAAGCGTCCTGGCAAATCCGAGGCGGGCTATGTGGTGCGACCCAGCTTGTCTGTGACGGGTTCCATTTTGCTAGTGGCAGCAACATTGTTGGGATGAGTATCTTGATAGGTTGTATAAGTTCTGGTTCCATGACGGTAAAAGCCAGGGATAATGACTCTAAAAGGATTCTTCTCTAGATGCGCTTCTCTGCGTTAGCTCAGTTAGTTTATTCTTCCACTACTGATCCTGTTGCCCAGATACTGGTTGGAATTGCCAAAGTACACTCGTTAATAGAAAGTGCAATTCATAACTCATTTCATTTGACATTATCACGTACCATACCATTGTAGTGGCTTATACCATATACAGAGTAGGAAGGACAACAATACCTATTAATAACACAGTATAAGCAGGTCGGTCAACGAACACAAGAATATGATTCGGATATAGTAGACAACTGCAGGGTCCGCAAAGGGGAATGCTAGGTCCGAATCTTTTTAGCAAGGGCAATCACCGCTTAACGATCTTCAACAACGGAGCAATCCTAGCCTTACGACTCAATCCAACGCGGTAGGGTACTTTACCCGTAGAGATTGGACTGTGTTTTCCGGGCCCCTTGTTTGCACCTTTGCCCAAACTCTCGGTGTTTGATGCACCAGGACCCGCACAAGGCGTTTGCGGTTCTTGGCCAGACTTCTTGGGTGTTGTGGGTAGGTTATCATTCGTCACTAACGCGGGTGCAGGCTCCGAATGGGTATTATCAGGCCCGGTCTGCAGGCTGTGAGATGCATCGAGGGCACCTAGATTATTGATGGTGGTCTCATCCAACAAAGCGTCGGCAGGCGTCTCCTGCTGTTGGACGTGACTTTGTTCAAGGTTGATATCAGACGGTTTATCCGTTCTATCGGCCGATTCTTCCACGACAATTGAATCGGAGGTTTTCTTTCGCTTGCGGCCGCGTTTCTTAGGCGGCGGGCCGGCTTCTGGCTGTACTGTTGTCGGGTCCAGTGGGATTTGGTTATCATTTGCGGGGTCGATAGGATGTGATGGTTCGTTGGTTGCGGGATGCTGGTCCTGCAGGGGGTTTGGTGGTGCATCGTCGATCCATATTACGTCGGCTTCGATGTCTGGGTCGTATGTCTTCTGGAGTGTTATGGAGGTGGTTTTGCCGCGTTTTAGTTTCTTCTTTTTGGGTTCTTTTGGCGCCTCTGTGTTCTGGGGGTTTGGGTTGTGTGTCGTTGGTGGGGGGTCTTGGTTGGTTTGGGGGGCGTTGGGTAGCTTGATGCGAAGGATCTCTTTTTCTGTAGAGGTGGGGAGGTTTGGATCGTTTGGTGGAATGCCTATTTCTGGTTCATTGGATGGGGGGATATGGTCGTCTGGTTGATTGTTGGTGTCTGAAGGGTCGTTGTGCTCTGCATCGGCTTTCGCATTCTTCGGTGGTCGGCCTGGCTTGCGCTTCTCAGCTTTATTATTTACTTCCACAGTCTCCTGAAGGTCTGGATAGGTAGGTTCATTGTCGCCTGTATCCTGTACGTTTTGTTTCTTTGGACGACCCCGTTTCTTTGGCTCTGCGGTGGGCTCGATAGCGACAGGTTGAGGTAGCCCATTGGGATTCTGTGCGGGTTGTGGCAGCTCGACGCGTGAGACTCCGTTCGAGCTTGCGTTGTCACTTCTTGATCGACTGGCTTTGGCAGACAATAGCGAAGAATTAGGTTCAGTGTCATGCGGTGAAGAAGGTATTCCCTGTTCGGAGTTCCACCTCCGAGGATTATTTTGCACTTCATTTTGTAAGGCGATATCCGGTCTCAAGAATGACATGATATCGGAACTTCTTGAGGGCTGTAAAGACGATTCAAAAAGATTGTATGATGCCGCTGACTGGGAGAAATCGGTGCTCAAGAGGCTATGGTGAGGATATTGCTGTTCTGCGCGTGGCATGGGTTCGTACTGATAGGCCACTGTGTCATTGGTTTGGTACACATATCCCGGGGTACCCTCAGAACGATTGTATTCTATCCCCTGCGGACCATTGACCTCGAAAGCCGGAACTAGATGTACGGTATCCGCGTGTGAGATATCGGGCTGTATCGCTTCCGGTCCGAGAGCAGGGCTAGGAGGAAGATGTTGATCTGGGTATTGCGCGTCGTCATCATCGAATAGCCTTCGCTGTGCGAGACCAATTTCTGTCATCGTTGACCCTGCAACTTAAATTGTAAGTTAATGCTACATTGCGTAATATTTGACCCCGATGCGATGTTGCGACAAGCCCAATGCTCACCAATCGATCCACCGGCCCCCACTTCATTCGGGATCCATCTTTCTTCTCTCCGCTGCTGCGAAGAAGATAGCTCTGCTGGCGCTGTGTCCCGAGGCTGAAGAAATGCATCGAAATTGATCATGATTGGATGGTTAGGCTCCCGTGCTGGAGCCATTGGAAAGACATCTTGTGCGTCGAGATTCAGGGCGTAGTTGTCGGTTTTATGCGCCGGGTTGACGGGAGGTGGGAAGTCCGCTGCCAACGGATCATCCTCGTCATCGGAATCCATAATCACGCGGTCGGTCGACATTTTATGTAGTTTGTTTTTACTCGCACGGAGAGAAAGAGGAGATTGGGAAAGATATTGAATGATCGATCCGTTGCGCATTGAGATCACGCGTCGGGTGCGGAAATGACGCGGGGTCACGTGATGATCGTGACACATGGTTTATCATTGAGCTGGAATTTGGTAGTATGTCTGTGAAGAAAAATCTAAATACAAAAGGTATCATGACATATCATCATTCCATGGTACTCTGCGGCCGCATTACTCCCCTTCCGAAAAACTCACTGATGACACCAAACCCGTCCTTTGACCGTTGCAGTTCCCCTTTGAAAAGCTCATGCTGATCCGCCGACTCCACCTGTCTCTTGCGGATGGCTCGGATGGTGGAGTTCTGAGGGGCGCAAACAGGGCATTCGGCATCCTCATCGACCTTGTTCAGACACCGCTGGTGGAAAGAATGCTTGCAAAGGAAGTGAACTGTGGGGAGGTCCAGGACTCCTCCGCAAGACTTAAGGGCGCACCGGCGAGCTTGGAAAACAACTGGTTTGCTTCCTAGTTGCTCCAGTTCCTTCTTCTTATTCTCGGTTTCCGTGCTGTAGCTGGAGATCAAACGGCGATTCTACGAAACTCGTTAGTTCACGCCATGACTCTTACTAGGGTGGCACCAACGCTTGAGATCTCTTTCCGTTCTCGCTCGATGTTGTCACTTAGATACTTCTTCACCCGCCCCATAGTTACCACTGCGTTGTTGCTGAGCGCCTGTATAACTTGAAGCGGAGACATGAGCCCATCATCGTTGATGCGTTTGAGAACAACATCTAGCTCCTCGCCAGCCTCTTCAAGAATCTTTGGGCTTGAGGCAAAATATGTCAAAGCATCAACATATAGTTGGGGTTCTTCTTGGCCATATTTCTTCAGGGCTTGGATAGCTCCACGTGTGTCCTTGGCAGATGTAAATGACCGGAAAATGTCCGAACGGAGGCCTTCCTGTTCCCGTACCAGAGTCGATCCCTCCCGAAAGCCCGATAGATCGGAGAGCAACAAGACGCTAGATGTGGAGATAGGAATCTATCGAAATATTAGTACCGCGAACAGTGTCAAGCTTATGTAGGATAGGCTCATACATCCTTGCCCTCAATTAGCCTCTTAGCTTTATTCTCCCATTCTTCCTTCTCAGTCATTGCTTTCTTGCGGGAGGCAGTATCCAGGTACATCTCGAACAGCGTTGTATAAAGATCCACTTTGTCTTCTTGTTTCAGGTCGTCTTGGTCAATGAGCGCCTCTAGGAATGTAATAAACTCTTGTGGGTGGCCCACAAAGGCTGAGAAGGCAGTTCGGGGCTTGGGGATTTGGTAGACTGGAGTATCATCCGTTGTCTTAACCTCTGCCGCAAGTGAAGGTTCAACTGCTGCCGTCTTTGTGCCTGCGCTCGAGTTCATCAGAGGGAGTGGAAGGAAAGCCGCCAGGCTTTGTAGTGTGTTACTTGACTGTGCCTGTGGCTCGGGTGGAGGTTGGACCTCTGTAATGGGCTTATACTTTCCTTTGTAGTACTCGATAAACAATTCGGTAGTTCGCTGTGGGCAATTGGAGAGGAGTACACGAGCATACTTCATAAGGTTGTGGTAGGCCTTGATCTATTTAGCACCATGTTTCAAGGTGACGCCGATTGTTGGAACATACCAGCTCTGGGTCAAGCCGCCAAATATACTCGACAGCCTCTGCGTACTTCTTAGAGTCCTCAATCAAGATGTCAACAACCATGTCGTTTTCGCCGTACTTTGTGGCCAAGTAGGCAGCTTGCTCATAGTAACCGCCTTGACGACACATAGCAATAGCAGTTTCCAGATCAAACTTTAGTTCACCTGGAGCCTTTATAAACTCATCCAATTTGCCTGTATCTTTGAGCTTAGCATAGCAATTCAATAGCAATGTCGTGTGGTCAACCGTGGCGCGATCATGGTCGTGTAACTCCTCGAGGTACTCGATTAGATTGTGGATACGCTGCGTGTCTAGATACTATTTTCGTGCTCAGTTAGTCGCGTTTGGGTCATCTACGAATGGGGCTCCCAACCTTCCGTATGACTTGTGATGGTTCCGTGTTATCAATCGCCCGCAGGTACTGCTGCATGGCCGTGTCATAGTCCCCCCGCTGATACAAGAAATCACCATATTTGCGGTATATAGCGTTCTGCTGCAAAGTGTCGACACCCTTTTTCTGTGCCAAGTTGATCGCTAGTATATAAAGACTGCGTTGGTAGAGGATTTCAAGTTTTTGTTGGAGACTCTTCTCACGATAACGGTAGATCTGGATTATGTTAGCATGTCCAAAAGCCTATGAAGCCGAGTTGTGTACCCGTCCGTCAGTGGTGAGAATAAACAGGTCACCCCACTCGATGAAGACTTGCTTCACAGGAGACACTAGGGCTTCCGAGTGTGCAATGAACTTTAGGTCCGTATCTAGCAATGTAAAGGTGGTGGTGTTGAAGATATCACTAGGCCGGCTGACATCAAAGTTCCGCAGAGTACCCGAATTCGAAGATGTGGCTTTAGGGGGGCAGACCAGTGCGACATAATCCTTGAATATGTTAATCGAGTCCTTAGGGCTGTCGAAAGCGTAACTAGGCCCGCGCCCATGCGGTCCATAGGTATATATCGCATCCTCTCTGGCAATGAGAACATCGCCAGTGTCTTGGTCCAGAGTCATACAGCCGAGGGCACAGCCTGTGTCTTCGAGGACACGTGCCGGTTGGCCCTGTCCTCTCCCAGCGATGACCAGGGCTAATATCCGGTTTGTTGTAGAGATATATAGGATAGTTGTTGGGCCACTGTGTACTTCCAGCCCGGTGATTGGCTCTTCCGACTCGAACACAATACGTTGCCGCGCGCCGCGGTCATGAATCAAGTCACCACGAATAATTGCAACGGAACCATTGGCGAAGCCAATTGCCACCTGTGACAAGTCGGGTACGGTTGCAAAAGCGGATATCTATCCACTCAATACTTAGCCAACGTGGAAGCACATCCGAGAGCGAACTAACGTACGGGGAACGGTCTCCTAGCATTCTGAAGGGGGGTTGTTGATAAACACCGAGGGGCACCTGTCTTCTTCTCGGTCTTATCCAGAGCCCAGACTTTCAAGGTGGGTTCGTTTGACGCATCATCTGCGATGGTGACGAGAAGTGATGTTCGTTCTATTTGTTTGAGATGCGTTACGGGGCCGCCGTCGGATGCTTTGAACGAACGTAGGAGCTTGAAGGAAGACGAGATGAAGTAGACGAAACCATCAGTGGATCCAAGGAAGATGTTCGATGAGCCGGTACAAAGCGACGAGATATCGGACTATCTCCGAAGATAGCTCATTAGCAGGTCTCCATATTGATGGGTTGGTGGTAAATACGTACACTAAATATAGGTGAGCTCTCTTCAGGTAGCTCCACGGAAGAGACATCGAAGAAGTTGAAGGCTTTCCACTGGGTCACGTTGTATCAGCGAGTCGGTTTGCAAGCGATAGAGAGAGATAATAATTCTTACTGATGTTAGAGCCATTTGTACGTGGCCCGCACCATGGACCGAGTCAAGAGAAGTTGGAGAAGATTAGATTGACGGATTGCGTTGATTCAAGGTCCGGGAGGTGTATCATTGCCTAGGCCTAAACGGGAGAGGCTTAAGAGCTCCGCCCGCACTACTAACTGTTAGTAGTTCTTTACTGAACTGTTTTTCTGCATCCATTTCCCGTTCGATTGCCCGATACGGGTGCCGCCGCTTTTATGATGGGTGCACGTGAGAGCACCCTGAGCGCTCCGGGCACTCATCGAACACTCACTGAGCACGCACCAACCACTCCGGCAACTGGTCCCGTCAACATGACACCTGAGTAATCCGCAGCAGGTCAAGCTCGCATTGTTGTGAAAATCACGTGCCTGCTAGTGCTCCCTAAACCGCATACATCCTAAAGCTGGGAAGATCTATGAGATCCACCATCACTTCCATGAGGGCATCTCAAAGGCCAGCGGGCAGAGCGTCTTAGCCTCGACATTGTTCATCATATTCTCATTACAGAATACAGTGGTAGGCTCAGATGGATCACAAGCAATCAAAGCTTAGGGAGGATTACCCAGTGTTTTCCCGGCTATGGAAAATGGTATCTAATACGTCAAGTAGAGAAATATGATATACATATCGCTTCTCAGATGCTCAGGCATAAGTCGGCGTCTGTAACAGCTGAGAGTTACGTTGCTTCTCTTTGCAGTGTTGATGGGCTCAATGCCGCCAGGGGCAAGGAGACAGATCATACTCACATTGAATACTTCCAGGGCTATGAGTAGTTCTATGAACAAGGCCTTCCTCGCAAGTTGCCAATACAGAAGGCACTTGAACTTGAGTTGGATGCTCTGCTCGCCAAAATGAGGGCTGATATCGATAATGCGGGGACCGCTGGTGATCGTGAACGTTTGAACGCTGGGTATCGGGCCCAGAAGAAAAGGATCTATGCACGCGAGTTAGAACAATACCGAGAGGAGTGGGCTCAAGAGCCGCAGGATCAAATCATATTGACAAGGGGAAAAGAGTGCCCAATATACGTGGAGCAAACTGCAGAGAAAAAGACTTGGTGCGAAATTATGTCTGAGCTGGGCCGTCTGGTGACTGTTATGTCTTCCGATAAACCTCTTGAGTTTGAGTTGAAAAGGGCTGTTGTGGAAGACTTGGTAATCCATTGCCAACGGGATTACGACGTGGTGTATCTTCCGGGACAGGAACCCGTCGAAGGGCGATGCCCTACTCAGGGATGCGGTCAAGTCATGGAAAAGTAAGCCTCGCCTGTCATTTCTGCGTGGACTTGTGACTAACCCATTGAAGTCTGAAGAAATCCGAAAGAAGCAGCCATATTCATTCCTGCATTCGACGGGAGAACTCTCATGTGATGGTATATTCCCCTTCCGCGGGTGAAGTATTGTTGGGAGTGTTTTTCCTTTCACGATGCCGAGAGCTCTGATTTCGAGGAGCATTGTGCAAGCCACCTCCAATCGATGACCATCCAACATTACGAAGTGATGGTGTTTCGCAATACCACCATCCGTGCCGGATACTGTATCGAATGTCTGTGGGACGACAAAAAAGATGCCGTGAACAGGATGAGGACCTTTAACAGAAGCTCGGGGCTGAGAAATCACCTGGAAGAGCATATTAAGCGTAGGCGGTGGCCTTCAAACTGCTCCGCCTGTAGCTACACCTCTACCGATCAACAATATTACCGGCGACATCTTCACGATGTACACAATTACAATAAGGCTATTTGCGTGCCAACCGAGAAAGCCCTCAAGAAGCGATCTTCCTCTGAGATAGACGAGGAATCTATCGGAGACAGGAATCCACCTAGGCGGGAGAGGCGCCCCCGGAAGCAACAGGAGAAATCTTCGGCACCACCACACGCTAGTCTGAAGGACCTGAAGATCATCCTCTGGGAACCTCCCACAACACAACCCTGGGTCATGTTTCCTGTTCCCACTGAGGCGGCGCATGAGAATGAACAGTGCCTGAGGGATCTGGCCTACAAAGTGACCAATCACTGCGAGTACTCTAACGAAATGCTTTGTACAAGTACGGATGACGACAATATCCGCTCGGCCTTTTCTGATATCATGAATGTCACCGATAGTCCTCGCCCCTCAGCAGTCGGTTCGGTTCCCAGCGCTACTGTAATCGACCCGCGGATCCTGGATATATCTACCACTATCGAATCCTGGCCAGAAGGGAAGCACCAACAGCTCGATGAGTGTGACCTCGGAGAGCAGTTGGCAAGCAGCTCTTTGGCAGAGAGGCCTGGGATCGATTTCCCATCTCAGACGCTGTGCGCATGCCCAAGCCCCGGACCGTACCGAATCCCAAGGCGACACTGTTCCCGAGACCGGCAACGCGCTCATTATTCCTACATCCTCACCTCAAAATCCACTGAGAAAAGAGTCGGCGCGACGATTGACGAGAGATAAATTGTCAGCGGTTGCGGAACTGCCTGCGACCAACCAAAACTCCTCTGGTGTGTGCACAAGCGGAAGTGAGATAGAGCCGGGTCTAGCCTCAGGTGGGCCATTAACGCGAGCCAAAGCAAGAGCTCACGCAGCGAAGATTCATCAGCAGTCTACTAGTACCCATATCTCGGCTCGGAAGGCTAGACCTTACAGCCAGAAAGAGGACCAGTTACTGAAAGTCCTAATGCGGAATGCAGGGCGTGTCGAAGAGATGGCGCACGCCTTTCAGAGGCGTTTTCCGGACCGATCCACAACTTCTCTTAGGAAACGTTGGTTGCATATTCAGCCGCGAGTACGGCGGCCGACGAGGTCGAGACCGCTTAGACATGTATCATAAGCGTTGCTAGACTTATGTACAGGTTACTTTAGTATATCCTACCATCCGAATTATTGCTTATATCCAAAACTTTTTGCTTCCAAGGAGTTCGATATCATATCATCTGATAATGCTTCCGGATATAGTAACGCATAAACGTGCTACAAAATCTCTTGTCTCTCCTGATCTGAGTGGCTCGCCAGACGCATGCGTAGTATCAATTGTCGGAGAGTCGAACATGATCACTTCTGTAAGAGTTATGCATATTTTAGTAGTTTCTCCTTAACGTTCAAATACATTACCTTACGAACCGGTCTCTGACGATACGTTCCACCGCACCGCCACATAACATGCCTGACAAAACGAGACGACCTGTTGGTAATATAACATTGGTAAGCTGTTAGATGTAAAGCCAGTGGGTCCGTCCTTCGGGGCTCACGGAATCCAATCTAAATCCCCGCCCCAAGGCTGAAGCTGTCACTACTTGAGGCCGCTTATCCCACTTTCCCAGCTAGACGGTCTCTCTTTCACTCACGGAGTCGAATTTCACAATGTTCGGAACCCTGCGCTACCTGCCCGAGAACAAGACTGGGGAGTTCCTCGAGCGTGAATCAGGGGTGGTGGGAAATGCGACAACCAACAAACCTCAACACTCTGCCTGCGATAATTGCAGGGTAAAAAAGGTGGGTGATCTCTCATGCTGAAAAACTTGCTTTGTTGCAATCACCGCTCCAACTTCCAACCCAGTTAACAGGGGACCATTCACAAATGGCGCCCAAATAGATCCGCTGCAGTGGCCGAAGAGCGGGATGTTCGCGGTGCAAGACCCTTTCTCTCCCCTGCAGATATACCCACGTCTCCGCGCGGAAATGCAAGAGGAAGCCAGCGCCCAGCTCGCAAGAAAAGGACCACAGTAAGGAGAACGCGAGCCGTCCGGAAACTAGCGCTGCCCTCAGCCGATCTCCCGCCAGGGAGGCTGCAGCCACAGCTGCAGTTCAGCCCTCCCTATTGACCATGGAACCACTACAGCGTAGACCGGACGAGAATTACATCGGGTTGGACAAGGCAATGCCGCATGTCCAAGGGAACCCCGACTCGGTGCTGGATCCAATGTTGAAGGAAATCTCGACCTGGTCCAGTTGCCTCGATTGGTCTCCAGGAAAGGAGGGCACCAGCATGCCGGACTCCGACTATCCCGTGACAGGGAATCTACGCCTCCCCGCCGATCCATTCTCTGCTAGGTAGGTCTATTAAACACCGTACTCTTGTCCGTCCTGAAACCGGGGCTCCAGAAATGAATCACTAATGGGCGACAGCTACACTGGGTCGGGAAATACTGTACAGCCACCGCCGCCGCCACCCGCAGTCAATAGGTTCACGCCACCGGATCTGCTTCCCACTCCTCCGTTGACCCATATCCTTGTCCCCACCGGGAGCACAGACCGATCAAGTGAGAATATCTCCGAGATTGCTATGGAAGAGCAACCTTCATGCTCATGCTTGAACTCGGCCGTCTTTCTCCTAGACGAATTGGAGACGCCCTACCATGACGGGGGTCCCGGCGAGCAGGGCCTCGACTCTATTCTTTCGATTTACCATGAGGTGCTCTTTCTGTGCAAACGTATGATCAACTGCGACATCTGCCGACGGAAGTCGGAAAATATGATGGTGCTCATGATGGTGCTGGAGCGATTGGCCATTCTGTGCGGCGAGGTGATTGATGCTTTTATCGCCCAGAGGGAAGTCAACGGGCCGGGGGGTCCGCCCGTCCCCGTCACCATGATGGAGAAGCAGCCGTTGGTTCTGGGCGAGTACGAGATCGAGGGGGAAGACTACGAGGTCATGATGGGGATGCTAATGACACGGCGGCTGTCGGAATTGGAGAGCCTGCTAGCTCGCATGAAGATGATCAGCTCCCTCACCCGCCGCGCTCATCAGCAGGCCAGAATGGCGCGCATTGATCAACATGTTAAGAACTTGTTTCGGAAGCTCAATTCCGTCTGTCCTCTGGTCACCGAATGGAGGGCGGATCCAAATCGGCCAGTGGTCACAGATGCTGCTCGGAAAGGCATTTAAGTTAAGAATTATACGACGGACACTATGGATTTATAAAGGATAGCGAAATAGACGTCAGAAAGAGAGGGCGGATGTCGGGTACTCTCGGGAGTTACCTAATTGGGCAAAAATCCCACGAGACCGGGCAATGTCTGTCAAGCTCGATATGCCAATGAACTTGAGAGTGAACGAATATATATCAAAGACGTAGTAGCCAGATCGGGTAATGCCCGCAATAGTCGCAATGAGGGCTAACCACGGTTGGCATGTCGACGTTGTCAGCCGAGGAGAAAGTACATTCGCGAACGAGATAAAACAAATAAGGAATTACCTGCTGATATGTTTGTACCAGGCGTCTACAACGCCTCGAAGGCCGCTCTAATGTCTTGGAGCGAGACTGTTCGATTGGAAGTGCAGCCCTTTAATATCCGGGTTATCTCTCTAGTAACTGGCGCCGTCGCCACAAATGTCATGTCGCATTCGAACATGACCCTACCCGAAAACTCACTTTACCAAAAGGCGCTCCCGGAGATTCAAACGCGCGGTGTTGGGGACGATGTGTCAAATAAAAGCGCGCCGGCAGATTTTGCTCGCGAGGTTGTTAAGGATGTCTTGGGAGGAGCCGCAGGGCCCGTGTGGCATGGAAGTATGGCTTCCATGGTGAAGTTCATGTCTAGATACATGCCAACAGGTATTTTAGTGAGTGGCACTGTGTCCTTCCATTCCTCATTCCTCTTCGACGTAAATTGACTGCTGATATTTCTCGCCTAGGACCGAGTAATGAAGGGGGGAACCGGGCTGGACAAGCTGCCTTGAAAGAGATATTACACGGGATTTTTCTTATTGGGGTCCTGATTTGGATGGACTAGGTAGCCCTAAGCTGGCTTCGCTATGAGCTGGCGGGGCAGAGGGCTCTGGGAATGGAGGATCATGCATGGTCTCGGATAATTGTTGGGTCTTAGGTCTTAAGAAGATAATAGGGTAAGTAGAATTTTCCCCTCTCTCTCCTAACCATGTCAAAATAACATTCCAGGTTGTATTCCATTTCCCCGCTTCGCCCCAGAGCTGGGCCATATACGGAGTAGTTACCTCTATTACAATATCAATAGATGTTCAGACCCTATGGCATTCAAACAAGTACATTTGTATGATCTTATCAAAGCTAATCTCAGTCAAGTTTAAGTCGATCAGCTACACTGCGTTGATTGCGGCCGTTGGTCAAGAATCTCATCTCCAAGGTCCTTATATAGTAATTCGCAGCCTCTTCCGGAAAAGGCAAAAGCCGGTCACTCTCAACTGTACGTCTGGAAAGCCTGCACGCTTTTTCCATGGCCAACCTTTCGCCCTTGATGACATACGGTGGTTACCTTGTACTGTTTTGTCACAGTAATTTACGGCACAGCCACAGCCCAGTACTTACCGAGATGTTATGGAATCGGGAAATACATGTATTGACTGCTGACAAGACGATACGTAACGATCTGTAAGAGATATGTATGCTTACCATTGTCACCTCTCGTTTAGTTGTCCCTTCACCGAAACAATGAGGATGAAATGAATTAGTAAGTTTCACAGGTACCGGCCTCGACGTCGCGCGCGTTTCTCCTTAGCCAAGGCCACACTATTGCTCAGCTGAGAATGTTACGTTGCAGCGCTTAATGAAGTGCGAGTCATGTCTATCTCCTGGTGAAACTGGCGGTTCGCTGTTGACAAACCAGTCTCTCCTGTGAGTGACGCGTATCGCATCAAGTTCCTCTAACAGTCAACCAGTGTACTTTTCAGCGTCAAAGAATATCTCGGTTGACTTTGAAAGGGACTCATGGATCTCTGTAGGGGCGATAATAATATGTAGATGCTTAAGAGTCAAGCATGCATTATGTCGGCCATTGTTACCCTGCAGCGTAGGCAGGATGAAAGTCGACGTCTCTCTATGCCATGATGCCCCCCAAAAGGGAGGAGTGTGAATGGATATGGCTAGGCTTGGCGTAATGACTTTTATTCGGCTGTCATGTGGTGCTCAGGGTGAATAATCAAACCTACTCTACGGAGTACGGAGTAGACAACGGAGCGATCAGGGCACGCACTGTCTCTCTCCGGTCACGATCCCGCTGGCTCAGTGAGCAAAAAGCGGCAGCACTCCGGACCCGCAGAAAACCAGTTCGGTAGTAGTTTTTATACGAAGACTGGAGTATAAACTTCTCTCATCTTCCATACATATCAATATCAATTGGAGACACCGAGGAATCGGAGCTATCTAGCAATCATCTATTGATTACCAGTTGGGATTTATGATAATCGCTATATCTACCAATGTGAAACCATAGTAGATAAGAATACAGTACCTAAGTTGAGCCCACCCCGGCAGGAACCGCTCCGAGGCTTGCTGTTTACTACTATTTAATACAGTAGTACTCAGGTGGCACGGTTGTGGAATGATCCCGCATTATTCACCTCTCCTCAATCTGGTTTCTGTACATTCCACTACCGATCACTAATTTAAGATCCTCAGACCATCAAAAATGGCATTCGCCCGTGTTAATCTCCTCCGCGCATCTGCTCGCGCTGTCGGAGCTGGATCTCGTCGACCAACGCAGCAGTTCGCTCGCCGCACTTACGCCTCCGAATCATCGCACGGTATCCAGAAACCCAGCGACCTGCCATGGCAAGTCAACAACCATAATCCTCTTCTTCCCCTGCAACATAGCGATGGTTTGAAAGTGGTCGCGATGCGAATGCTAACTGCATTTGTTTACAGGATACTGACATCAGTCGGCCTGGGCGTGCCGGCAGCTTATTACTTGCTGTCTTGCGGTCCTGCAAGGGCACCCCATCGTAGCCACGGAAACCACGGAAACCATCAAGAGGCCGTGAAGGAAACGGAGAAGGAGGTGGGGACCCCTGCTGAGACATCTGTGCCCCAGCCCGTTCGGGATGCGGAGCAGAAGGTCGACACAGAGGTTCCTTCCTCTTCATCTCGTGAGAATGGTGGATCCTTTGGAGAACCGCCGTCTAATGTTGACGAGGTAAGATCCTCACTCCATGCTTTCGCTCATCAGTTTTGGGCTTGCGATGGTGGGGGAAGTGGATGATCTGACTATTGGATTATAGCCTTCGTCCCGTGGGGAGACTGGCGGATCAGCTAGTATCTCTGGTACACAGGAGGGCATCTCCAATGCCGACACTTCCAATCCATACGTGAATGAACCGGGAAAGAGCCAGAAGGGCGAGGGAGAAACCGAAACGGCTAAAGTGCAGGGAACTGTGGCCCCGGAACGACCTCAGACTTAGAAAATGGCATGCTTTTCCACTGTTCAAATTTTTATCGAGCACCGTTCTAATATTCTTGGCTTGGCAACTTCGGATTGTCATACAAACCTGATCGAACTCAACACCACCCATGTTCCTAGATATGAAGTCTTGTATCTGGTGTGACCTGTGATCTGGCTGCAGATGTGTATGCCAACTATTCATCGTCCCTTTAAGCTCAAAACCAGCTACTGGAAGCGAAATGAACATCAACTCTGAACCTTCGCACAGACAACCTGTCAGCGCGGATCTATCATTATGATTATACAATAATTGCTCGTAGCCCTCCCCAGGTTTCTCTCCTGTTCGACATAAAGCGCACATCCATGGAATCGTCACTATATCTATCCAGCTGTGTCATGCACGATGCCAGATGACCAAATATATAAAAGGAAAAAGATCAAATGTGTGCAACGAAGCGAATTTCGTAGACCATAAGTACCGACGTGACAACCATGCAAAGCGCTTCTTCTGGTAAAAAGCGGTCCCAAGTGGACTGGCACAGGACAAAGGGTTGAGTTTGAAGAAGCGTAGCGAAGGGGCCAACCCATATTGCTCAGTAGGAAGAAAAATAGTACAACACCAGCTAACACCGCACGACAAAAGCCCCACCTTTTGAACGGATGGAACTGCCAGAGAGCTTCTTCTACCAGCGGCCAGACGACTTCTCGTTGAAGGGCTCTCCGTTCACTAGAACTTGCGGAGCCTGGTTCTCCTTGCCGACGTTTCGGGTGGTGATGATGGGGACGTCGGCTCCGGTCGCCAAGACAGCATGGCCGTTCTGCTCCTGCTCCAGTCCTGCTTCTTCCTCTTCGTCCTCGTCATCACTCCGCTCGTCCTTCGTGATGCTGTTGAAAAGGTAGTTCTTGAGGATACGAAGGATCAAGAAGAGCCAGAAGAGGTTGACTGCCTGCAAGCTCGCAAGTAAGGCAAAGGTAATATACTGACTGATCCAGCACTTGTATTGCTGGGTCTCCCAGTTCAGTTCGAAGGGTCCAACGGTTCGGAATTCGGTCAAGACCGCCCAGAGAATCTTCAGGTTTAGGACATGGCGAAGGTAGATCCACATCACAACGAACCAACCGAAATATGGCACCGTAACGATGGAGTCGAGGTAGTTCAAAGTTTTCGAAGTCTACTGTGGTTAGTACCCGTCACCAGAGGAGTTAAGATGGCATATATACCGCAAGAAAGAAATCAGAGACGTCGTGGGTGATGTAGACTGCAAGACCGATGTAGGTGAAGTGGAACCGGTAACTCAGGGCGATCAAAGCCAAAGTAATGATGTGATGTGCGACCAGTTCCTTGAAGTCCTTTCGGGGCTTCTCCAGCTGGAGCAAGAGCACAATGGCTTGTTGCGCCCAGTAGCTTGCTTCAAGCAGATAATAGGCCTTGAAAAGCGCCTCGTGTTCGCGATGCGGGAAGCCCTCAAACATAGCCGTTGTGTTGAAATACCAAATATCAGACCGGTACATGACGTACAGACCGAACGGACCAAAAATAGCAAAGTAGATAGCTGTGTATACCTGCTCCATGAAGCGTGCGGTCTTGCCCTTGCTGCGGATGCCGCAGTACAGAGCGCAGGGTCGGATGAGGCGCTGCATTATAAACTCTCGCGTGAAGGACAAGACAATGATGTAGAACGAAACAAAGGCGATATCCTTGGGACCTTTGCCGTACATCACTGGGCCACCGGGCGTTTTAGGCGGCTGAGGGTAGGACAGGAAAATGGCGCTATGCAGCGGATTGGACGGGGTGGGATTGACTGCGTACAGGGCGAGTAGAACTATCAGAATAAGTAGAGGCAGAAGCCATGTGTGTTTCAAACATGTGTCTTTAAAGCGACGAAGTGAAGAGCTGTTTTTGCGACGCTTCGATTGCGATTTAAGCGACTTCGCCGGAAACTATAATGCGTTGGGTTGGAGTGAGCATAGGTTTGGGGGGGGGAGAGAACAGCTCAGTCAAGGCAATCGAGTGACTGTGCATAAGGAATTGCGACCATACCTTGTCCCATTTCGGAGCTTCTGTCTCGATCGGACTGACCTCGTTCATGGTCGACATTGCTGGTGCGCTGGTGTCCCCCGGGATATCTGCACCCAAATTACTCAACCTCCGCGTGCGAGCCATGGCCAAATAAGACGGGAGTCAGTAAACGGGCAAAACTGTTCCTGGTATGCACTTTCTGGCTTGACACTCTCCCAGAAAGAATTTCAACCCACGTTGGTTTCCGTGGATGAAAGGAAAGTATTCTTTGAGATTACAATTACACGCGACTCCGCCGTATCGGAGCGGAATCGACGATAAGGGGGAACGAAATCGAATCGAGAGAAAGAAAGGGAGAGGACGGGGTCAAAGAGGCTAATCGACAAGAAATCGAAAGGGAAAAAAGGCCCTGACCCCTAAGAAATTGGTTGAATTGTTGGAGTACGAGTACGAGACACCTAATTTGTTTTGATTGTCCGTGCAAATTAACGTCCCTCTAGCAAGCGACGGAGTTTTTATTTTTTTTAAATTAAAAGAAAAAGGTTTTCTCCGCTCCGAAGATCCACTGCCAATGCAGCCATTCAGCGACGGAATCCCGCCCTACGTGATCTTGAACTCATACACACTCTTCCATATTACCTCCATGTCCATCTTATTATCCATCTTCCTTCCTACAATTTGTTTCTACTGTGTTGCACACTCTTTCATATCCTCCTAACATGGTCTATGGAGTAGATGTCGGTTGTTACTAAGGTAATCATCGCTACTGGACCGAGTCGGTTTAACCTGACGCCAAGACTCCTCCTAACAGTTGCGCCGCGGCATTCGTCTTGGAAGTTGGAGGTGAACCTGATCAGATACGAAGTAAACAAGGTGGAATAGTTTACTGTCAATGCTCAATTGAGTCGGGTCATATCGAAAAAATGTCATCCATCTAATCCACCTATTCTTATATTTGCGGTCGGAGACAAGTTGACCTCCTGAAAAATATAACTGAAACGGTTCCAACACGCTGGCAGGTCGATTGAAGCAAAAAGATCTACAATCATTCCTTATTGAGTCATGGTTATTCCGGAATGGCGGCAATTTGACATTATGCCAGTGCGAACGGGCTCTAAACGGTTCAGCAACAACTATGAAACTGTCCAGGCGACCTGTAATAGATACTGAGTCCTAGTTCAACCACCATCGCCTCCTACAGAAGGCAATTCTCTTCACATCTGACCGATATGGTTATTTGGAGAGAGTTCGGCATTCCAAAGCTGCTGGTTTATCTTCCTTTGTCCGTTGGATCCACAACACGGCTTAATCTAAGTCCGACTTGCCCGACGTGATCGTGTCCGATGCCTAGAAATATCATATCTTCAACCCAAAAGGCACTGAGGTGGTATGAGAATGAGGCAGCAATTAACCGAAGAGCTTGAAAATTAACGATGCACGTGGCATTCCAGACCACTGGCAAATTGAACCATTCTGTAGATATCAGCATACGAACCCTTTTACCTACGGTATGTGCGGTAGCCGAGAAAGCGGTCTTTGATAAGGCAACAGGATCTCTGTGTGGGTATCATTTTAAGCTATGAATTAGTAAGTGGTACTCCGTATTCTCTAAGATATTACCAGGTTAACACTAATGCAGGTCTTCGCAGATTGTCTGACAGCCCCAGTGCCAGCAGGGATCTTGTTCTGACTTGTCGGCGTATCTTCCATCACGCACGAGTCACTCCTACTTTGTGATAGAGGCTGATGGATATCACCTCGTCCCCCAGTGATCCGATTCGTCCAATTTGATGCCAGCGTATGCAAGCTGACCAATTTGAGCCTGACTGTACAGCGCCCGGCATGATAACTACTTTCCATGATTATCAATCACTGCCAAATGGTAGGATGGGGCGAGCGTTGATTTGAAACTGTCGAAATATATCTACTGCCTTCTCTTCGAGATCCACAAATAAATAATTCTACAGATCTTTCTCTGTCTCTTGCTACGCTGGACACGGCCTACCATGGAGATCACTTCATTGCTTCATCAAGGACTCAGCGACGCCCTCGAGACGGACCTTCTCCGCCTAGGAGGTTTTGCAGCACTCTTGGGGACTCTTCTACATATAACCATCTTCCGTACGTCTTTTAGGGTGGAGGAATATCTCTACAGGCTTCTGGGGATATATGCTGTGACCGTTATATTTCTAATCTACGCATACTTCTCGGCCACTGAGTTTTCCCCGAATCAGGCACTCGGCAGGGTTGGCTTAATCGTCGTTTCATTCAATGCTGGCCTGATCAGCAGTATTAGTGTTTACCGGGTATTATTTCATCGGCTGCATCGCTTTCCTGGTCCTTTCGGAGCCAAACTCACCCGCTTCTGGTCTGCATATCTGGCGGCGAAGAATGTTCAATACCATGTAGAACTCAAGAAGCTCCATGAACAGTACGGCGACTTTGTCCGAACAGGCAAGTTCCTGTCGCTTAGTAGACACGAGACTCCTTTGCTGACCAGAGCTGACGGCAGGTCCCCGTGAGATTTCCATTCTCCGGAAGTCAGCGCTGCGTTTGATTCATGGACCTCAAGACCCATGTCCCAAATCCCTCTGGTACGCACATCTAGATGTCGACCACAAAAAAATAAGCCTTGTCCTAAGCCGCGACTTCGATGACCATCGGCGACGCAGAAAGGCATGGGACCGGGCTTTTAGCATCAAATGTGCGTTTACCTTGTACAGGTAGTAAACGGGTAACTCGAGTACTAACGCGTATCCTGTAGCTTTGAGGATCTACGAACCCCGTATCATAGGCAATGCAGAGAAGCTCATTTCTCTCATCAACGCGAACCTGGAAAAACCAGTTGAAATAACCGCCTGGTCCAAGTACTTCGGTTTCGATGTCATGGGAGACGTCGGTTTTGGCAAGGACTTTAATAACCTGACAACGGGGGAGCAGCACCCCGCGATCAAGGCTCTCTCTGATCATATGCAGCCGATTGGGATTCTCACACATGTTCCGTGGCTTCTAAATTTGATCGGCAAAATCCCTGGGGCATTGGCTGGGTATCGGGATTTCTTCAAGTGGTGTACCGATCAAATTGACAATAAGCGCCAGGTAAATCGCTTTCCTCTCCTGATTCCGGCGATAGAAATCTGGTCAAACTAATCCATTCACTTATGCATCAGAACTGGGATAGCGAGAAACCCCCCCAAGACATCATCTCCTGGCTTCTGAAGTCTTTCATAGAGAAGGATAGCTCGGCCTCGCCGTCCGAATCAGCGCTCAATGACGACTCGCGCCTGATCATTATCGCAGGCAGGTGTGTGCCTTCTCTCCATTCGTCAATGACCAAGATCCAACACTTCTGATCGAAATCCAGTGAAACAATTTCCTCAACCCTAGCAAACATCATCTATTTCCTCACCAAACACCCCAACGTCCTGGCCAAACTCCAAGCCCAACTTGACGAAGCAATGCCCGGCGGACCAGACACCTGGTCGCTCAACAAAGTCAAATCAATCACCTACCTCGACGACATCATCCACGAAACTCTCCGTCTCAGACCCCCTGTCATGAGCTCTCTATACCGCGTGACCCCACCCAAGGGGGTCCAAATTGACGAAGTTTTTATCCCCGGAGACGTCAACGTCGTCGTTCCACCCCAGTTGATTCAAACCGACGAAAGATACTATCCAGCAGCGAAGGAGTTTGTTCCCGAGCGATGGACCGAAAAGAAGACGGAATGGAGCACCCACGAGGCTCCTTACTATCCCTTCTCCATAAGTGAGTTATTATTCCCTATTTCATCACCGACCCGAGAGCGAAGCGCTGCTGTCCATTTCGATCTGTAATCATCAAGACGAGCTGTATTCAGGATACCCACTGACACACGGGATCAACACAGGTCCATTCGACTGCGTAGGAAGGAATCTCGCCATGCTCGCCCTCCGCATCACAGTCTCCAAGTTGGCACAGCGGTACGATATCAAGTTCGCCCCTGGAGAAACAGGCGAGTCATTCGTAAAGAATGCACTAGATACATTCACTACGGTATTACCTCCACTGCAAGTGATCTTTCAGCCGCGGTAATCTCATCTACCCCATTGTGACTGCATCTGCTTGAGATAATTGATGCGCGTGTGTCTATAATTCGAATTTGTAGCCATAGACACAATACCTCTTTTCTCTCCGATTCACAATCTGTTAGATATGGATGTATACAGTACCAGTCTAGATCAAACTGCATTAGGACAAAGACAAACAATGACAAGTACTAATCATTCATACCTATATGCCGAAATGTAAACTTCATGAGAATGACTCGACATCTATTTACTACCACATCAACAAGAACCACTTCCACAACTCCATCATTAGTACCTCCAACGCCCAAAATTGCGGAGTCTACGCAAGCATATCCAAATTCACATCTTGATCGGACCCAGGACGTCTTACGTATAATCAATCCCCTTACGACTACACCCCTCCCGCAAACGCTCAGCACCCCGGGTAAATGCCTCTCTACCGTGCAGTACACGGACAGACCATCAATAGCCGTTGGTCACGGTCGACGCCCTGGTTAGGGCGCGGGTGGGTTTCTGCAAAGCATTCGCTATTGGTGGCTTTGCTTGTATGCCTGACATCGAACGGCTGGCTAATTTGGATTAAGGGAATAGGAAAATAAAGGCTGGACTTCATTGTCAAAAGCTATCGTTCTCTTCTAATCATCAAAATAATTAAGTCGCAGAATCAACAAATCTACATGAATAGAGAGGTTTGCCAGACTGGTATATAGCGCTCCGTGATTATGTATTCCCCTATAATTTCTCCTCCCAAGGTCAACATCGTCGAATCATTGATCATCCATTTAAGCGGTCTCAGAATGCTGGACGGTACCGCCGGTTTTCTTCTCATCTTCGTAGCCGACTTGCTCAATGACGGCGCCGCGGGAGAAGTCATTCTTGGATTTCCAGGCGGGAGTACCAACGTACGGGATACCGCTGGGATCGGTGAACATGGCTTCAACTTCTTCAAGAGTCTTACCAGTGGTCTCCGGGAACATGAAGAACACGTGGATGCACATGGCGGTACAGAAGACGCCAAAAACAATATAGACTTGCCACTTGATATTCTCAAAGGCTGGAGGAACGAACCATCCCAGAGCGAAGTTGAAGGCCCAGTTGAATGAGGTACACAGGGCATTAGCCTTGCCACGGACGCGCAGAGGAAATAGCTCAGGAGGGTATACCCATGATGTGGGGCCCCAGGTAATCGCGTAGGAGGCCACAAATAGATAGGTGCACGCAATAACCGCTTTGCTTGGAGGGCCTGTGATCTCCCAGGACTCTGCCGGCGTTCCATTAAGCCCCCCCGGAGGGGCTGCATGACCGTGGGTAGCCATCAGACCGGCAATGGTGTACATCCAGGTCATCATAAGAATGGCACCAACAATAAGAGTGGGGCGACGGCCCCAGCGGTCCAGCCACAACAGGGCTGGGATGGTCATAAACACATTGATCACATACTGAATGCTGGAAGAAACAAGGAGGTTATTCCCTTTCAGGCCCGCCATTGCGAACAGGTAGGTGATATAGTACATGAGGATATTCATCCCCGTTAATTGCGACCATATTTGCGTGAAAACACCAACATGGGTACGATTGATCATGTCGGGCTTGATGAGCTCCATAAAGCTGACATCTGCATTCTGACGTTCGAATTCGCACATGCTCTTGATCTCCTCAAATTCTCGTTGAACGAAAGAAGAATCCGGATTCCCATTGCCATGAACCAAGGTCAGAACGGCATGACACTCCTCCCAACGATCCTTGCGCGCCAACCAACGGGGGGACTCAGGAAGGATCATCATTCCCAGGAAGAGAAGGATGGCTGGGATCATTTGCAAACCCCAAGGAATTCGGAAGGAGGCAGTGCCCTTGATGAAGCTACACCCATAAGAAATGCTGCAGAGTGTCGTTGGTCAGCGTCTGAAGCAGTAGCAGAATCTGGGGGAGGGGCTTACTAGAACATGATCATGATACCCCATGTAATCGCCCATTGCTGAAGACCCACAAGGCGACCACGCTTAGTAGGAGGAGCCTGGAAGAAGGTTAGCAGGGTGGCACAGTATACATATATATCCTCCAGAGCCCAGCCTGGTTTCAGTTCTTTACAAGGGATGCTTACAATTTCAGAGATATAGACCGGAACCTGGGCGGAGCAAATACCAACACTGATACCATTGATGATACGACCAACGATCAGCATAGCGATATTCTGGGAGGCGCAAACAAGGATACAGCCAATACACCTGTTCAACGGTTAGGATGATGCGACTAAAGGTAGGTAGTATTCAGACAGGGCCTACCAAATCACTGAGCCAACCATGATCGAGTACTTACGACCAAACATATCCGACAGGTATCCAGAGCACAGAGCACCTAGCCAGGAACCTCCAGCCATAGCTGCTGTGATGCCACCTTGGGTGTTTGTAGTAGGACCTCCACATTCCATTTCACCATTGTCATTTATCTGCGCAATACCTTGGTTGAAGTAGCACTTATAGGAATTGGTACTGATAATCGCAGACATGGACGAGATATCGAAACCAAAAAGACCACCGCCGATGACGGCGATGGCTGCAATGGCGTAAATGTTGCCAATGGCCATCTTGTCTTAAAGATATACCTCACCACTCCACTTCTAGTAAGATGGGGAGTTGGACAGCTAAGTTGATAAACCCAGCAGTCACAGAAGAGGGAGGCAAAAACAGTGAGTAATTAAACACAAACAAAGAAAAAATTTCAACACATGGTAGGGAGGCGGGCCGGTCTTAATATACCCGGGGAGAGAAGATGGAAAGTTTGCGTTTCGATGTCGCATCGACTGACGGCCAGTTCCGATCAAAATTCCTGATGCCGCTTAAGCCTGTACCGACCCGAAGCACCATGTTGGAGAACGGGCTGCACGCCATGCGACTCACGCGTTTAAGCTAACGAAAATTACTGGATTCAAGTGGGTGAGACAACCATATATCCATGTCCAATCACTGAATAGCCACATCATCATGGTGGCCCACCGAAGCAGCGTATCGCTGCATATGCGGACAGTGACAGAAAGCCAGAGCCTTTCGGCTGTCCGAATTCAAGACAGACAGGTTTCTTATTCGGTAAGAATGGGGAAGCGTGGAGGGAGGCAACATGATCTGGAGATTTAGGGTCATAGTGGGGATCATGCCAGAGCAACCAATCCCATGATCAGCCCTCCATGCAATCATCTCGAAGGGAGGATTAATTGGGAGACTGAGAAACGGAGAACCACATCTCGGGCCCACCGAATGCGACCTTGGGTGGCCGTTTGGGACGCAATGAAGGACGGACGGACGGTCGGGCAGTGTCAGGATTCAGGAATCAGCACACAAAGCAAACCCCGACTGAAAGTGTGAGACGTCGAATTATTCGACGAACCAGAGCAATGCCGTGGAGGGATCCGGGGAAGCCTGACCATGCGTGAGCCATACTAGTGCTCCTAAGCTGATGGGGCCGCGACAGGAGAGAGCTCGAAAGTGGCCTATTGCACCGAGGATGCAAACACGGAGACTCTCGCCCTCAAGGTGCCGGCCGATTGCAGGCAGATCGGCACCAAATGCTTCCTTTCCCGGGACTGGTATCAATTGCTTTCCCCCAAAAAAGGGGCATCCTGCTACCTCGTGATAATCGATACAAAGAGATAGTATCTTTTCATGTGCGGAGTACTCCGTAGACTTGAGTTCAGTTCAATCGAGGAGAACGCCGATCGCTGCGATTGTGCATCCGAAAATACCCAAATCGGACGCGGGAATTGTTCCTGAACCGTCTCGGAACATACGGTTCAAAGTAAAATGAAAAATTAGGAACCGCGTGGCTGGATCCATGGAAGACTAGATTCGAGTTGCGTGGTGGTGGTAGTGGTGATGGTAGTGGTGATGGTGGAGGATGAGATCCCAGCGACTCTCGGCTGAATGTGGAGGAAAATGCTAGTAAGTACTAGGAGGAGGGGCCCCAATTCCCCGACCAATTCCCCAGAACGAACAATCCTTGGACCTTAATCTCCCCATCTTAACAAACGATTTATCCCGAGATAGCGAGCGAGAGTGGAGAAGATGAGATCGATTGGAAGGAGCGAAATTACGGGACGGGGAAAATCCACACCAGGATTTCCTCCATCTGTCCGGCACATATACAGAGTACATACTCCGTACTATCCTTGATCCCCATCTCAATAAAAATCATTATTATTCCGGTGTGTTCCTTAGTGTCATGCAAGATTCCTAGATTTGGTCTTGGATACGGAATCTCTATTTGTATGTATGCTCCGTACTCCTTACTGAACAGCACACCTATTTACATTGACGTACTCGGTATGGACTTGTATTCACGGTACTAATTTAGCAGCGTTACAATATTAACCGACGATGTTACCTTGCCGTGGTTTTGGGTCTTGTATTCAGCCACAAAGGCTTATGGCAAGAAAGTTTTCTCTTGGTTTTTTTGCTTGTTTTATGTTGGATTTTGTTTTTATTTTTTTTTACATTGTGAATTTATATCCCCTGTACTCCGTACAGAGTATGACGAGAAAGAATGGAGTACAATATTTGAGGTCAAACAAAGTACCCTCGCAGCGTGTGTGGAAATGATATCCTGAAAGTTCCTACTCTCCAGAATCAATATTAATTCTACGGAGTAGTGGGGGAATCCATGTCTATAAAATCACCGGGATCTTGATCCTTTCTTGTTTGTTTTTTTTTTTTTTTAAACAAAAAAAAAATCAAAATCAAATAAAATAACAAAGCCCACGTGAGTGGAAGCCTCGGCAAGTCTTCGGTCCTCGGCTGAGTCTGAGCGACTCCACAGCGAGGCTCTACGGGTTTATTCCTATAATATTGCGGAGTGCGTTATAACGGCACTTGGGGATTAGAGCGAGGGACTGACTCATCCATCTAGTTATGGGGTGATGGTCAGGTTATTTGCTCTGAGTCATGATCATTTAGATTGACGGAGGAGGCGTCGCTCATTATCATTCATGTATCTGATGTAAAGCAACTCGGGGTGTAATTGTACTGGAAGCAACTTCAACGGACTCGGGTATTAGGGAAATTTAGAACCAATGGAAGCGCCGCCATCAAATAAGCCAATCGACGCATAAATCCAGACCCGTCACGCCGTTGGCGCTAGACGCTAAATCACACCAGCTGCCACTCCGCAATGTACGCCCATGCCATGCCGACGCGACCGACTTGTTGCCGATATTCTTCCGCGGTCACCCCCCGTGCGTCATTGCGATCCCCGAAGCTGGTAAGGACGGCGATGGCCAGCTTCTGGCCCGGTGCGCCCAGAACCTTGGCATTCGGGACGTCGATATACCAGAAGTCCCCACCTCCCCCCGGTCCGGAGCCCCGGACATGGGTGAAGGGGATGCGGTCCTCTTGTCGACCGTCGACGCCGTGAACCATCAACAAGAAAAGTCCAGGCTTGGCGCGGGTGTGATGCTCCAGGGTCCAGTGTTCGCAGATAAGACTGAACTGAAAACGGAGCGGGCTTGGTTGACGAATGGAGATTTGCTTAGCCGCCGGACGAAACGAACGTTCGCTGATACTGTGGTTCTTCGCGTCACCAAACGTGATCGGCTGTTCAGCGCTCAGTGGTGAGTTCGGGTTGCCCACGATGTACTCCTCCCAGCTGATCTCGAGCCGGCCGTCGTCCCGGTGGAAGTGAGATCGCTTCGAGGGGAAATGTCGGAGTCCAAACTCGTCATTCGAGTCTGTAAACATGGCCGGGTTGAACTGCTTCTGGTATGGGCGTCCCGGGCCCTGAACTACACCAGCACCCCAGCAGACGTCCAATAGCTTCCAGTGTCCGTCGTCGATTCTCACGGCATTCCAGGCATGCCCGGTTGCCGAGACAGGTGGTACCGGGGAACCCGGAGCGGGAGCATCATAGCCGTACCCCTTGCCGTGACCACAGACAACAACCGCTTCGATCCCGGCGTGGGTTGCGAGCGTCGCAAAAAGGCCTGCGTATCCTTCACACACCGCCAGTCCCGATGCTAGAGTCCCAGCCGGTGTAGAGGGCTTTACACATTTGTTGAAGAACGAATGAACATCATATTCTATGTTGTGATGGAACCAAGTGAACAATGCTCTCGCTTTATCTGTGAGCGACGGGAATGGCGCGGTCAGTTCCCGTGCCAGCCATGCTAGATCGAAAGACGGCAGAGACTCCCGAGGATACCGCGCTGCATGCGCATCGGATGCCGAGAAATCGCGGCATTTCAAGCACGACGTGCTTGATGCCGGAGCTGAATGAACGGATTTACACAGGCTAGGTTTCGTAGCCTGAAGTTTGGAAAGATCGAGATCTGGACGAGTGGCTAAGGGAACAGGTGGGGGAACACCGTTCTGCCTCGACTCTGGCCCCGAGCTGTCAGTGTTTCGGTTTATTCCCGCAAACCCGGAGCTTTGAATCTTCTCCAGAGCAGCACTTGAAGGGAGCGGTGGAGGTAATTTTCTCGTTGATTGCTTGTCATGGTTATCTGCACTTGGCCCCGGCGACTTGTCCCGATGAACCCTCGAAGGTAGTGGTGGAGGCCGAGATGTAGAGCGGCTGCCATTTGTCGACGTACTGTTGGTGGACTCTCGTCGGGGAGGTAACGTGGGACGACCGTGAGAGAGGCTTCTGCTAATGTTTGCCGGCGATGGTTTGGGTCGTGGGAGCGGCTGGACGGTCTTCGTGTCCTGCCTTTTCGGTGGCAAAGGAGGTAGCTTTGTCTCCCCCCATGCGGGCGCACGTACGCTGCGAATGGTTCCCGAGTCATTTGAAGTGGTCGATGCTATTGTAGTCCGCCCTGCACTTGTAGATGTTGAGTAGGAGACATCCGAGGCCAGGGACTCCCTAGATTCCCTCCGAGAGAAACCTGACGGTCTTCGCGGTGGTAAGGCGGGGGCTGATTCGGTCGACGCCTTCCGAATCGGCAACGGTGGAGGGACCTTCGACCTCTGGCCAGGCGTTGGTGGCGGCCTGGGCGTCAGTTTTTGTTGGGCATCCGTTGACTCATTTCCATCGGATAAACGATTCCCAGTACAGTTCTGTGCATTGACGGGAGGATTGTTTATCGTCTGTTGTCGCGACGGGGTGGGACGCGATACAAAGGGGGTGGGTTGTGCCCCCAGTAACGACGAACCGGCACTTTGAGGGCCAGCTTGCGACTGGTTCAGGGCGGCGATCCGTTGCTGGATGGAAAGAACTTGCGTCTCTTCCGCCATTGTCTCCCAAGCCCGCGAAATTTATTCGCCAGGAAATAATACAATGCCACTCACGAGTAAGACGTTCGACAGAACAGACGAAGCCAAGTGCCGACAATCAGCTATTATCGGGATTCAGTTGATGACCGGATTAGGAAACTTGGCAACTCCACATTCAGGAACCTCGTTCAGGAACAAATGGAATTGGGAATGAAAAGAAGAAGAAGAAGAGCTCAAAGCGGCTCATGGGTTTATAATGGAACCCTGGGTAATTATGGAACTAATCACCTACCCCAGCACCCTCTAACTACCAGCGACTGGAAGGGTGTGACTATTTAAGCCTCGCGCGGGGGGGGAAGGGGAGAAGTTGTGCCTCAGGTTCGAGGACGTACTCCGTAGGTATGGAGTGGATGGAGCCCTGGATGGTATTCTTCCATTCTGGGTTTAGCTCACAGTTTTATCATTATCTTGGGGTCATGTGATGTCTGTCCTTCCATTGGTGCCTTCAACTTCCAAGTTCTACCTCCAGCTCCAGCTCCAGTACCTACTTACAGTACTAGGTAGGTCCATGGATAGTTTGTTAGACAACCACTCTGGGAGGATAGTGATAATATTGACAAATAGACAGTCCTCTTCTGCGAGGGCCCGTACAAGGTAGTAATGCAAAATATAGAACCTTGATTCCCCTAACCACGAAATACTAACTTTGAATAGTAACCGTCGCATAATAATTGAACAGCATTGCAAGCTCTGGGCTTTCTCACTGGCAGTCAAAGTTCATAACTAGCGCCCATGTTTCCAGACTCCATATAGCTCAAAGAAAGCCGGAAGATCATATCTCATGTTCAGCCCCCAAGTTTTCTCGCCCCGTGCCAACTCTATCACAAATGTAGATATTTTCTGTCGCTTCTATTTCACAAATTCCATCCGGGTCCCTATATCATGCCACCTGGGAGCTTTCAATTTTCCGAGTAGCTTCCATAATCCTCTCAATCATACTATTCAAATCGGATATGGATATGGGAACTTCGGTCTTCTCCCAGCCAAGCTCGATGGGAAGGCGCTCATTCTCTATGGAGCGGGAGCATTAGCCACGAAGGAGAACCTGAATCATGTTAGGATGCTTACTAAAAAGGTACTCCACCCAGGATCTGTCGACCGTCCCAGAGACCCTGTCCCCGAAAGTAAGTACATAACTTGCAGCCTGTGTATAGCTAAACAGAAGAGGATTTCCAGTGACGTTAAATGTGGGATTGGTAGCCTTGGACGTAGCCATCCGTGTCAGACGAGCTTCCGCTACAGCGTGCAGATCAAGAATGGGTCGGATCCAATGTGACCGTGCTTGGTCGAAGATTGTCTGGTTGAAGGAGTGGTTATCTCCGAAATAGAAGTCTCCGCGGCTGGATGCGTCAGTTCCTCATCGACCGATGGTGTTCACGTAGGATGCCAACGTACCTCAGACTACCATCATGCTCTATAATGTTATGGCGATCAAGGTCGTCAAGAGAAAAGGTCGTGGCATTTGGTGTTAGGTTCGTCAGTAACGCCGCTGCGAAGAGGAATTCGGAAAACCCTCTATCAAAATTCAAAGCTGAGCCCAGTGCCTGGATCGTATCTTGCTGTGAAATATCTTTCCCATTGTGTTGGAGGATGTTATGATTGGCGAGCGCATTCAGCATGGGGCAAGGGCTGCGAACTGCTAGTCTTCAGCTTTCTTCTTCTTTCTTTCCCAATCTAACTGACTATGGCTATTAGATTCGGACTTACCGTCGTGAGGCCCCGGGGATGACCAAGGGAGCGGATGTGCTGGCTCCTGGATCAATGCTTTCGCCAGGGCGACAGATAATACTGGCAGAAGGAACCTCATCCTGATGTCTCCTCTGTTTCTTGACTCTAGTACCCTCAAGGTGCACTTCGAACGTCAATATATCTGGGCGCAGAACTATGGAAGATGGGAGATGACTTATCGAGACTGTTGGAATGACTTGTACATCATGTAAGGACGAATTCAACTTGCATAATCTATCCACTTACTAACTATCACCAATAAGCCAATAGTTGGTGGGTTTCTTGAGAACTTCGGAGAGAATTTATATCCTAGTATCTCATGGCGGTGTACTCCGTACGCTGACCGACTTCTACTCACCTTCTTCCTTCTCAAAAAAAGGCATCTATTGCGTGTGTAATATGATGATGGAAGAAAAGAGAAGTGGGCATTGTTACACTGAAAAATGATATTCTATACCAGAAAACGGCAACTGAGTACTCCCCAGTTAGGTCCGTCCTACTTAGCAATCATTGAGCCTTCGCTGTGTTTCCCCCTCAACTGAACACCGGCGACTACTTTCATGGCTGCCTAATAATTTCCCTCAACCGGACATAGCATTGCTTTGGCTTATTTGTCGTCATCAGCGATGCGTGGTATTTTGACATGCCACGAGGACACGGCAGAAGCTCAAAGTTCCACACCACCGCGGTCAGCACAGTCCTCATCCCCAGATAAGCCAACCTCTTGCCATAGCAACCGCGAGTACCTAGTCCAAAGGCCAATTGGGGTCCAGCTGTTGGATTAAACTGGTCACCTTTCTCCTCGTCGTGCACTATCCAGCGATCCGGATTAAAGATCGCCATATCCGCTAAGTCCCACGACTGAATGAGCCCATCTCGCTGAACAGCTTGACTTGTAGGACTTCGCCGGCACATATCAATGTCGAAACCGGGGCTCATCATGCTTGGTCCCGTCACCAAGCAGGCCACGACAGTGCCTTTGGGGACTGGATGCCCGAGAATCTCGGTGTCGACTAGTGCTTCACGCTCCACGAGTGGGGCAGTGCCTGCACAGCGAAGGATCTCATCTATTGTAGCGTCTAAGTAAGGGATGCTCGTGCTGGTGATCTCTTGAATGGTTGGGGGGCGTCCTGCTGCCGTAGCGACGGGGAATCCGGCTTGTATAGCGAGGCGTAATTTGGACTGGGCCCAGGGGTGGTCCGCGAGGAATTTGAATCCCCAGCAGAGGGCAGTGCTGGTTGTGTCGTGTCCGCCGACGATGAACCCAAAGATCTATTGATTGTTCATGGCAACGGGAGTCAGTCATGCATCTTGATCTGAGTGCAAAAGAAGAAAGAACAAAAAGAACCCACCTCATCGATCATGACCCGCGAGAAGTAGTCCGGCTGTTTGCCGTCCTTCTCGGCCAAACTCCTCTCGCGTACGATCATTTGGTCAACGGCAGACTCAACAGCCGTTTCTCTGCGCTGGTGCAGTCGTTCCACGCCATTCTCCAACTCTTGTCGAATATATTCTTCCTTAATCTTGACGGCCTCTTTAATCTTCGGTCTTCGGAGCACATAAGCCCATGTCAAGCTCGGCATTGGGTTACCCTGCAACTCCCCGACCGTCTCCGTAAGATCTAGTGTGGCCTGCAAAGCGTCATCCACCTTTCCCCTAGGAAACATGACGGGCTCATCTCGGTCCGATCGTTTCACGGCTTCCTTCATTGTCACACTCATTGTTCTGACAGCCTCTAGTGTCGGTTTCGTTGCATTGTAGTTGAACCCTTCTCCAAAGGCGAACGCCATTACCGCGTCCAGCGCCATCTGATTGATATCATCGGCGGCAGGCCACGGCCTCCCATCCGCAATGCGGCTCTTGATTCGCCATAAGTCAACCAACGTACTAACATGCTGATGTATTACTGGACCTGCAACGTTCTGCAGAAAGGATGGTGTCATCAAGTCTTGCACCAGTCGGCGCTGCTCTTTCCATTCTCCAGTTGTCTTCAGGTGGATGTGGTGGTCGGGCACCAGCCCTAAGACCAAGTCGCCGAGCATATGAGATCGATCAAAATCCTTGCTACGCCGGATAAGGATGTCGTGAGCCTCCGGGAAGTCCCCGAGTACCAACAAAGGCTTCCTCATCGGTCGGATGAAAACTTGGATTAGGGGAGCGTTAAGGCCCTGCATCGATTTCACGACATAGGTGATGAATGTGCCACCGTCGGTTCTTGCCACATGCGCCCTGATGGCAGGAACGTCACCTAGTAATCTCTGTGCTGAGGCCTCATTGTATGGGATACCTGGGATAGGCTTTGGGAGAAGGGCACGGTAAAGCAAGTAGAGGCCCAGAAACCCCGTACTGAGGATGGCAAAGAATGTGGGCGGTTGATTAAGATCCATCTGGGAGAAGGATGATTTCACCTCGTAGGCGTTAGATATATTCAGTTGCTGGACGTGGCGCTGGTTCTAGACATCAAACAGCCGAATACTTCTCGTGGCTCTCCAGAATGTGACTTTTGATGAGTCCTCTCATCTGGACGCGCATTATCGCCATGCCAGTGCTTACCTCTAGGAATGCATGCTTACTCCCTAATGTAGGCGGTGGCCTTTTCTTTTCTTTTTCTTTTTTTCAAGGAATACTAGTAATCGCACAGGCATCGCGTCATCCGCACCCCTGACGATCGATCTACTAAATCATGCTTATGCTTACACAGACAGACTTCCTAGGACGAAGAATCGGACCATGTTCCATCTGGTGCGTGAGGACAGGTTCGGCTACGCATTCGTCCGCCATCCGCTCGGATTCAAACTAGTCCAGGTATCTGAAGGCTAAGGCTATCGTGATCAGTCGTTGAGCAAGCTTTCTGCCCTCGCGTTGAATTGGAAATTGTTGTTCTAGACTCGCATCGATCGCAATGTAAGTATATGGCAGTATCTCAGTATCTCTCGCTATATAGTCTGCCTCCGTCCCTTGCGGTGACCGTTCTACCAGACGCTCAGATTTTGGAAGTGAGGGAACCGGGCCTTGCTCAAGGGGTCGGGCTTTGAGACGTTCGTAAGGTATGGAGTACTAAGTACAGAGTATCCGACGTACTCCGTGGTAGCACTTCATATACTATCAAGTGTCCTTTATCCAATAACGCAGCAGCCACTGCGCACTAAAAGTTCTGCCACCTCCGAGCATGCTGTCCAAAGGCGGTCAGTCAGTCACCTTAACTGGAATGCCCGATTTCAATCCCACATCTCCTCCACATTCTGTCTGGCTGAGACGTCGAAAATGGAGTCAAGCATTTCGCCGAGCAAAGAGGAGTTGATAGCCCTTCTTCAACAGGAAAGGGAACGGGCTGATAAAGAGAAGCAACGGGCGGATTTAGAGAAGCAACGGGCGGATTTAGAGAAGCAACGTGCCGAGCAGGCAGAGCATCAACAAAGGACAACTTTTGCCGAATACCTAGAGAGCTGCCATCGCTTCATATCGATACCCCTTTCTGTTCAAACTAATCGATCACTCACAACGAAAGGCTCCATCACGAGCCCGACCGGCCGTCTTTGCCCGACCTACCTAAAGCCGTGGGACTTCCACTCCGCACAGCAATCCCTTTTTGACGAAGTGTATCAGTTCTTCCATCCTGCCTTCAACTCACCGATGCGAGTCTTCCCGCCTCTCCTGGTTATTGAAGACCAAGGAAAAAGGGCATGCCGCCGTCCACTGGCGAGCGAGGCAGATTTGCGGAGACACCAGGAAGCCGAAGTGGAAAATCCCGTGCAAGAAGTGATCGATCGACTAGCTCGTATCCCTGGGGCAAGAAGCAGATTTTCACTCGCTGAAGGCGTAACATTCGAGAATCATGCCAACACCATCACAGAAGAGCCAGGACAGGCGCATTTGGCTAGCACACGGCCTACGCAGGCTGATCAAAACTGCGTATATTGTCGAAGTGAAAACAACCACAGCTTGCTGTATGTCATTGAATATAAAGCTGCCCACAAGCTTCCTGACTCTTTCCTTCGAGCTGGTCTCCGAGGTATGAATATGTGGAAAGAAGTTGTCCAGCAGCAAGCCTATATTCCATTAGACACCGGCGAAAAGCTTCTGTACGACTCCATGTACCTCTCCTGTGCAGCTTTGACGCAGACTTTTGATTATATGATCAAGGGCGGCTGTGAATATAGCACCCTGACAAATGGTCGCATGAAGGTTATCCTGAGGATCCTTGAAGAAGATCCCACGACATTGTACTACTGTGTTCTTGAACCTGGCCGCGATGCCGAGCCCAATGACGACGATCCATTCGGGTTCCGATACCCCTACACAGCTATTAGCTGCCAGCTTTGTTTGACTTTAATGGCACTTCAATCGCCCCCTCGCAACCAACTCTGGCGTAATCAAGCTATGGCGCGGCTCCATAAATGGGAGGTTGACTTCGAGGAAGTTATCAGATCAATACTAGAATCAGACCGCAAAAAAAGTCCTCCGGATTCCGACTACAAATCGCCGCACTATCTAATCGACCCGCGATCACCATATCTTTTACGACGGCGATTACTTCCCGATAAATTGGATTACTCTAAACCTATCAACAGAGACCCTTCCCCAAGTCCTTCAAGTGAATCTGACACAAGCCCTCCACGTATACCTTCTTCCCCCATCGATCACATGAGACGTACGAAACGACCGCGAACAGGGAATTCGCAGTCTCACAGCCCCCATACATCTAGGCAGAGCCGGCCGCCCAACCGGGAATACTGTACACAGGCTTGCCTTCGCGGGCTTTCCTTTCAGTCGCAACTCGATCCCAATTGTCCGAACTTTCTTTCACACCAAGAATATTCTACTAATGGTCAGCACTCTCTATCCCGCTCAACCTTGGTCAGCCTTGTCAGCCGGCAATTGAATGACAATCCAGAATGCTGTTGTCGTCCCCTACAGAAAGAAGGCATCCACGGGTCACTGTTTGCGATAACGTTGGAGAAGCATGGCTATACATTCGTTGGTAAAGGGACTGAATATGATTCTGTTTATGAAGGGAAGATCTACCGGAAACTCAGAGTGTTGCAAGGATCAGCTGTCCCCGTATACCTTGGTGATATCTTCTTGCAGGAAAATGTATACTTTCTCGGCCCAACTCGCGTTGTTATCCATATGTCCCTGATGGCCTGGGGGGGGTTGGCCCTGAACGACACCGACCTGGCCGGCCGTCGGCAGCAAATTGAGCGGACGAAAAATGAGTTCCACGGCACCGGCGTCGAGCACTTGGATCTACGTGCACCAAATATGCTATGGAACGAAGAGATGCAGCGAATTATGTTTATCGATTTTGGACGTGTACGGGTCAGCCGAAGGCGAAATGGCTCAACACTGGCTCCTGCCCTGTCTCAGTCGAAAAGGACCACAAGAAGGTATTCGCTTCGTCAGGTTGCGGTATAAGGCCAAGTTTTCTCTGCACGTCGTCTATCGCTGTGTTCTCTGCGCGGTGAGGAAGAACTTAGCAGGTTCAACGGGACGAGATAGTCATTAATCTTCGCCATTAGATTCCTGCTCGCCGTAGGACACCGAACTGTGCGGCGTAATTCAATCTCCAGATGCCGGGAGGAAACCTCCCTCAATCATCCTAATAGCACAGGGATGAAGAGGTACCGGACTTACACTATTTCAATAGATAACCTTTGGTCCCATTACACCGTTGTGTTTCACACCGTCTAGAAGGGAGAAGGAAGAGCGGCAACGTTTAGTTTGGATTCCAATTCTCAAATTACACGTCGAAGCTGACTAACAATCTAGATATTACGGTTCGTTTGGAAGCGAGGCGAAGCATTGATGGTGTCAACGTATCGTGAGCCAGAATCATTCAGCGCCCAGGAGAGCGTGTGAAGTTATTGGATACCTCCCTAAGGTACCTAGGTATTGGACCGTTCAAGCTCTGTGATATGACATCCATTCCGAAGATCACCCAGCTTCGAATGCACACCGGCTGTCGACTTCAAACTCTGTCAGTATTTTGCATTCTTCATTTGGTTGATGCTACAGCAAGACCCGTTAGGACACATGCACCGTAATTTCCGTGTCGATCATAATTGGGGGCGAGAGAGCGAGAGAGCTAGCGGTGACGATCTCCTTTGGAGGAGTAAGAAAGTACTAGATCTAGACCTTAGAAGCAATCATGATTGTATTTCCTATTCTATCGTTCCCAAATTCTCTTACCATAACCCAATCTAGCTACCAAGATCTGATCCCCGACATCCTGAGACGCAAATCAACCGTGGTGACTTTGTTCTCTCTTCGAGACTCTTATCATGCTTGTACTGACTATCTGCAGATAGCCAGTATTCGACACCATGGCTATAACCGAAACAACTGCGTCTATCACGTTGATCTCTCACACAAGCCATTTAATATTCCGATTGTCAGGCCATTGGACACGTCCAACAAGGCCGTGCATACCGAAAACAAAGTATCTGGCGATGACCGCCACGGTCAGCTTTGGCACACTCATTCCTAGTTGACAACGAGCCAAGCGCACCGCAATGGGTTCCTGGGGAGTATCAGTGCTCCGAGGGACTCGATGAAGTGCTCGCCAACTAGTTCACGCAGTGGACCCCCACTAGTGTCATGATCCTGGCCTATAATTATATTGTTATAACGATACCAAAGAAAACCGAGTCCTCACGCCATTACTGGGCCCCCTTTGGGCACAACGCCGATCTTGACTTCCCCGAGCAGAAACAATGGCTGGAAATTCACCTCAATCATCTCATCCCGCACGGCCTGTGGTCCACCAGACCACACGGGCCCCGGTCGCCTGCACGCAATGTAGACAGAAACGTCTTAAATGCAATTCCGGTTATCCGCAGTGCTCTCGCTGCTTGGCAACAAGGACCAACTGTACATACATCCCGTCACGCCGTGGACAACGACCGCCCAAACACCGACCGGGGCTGGATTCGGTCTCTCAGCATATATCGACCTTTGCTATCCAGACTCCTCGATCCTCCTTTCTTCCACCGGCCTCCAATGCTCTCTCCCAGGGTGACATCCCCCAGAGCTCGGCGTCAGCGACCTCCCCGCTCACCAGCTTTACCACTGCCCCAACCTCATCTGGCGTCCATTACAATGAGCGCCTGGTCAACTACTACTTCAGCAACTTTCACCCGGCCCATCCCATTCTTCTCCCGCACACACTGTACGCCATGCATGGCTATCCGGACTACCTCCAAGCGGTCGTGCAGTTCGTCGGCAGCCACTATGCATTATCCCCGGTCCATTGGCAGAGCCGCGAGGAAACTGTCCAGGCGATCATGGGGAGCGATAGCCCGCAGACACCGGAGATGGTCCAGGCCCGGTTAATATGCGCACTCGCGGTGCATGCACGATACGAACTCATGGACTCGTTCACCATCTTCCAAGCTGCCACCGATCTGGCGATTCAACTCGGCATGGACAGCGCAAGTTTCGCCACGCAGCATGGGAACCAGAACCACATGCTCGAGGAGAGTCTGCGACGGACATGGTGGGAGCTTGTCTTCAGCGAGGGCATTCTGTCGGGCCTGTATCGGCACCAGCGATTTACACGCGCGACATATTTTTCCGACGTCCTCCTGCCTTGCGAGGAGACCGACTATGAGAACCTCGCCGTCCCGGACCCATCCAGCTTAATGTCACTGGTCCACTTCGACAAGCGAATCTTTGACCCGAACAGTGCCACATTCTCCTCCTACTCGTATCGCATCGAAGCCGTCCGCATCTTCGTCAACGTCCTCACCCTCACAGAGCCCGACTCGAACATGCGCCCGTCTCAAGTCCACGCCGTGGACCACGCCATCGCGGGCTGGATCCACCATCTCCCCGAGGGGAAGGGCGACATCCTGCAACCCGATGGCAAAGGCGACGAGATGCTCTTCCAGGCGTACATGATCGTGCAATACGCCAGCATGTTCTTGCACTTCCCCCGCAGCGATCTCATCTCCATGCTACCGAACCCGGATATCGCGTGCGCGCAAAACGAACCCCATGTGTCGCCGACCTCCTCCCAACGTCTGCACGGGTTGAAAGCGATGGTGGCCTCCCGGTGGATTTTCAATTTGGCTGCATTGAGGCTCCCTGTGATCAAACACAGCCCCCTCTTTATTTGTGCGCTGCTGAGTGCGGCGATCGTGCAGCTGTCCGCATTATCAAAGAAGACTCAAGACGACAACATCGATCTCACCGAGTGCTATGATTCCATGTACTTGGCGATCGGGGTCTTGAAGTCGTTCGGTAAATATTGGCCATTGGGACAAACTGCGCTGCGGGAGCTGCAGAAGGTGTCCAGCGAGGTATTGAAGGTCCGGACGGCGACGACAGAAACATTACCGGGCGACGATGACTGGACTTGTAATGTGGACTTTGAGGGTGTGCAGGGGTTATTGCATATTAATCGCGATCTTGGGGGTTCGGGTTAGACTGACGAGTTACTGTCGGCATTCTTGGAAAGAGAATGAAGCCAAAAAGGAAAAATATCCAGGATACTAGAAATACTATTCTTCCCCCAGAACGAGGGATTTTGCATCGTGCCATATACGCAGTAGTTTTTGTACCGACCAGGATATCGGGCATGTTACCCTTTGAGGCGATAAACGGCTTTGAGTAAATTAAACCATTTTCGCAGCCTCAGCAGACTCAACTCCTCTCAGTCTTTCCCCTGAATCACCCCCCTGAGAAAGAAGGGAAACCACAGCAGAGATGGGTTGTTTCTCTACTGCAAGAAGGGTGCACCAGACCTTGCAATTGAGCAGTGAAACGGATCAGTGGAGGAATCGGGATCTTATCCCCTTATCCCCGGGTAGGGCTTGACGGCTTGTGTCTGTCCAAATCACTATTAACACCTCGATCACAGACCGCGCGATCTGGTCCAGCTGGGACTTCCTCTACCTCTGGAGCACGGTGTTCTTCACCACATTTGGCTGGCAGATTACTTCGTCGCTCCTTGGCCTTGGCCTTAATGTGTGGCAAGCCATCCTCTGTAACATTATTACGAAATTTCTCCAGACAGCCGTTGTATTGTGTGTGGGATGGCCCGGTGGAGTCTGGCACGTTGGTTTCACAGTCTCCTGCAGGTACGTCTTTGGAATGTGGGGATCATATATACCGGTGATTCTGCGTATTTTCCTCTGCATTATTTGGTATGGCGTCCAGGCGTTTACCGGGGGCCAACTGGTGGCGATTATTCTGTCCACAATCTTTTCAGGTTATCATCATCTGCCAAACACACTGCCCGCGTCCGCGGCGATGACCACCAAGCAGTTCGTGGGCTACCTGATTTTCAATCTCAGTGAGTTCTAGCCTCCGTCAACTTGTCGCCGTACCGTGGGATCTGACCGGGTACAGTCGCCCTCGGACTGTTATGGGTGCCCCCCGACAAACTGAAGAAACCCTTTAAGCTCATCACCAGCATCAATCTGCTCGTCATTCTGGGACTGGCGATCGGCCTCATCGCCAGCGCCCGAGGGGGCTCACTGGGAACCCTTCAAACATCCCAGCGACACGACAACCTCGGATGGAGCTTCATCCACGGCATCGCCGTCGTGTTCTCCGGAAACGCAGTCGGAATGGCCAGCCACAGTGATTTCTCCCGTTTCGCCCGACGACCCGGTGCCCAGGTCAGCGGACAAATCTTCTCGTTCCTGATCTCCGGGAATATCGTTCCAATTCTCGGGATTTTCGGCACGGCCGCCGCTGCTAAAATGTACGGCGACGTGAACGCGTTGGGCCTGTGGAATCCACCGAATATTCTACAACTGTGGCTGGATCACCACTACCACAATCCGGCGATGCGAGCCGCGACATTCTTCGTCGCCTTCGGCTTAACATCGAGCATCATGGCACTGAACTCCATCGAGAACGGCGTGTCAGGTGGCATGGACGTGGCCGGGTTGTACCCCCGGTACTTCAACATCCGCCGGGGATCGTATCTGCTCGCCGCGGTGTCCGTGTTAATCCAGCCGTGGCAGATTATCGCGAATGGGGCCATTTTCACAGCCACTCTGAACAGCTTCGGAGGTGAGTTCGCGTCCTGTGTGGCGATATACAATGCATTTCGTGAAACTAAAACAATCGCCCCTGCAGTCATTCTGTTCCCACTCATGGGCACCATGGTGGCCGACTATTACGTCGTACGCAGGCAGCAGATCAAGCTGTCAGACCTCTACCGTGCCGACGTGCATAGCATCTACTGGTTCCACCGCGGCTTCAACTGGCGGGCCTTCGCGGCATGGTTGGTCGGGTTTGCGCCCAGTATCCCTGGTCTGGCGGCGTTGAAGCCGCATAACAAGGGGATCCCGATTGGCCTGACGTATACATTTTACCTCTGGCCACTAGTGGGATTCTTCGCGTCGTTTGCGCTTCATGTGGGATTGAATTATGTGAGTCCCCCGCAGGGTCTGGGGACGGTGGATGAGCAGGAGGTTGAAACGGCGGATCGCCTGCAGAGCCAGACCATCACAGCACTGGAAAAGGGGAGACATGAGTAGACTGGGTATAGAAATATGTACAATGAACGGACAACGAAGTGTCAGGAATAATGTAAATTGACTTCGGCGTACATCAACCAGAGACACTACGGAGTACTACTACGGAGTACTACTACGGAGTACTACTACGGAGTACCACTACTACATCCAAGTCCAGACAAAGAGAAAAAAAAAACCCCGACTTCCCCGAAAAGACTCCACCAACGACATAATCCACCTTCTATATAATAATACAACATCCCTGTCACAACCTCCCCAAGCCATCCCACACAAACGCCACGATGATCACAGAAATCTACTCTCTCGCCGAGTACGAATCCGAACTCGCCAAGCCAGGCCTCGCAGTCCTCGACTTCTACTCTCCCAACTGCGGTCCGTGTCATGTAAGCCACACCCTGGAAACAGGGAGACTACTACGATACTAGTAGTATAACACAGTCCCAAATGAAATCATGAAATCTCTAATCGGCGACAAAAAGATGATAGCACCACTCTACAACCAGATCGCCCAAGATCAAACCACCGTCCGTTTCTACAAGGTGAGCACCGTCGAATCCACCCGGACGCTCATGCATGACTCCGTTTTCTAGGTCAACGGACTCGACGACGCGGGGTGTCTGGTGCAGCGTAAAGCGGCTGTGACTTGGTGGCCGACGTTGGTCGTGTATAAAGAGGGAAAGGAGATTTGGCGAGATCGGGTTCCGAATCCGCCGTCGGGGGATCCGTTGAGGTCTTTGGAGGTGTATTTGAGTCGGGTTGATGGTTGAGGGCCTGACTCTGGGGTGATTCGAGGGACTGGGATGAGTCCATGTTTCATGATATAGTCTGGAATGGACGCGGTCGGCGAGGTTTTCCGTTCGGGGAAGTTGGGGGGTTCGTAGCTTAGTAAGGAATAAATGAGGAGGGAAAAGAAAGTGGCATCGCAGCTCTGCTGGGAGATTTACTGCTCGCTGCGAGGAATTTGACAAAAAAGTCCCGGTTCTCAGGTGGTAGATTTCTAGTTATGATGCAGACTGTGCGGATCGGAGTGGATGTCGGTGGTAAGACAACAACAACAACTCCCTACTCTTACTGTCTACTGCTTCCTTACTTTGTGTTTCTGGATGCTCATGGCGCCCCGTTAGGAACGAACACCGACGCGGTGATTATCGATCTGAGCCTGCGAGAAACTCCTTCTCGTGGTATCCTTTCCTCACACAAGGCCCCCACCTCCCCGGATATCACCTCCGGGATTCAAAAAGCTATCAACACCGTGCTTCGGGACTCGCAGGTGGACCCGGGGAATGTGGCCTTGGTTACGATCGGCACAACGGCGTTTCTGAACGCCGTGCTGGAACAGGATCCCCGACGGCTGAGCAAGGTGGCCATTCTGAGATTGTCGAGGTCGTTTCTGCGCGATGTCAAGCCGTTTTCTGAGTGGCCGGCGGGATTGGCCAGTCTCATCCGTGGATATATTGGGTACCTGGACGGCGGGCTGCATATCGACGGGTCGCAGGAGGCGCCGGTGGTCGAAGCACAGGTGGTGCGCGAGTGCGAGAAGATCAAGGCGCTGGGGTTAACGACCGTGGTGGTGGCTGGCGTTTACTCGCCCATCGACGAGAAGTTCCGACAGGAGGAGACGGTGCGCGAGATTGTTCTCCGTCAGATTCCCGGGGTGGACGTCGTGTGCTCGAAGGAGATTGCCAAGATAGGTATGTGGTACTGGGAATCATCCATCTGTTCAGTTCCACACGAGAGTCCCATTTGCTCACCAAGCGTGAGGCGTAGGTTTTCTGGAACGGGAAAATGCCGCCATCCTCAACGGCGCCATCTTGAGATACGCCAGGCGGACAATTCGACGGTTTCGTCTGGCGATGAATTCGCTTCGTCTGCAGTGTCCGCTCTTTCTCACGCAGAATGATGGTACCATCATTGACGCGACGAGTGCTGCCAAAACACCCATCCGGACGTTTAACTCGGGGGCGACGAACTCCATGCGCGGTGCTGCGTATCTGGCCGGCGAGGATCTGGGGAACCAGTCGACCATTGTCGTTGATATTGGCGGGACCACGACGGATGTCGCCGTGCTTCTTCCGTCTGGGCTCCCGCGTCAGGCGTCTGCGTGTGTGAAGGCCGCCGGGATCAAGGTCAACTATTCCATGCCCCATGTCTATTCGGTGGGACTGGGCGGAGGATCTAAAGTGCGCGTGGAATGGGAATGGGAAGGCGAAACCAAGAGGGCCATCACGGTTGGTCCGGACTCCGTCGGGCATAAACTGCTCACCGAGAGTCTGGTGTTCGGGGGAAAGACGGTGACTGCAACTGATATTGCGGTTGCCACGGGCCAATGTGTCGTCGGCAATCCGGAATACGTTAAGCATCTGGTTCCGGAGTTTCGATCGGCGGCGCAGACCCGGATCAAGCAAATATTGGAACGGTCGATGGACCTCATGAAAACCGCGCCGGATCCGTTGCCCGTGCTTCTGGTCGGTGGAGGTGCAGTTCTGGCTCCTGCGCAGCTCGAGGGTGCCTCGAAACTCATCAAGCCGCCATTCTTTGATGTGGCGAATGCTGTGGGAGCAGCCTGCGCTCAGGTGGGAGGGACCGTCGACAAGATAACCAGCATCGCCAACCAGTCCATCAAGGACGCCGTGGAGGGGGCGAAGAAAGCCGCAATTGAACAGGCTATTCGAGCTGGTGCGGTGGAGGAGAGCGTCTTTATCGCTGAGATAGAGTCCATGCCAATTCCTTACATTTCCAATCAGTTGAGGACCGTCGTAAAGGCGATTGGCGACTTGGACATCCAGATGTCGATGTCGATGAACACGGAAGTAGTTGATAATGAGGATGACTCGGAGGAGGAAGAGACGACATCGGATGACCCGGGGGCCACCAAACAGCGCCAGGTATCGGAGACGATCCCGGTGGATCACCTTACCTACCGTCCGAACGTTGTCTTGAACGAGGAAGCCGGCTGGCACGAGTGGCTCCTGACAGAAACAGACGTGGCCTACATCGCAGACGGAGCGTACGTCCTCGGCTGTGGCGGCGGCGGAAGTCCCGACGCTGGCCGTATTCAACTACAGGAGATGATCCGCCAAGGGTACAAAATCCGGTGCATTGATCATTCCGCCCTGCCAGACGATGCACTGGTGTACTGGGGAGGGCGGATGGGATCCCCGGCCGCGAGCGTGGAGCGACTCCAAGCCCACGAGACGGTCGACGCGATCGACCAGCTTATGTCCCACCTGGGCCATAGTTCGTTTGATGCCGTGATGGGCCTGGAAATCGGTGGCTCCAACGGTCTCGAAGCCTTTCAATGGGGCTCGGATCGATTCTACGACCGCCCCGTTATCGACGCGGACTTCATGGGCCGCGCCAATCCTATGATCTGGCAGACGACGATGGCCGTGTATCGGCCCGGAGAGCTCACCCCATGCGCGATTGACTCCGGCGATGGACGGTCGATCATCATGACCCGGGCAGGCGATGATGAGGTTGTCGACCGTGTGCTCCGTGCTGCTTTGGTCGAAATGGGCTCCTTGGTTGGCCTGACAGCTCGACCGACCACTGCGGCAGCGGTGCGGCAATGCGCCATTCTGAATACCGTGTCCTTATCATGGAGGATTGGACGAGCCATTGCCCAAGCTGCTCAATATAGCGCCCTGATCGCGGTTCCCGAGGCGATCATTGCGGAAGCCGGCGGTCTCCAGTCCGCAAAGGTCCTCTTCCGAGGCAAGATCACCGGGGTCGAGCAAACCGTATACAAGGGACATTCCTATGGCGAGCTCATCATCACTGAAGTCCCCCGCGACGGCGACGACCCGATCACTAGTAATAAGAACGGCTTCCCTGCCGTCGCGCAAGGCGGACGTGTATGCATCCCGTTCAAGAACGAGAACATCTACGTTGAGCATCATGCCACCGACGGCTCGATAAAGATCATTGCCAGTGTGCCGGACCTCATTACCGTTTTGGATCAAGAATCGGGCAAACCAATCGGCGTTCCAGAGTATCGATATGGCTACCAGGTGGTGGTGCTCGGATTAGCCTGCTCACCACACTGGTCACGGACAGAACGAGGTCTGGACATCGGTGGACCAGCGGGCTATGGCTACGATTTCCCCTATACGCGTTTAGGTGAGTACGTTGAGCCCCGGAGTGTGATTGATGAGTTTAAATAGATGAAGTCGGAGGAGCGCAACATGTCATACTACGAGTTTCCTATCCACGTCAATGAATCATTATTTCTCTTCTCTTTCTCCGGTAAGGAGAGTATTTGCTTGAGGTGGTTGATTAGGGCTTGCGGTTGACGGGAGTAGACACGACGCCTCGGACTTCAGCTCACACTCTCTTTCAAATCAAGCCGCGCTAGAGTACAAGCATAAAGGGGAGAGTGAAGCTGGGCATTCTAGGCAGCAGGGCATCCCCATCAGGATCCCCATGGACAGGACCCAACACTCCGCAGAAAGATGGCAGCCTCTCATTGGGCTACCGACTAGCCCTACAGGGGATTAATATAGACCATGCCAAAGTCGTAATCCCATAGATAGAAACAGGCTTCAATGGACTCCTAGTGGCATTTAATGAGCACCAATAATCTACATCCTCTGTACATGTACGGTACATACATGTGCACTGAGGAGATCCATCGACCATGTCATCTTCATCCCTAGTTCGAGCCCTATACACCGTCTGGCTACTGAGCCTCGCAGTCGCCTTTTCAACACACACCCCACGACCAATCTACGCGATCGCCCACCGAGTCCTCCGCAAAGAAGCAGTGACCGCAGCAATTTCCCATGGGGCAAATGCCCTCGAAATTGATCTAACCGCCTGGTACTTTGGCTGGTGGGCCGACCACGACGGAAAGCTGTTCAGTGCCGGGGCGACAGCACGGGAGCTCTTCGATTTCATTGCGGACCAACGCTCAACCCTCCGTTCGATTACCTTTGTATGGCTGGATATCAAGAACCCTGATTTCTGCGGAAAGCGTCACGCGTGCTCTATCGAGGCGTTACAGGATTTAGCTCGCGACATTCTGGAACCGGTGGGTATCCGGGTGCTGTATGGGTTTTATCAAACGGCCGACAGCCGCGGGTATCGAGTGATTAGGGATGGACTGAATGCGAACGAGGCGGTTGCCTTGAGTGGCAAGACGAGTGCTATTTTGGATTTATACAATACCACCGGGGCGGGGATCTCGGTGAAGCAGAGGGTGATGGATTTTGGCCATCCGCAGCTTCAGCATGGGGTTGATCTGTATCCAGAGCTGCGGTATGGAAGTTGGGAACACGATCTGGGGAACCTTGGCAAGGTGTTTAGTTGGACGAGTACTGAAGGGGATACGGAACTGGTGCAATATCTGCTTGGTGAAGCTGGTATTGATGGGTTTATCTATGGATACCAGAGTGCGGAGTATGAGGATCAGGATACTCCCAAGTCGGCGCTGCAGGATATTGTTGATTTTGTGGACGCTCATGCGGATACCCATCGCATGGCTCGAGGAGAGGATGCGCCGTGGTAGTTGACGCCTGTCTTTTCTTTCTTTCACTTGATTCTTTGTTGGAATCCTTGGCCTGGCGCGGTCGAGTTCTTTGTCTGTGTTCTTCTTTCCACATTCCAAGCATCTGCGCCTTGTTCTTGAAGTCATAGTACCGGTTAGGGAGAAGAGCCAACATCTTCGACATCGGATCCCATCTCCCATTGGGCCTGTACAGCTGTGTTCCTGTAGTATCGTCCTGTCGGATTCTAGGGTTCAAGAGGTTCAGGTGCCATTTTAGTAAGCATGTTTTTATCTCCACACGGAATTGTGGCTGCGGTTCAAGCCGCCTCTCTTTTGCTGCAAGTGAAAATATTCCGTTTAAACATTAATTATGACCAACCGCGACCCTGAGTTTCGACATCAGTTGGGCAAGTTTCGTCTTGATTCCTCCTCGTCGTATGTTCCCCCGCCTTCGATTTTTCCTCCGCCAACGTCTTTGCAGTCTCAACCTCCTCTGACGACGCCCACGCCGTCGCTACCACCAACCCCCCACCCCCATCGCAGTAAACGTGTGTCAACCGCCTGTGACTTTTGTCGCAAACGAAAAAAAAAATGTGATTTCCGCTACCCGAATTGTTCCGCCTGTAGTCGGGCCGGGGTGCGTTGTACGATCCCTCCCCCGGGCCCCCAAGTCGCCAGTGCCTCCGTTCCCCGAGATCAGCTCGAAACCCTTCAAAACCGTGTACGATGGCTAGAAGACGTCCTTCGTCGCAAGACGGGCATCTCCGTCACCGATCGACCGACGGGGAGCGCGCTGGAGGGGGAAGGAGATCCCGACTGGTGGTACCAAGTGCCCAACATGTTGATGGACCATGAGAGCGCCCGCACCAGGCCGTCGACGACTGTCGCCGCATCTAGTCCCGGTCACTCTCCCGCCGTGGGAACCGAACTCCCCAATGTCGGCGAAATCTTCCGCGATCAACTCGAAAATCGACGGCCGTCGCTGGCACGCTCGGTCACGTCTGCTCCGCATGTTCTTCGGTTGGCCTCGCTGGAGGATGCCGAACGAGTGGCGTCGCAGTACTTCGATGGCATCGGCTATCAATACCCTTTCCTCCACCGACCGGATTTTGTGGCCCAGTTACGACGCATCCATGCGGGTGAAATACCCTCCCCCGAAGTGCTCTCCACCTACCACATCACGATTGCGATCGCCCTGCGCATCAGGGACGCCGACAGCACGCAAGCGAATCAGTACTACCGGGCGAGCCAGGAAACGCTGCCGTGGTCGTTACAGAATGAGGACTTGTCCGCGGTGCGGTCCTTGCTGAGCTTGGCCTTATGGACCATGTTTTCCACGAATGGCCCGAGCGTATGGCATGTCCTGGGCTCCGCCATCCGCCTCGCGACGAGTCTCGGGCTGCATAAAGTTCGAAACGGGTCTAGCGTGGTGGAAGAGGAATTGGCCAAACGCGCGTTCTGGAGTCTGTACAACCTGGATCGACTGGTTGCGAGTACTCTGGCCCGACCAGTGGGCATCGCGGACGAAGATATTAGTGTGGGCCTACCGCGCGAATTCAATGACGACTGGACCGAAGCGCCGGGGACCAGTGTTATGACTATCCCCGTCCAGGTGGTGAAATTGCGCCAGATCTTTTCACGCATTTACCGTTACTGTAGGTGCGCTACACAAGCCAACTTCTCACTCCATCTCCTCTAACATGGCTAGTATACAATACACAACCGGCTCCTCCGCCCGCCGACGTTTCTCTCACGCTCCTGCGCTTCCGTCAAGAACTGGATGACTGGCGTCGGAATGCGCCAGTCTATCCTCCCGCCCTGCTCTATTCGACGAGTTATTACGACTATCTGTACGCGACCACGCTGCTGCTCATGCACCGACCGAGTCCCCGGAATCCGACCCCGGACGCGACCAGCATTGTGAGCTGTGGCGACGCCAGCATCCAAGTCATTCGATCGTACTGGGACAGTTATTCCGTCGGGAAGCTGAAATGGATCTGGCTCACGCTGAGCCAGATCTACTTCGCGGGGATCACCATCTTGTGGTGCCTGAACCAGAATTTCCTCGCGGTCCGGGATGGCCACATCGCCGCGTGGCAGCCGAATGACCAGATGATGCGACGAGCCATTCAGGCGGTCGTGGTGGTGCTGGAAGAGTTTGGTAAGCGACGACCGGGCGTGGAACGACTGGCGGAGACGTTTCGCCATCAGAGCACGGTGATCTTCAGTCACTTGGCATATCAGTCGGAACAGATCCATACGCAACCGTCGACTCAGCCCCCGATGCAGCCACTACAGCTACCGCAACAACCTGTCTTGGTCGCACCCCCGGTGCCCATGGCGGCCACCTTAGACGACGTGCTTCTCGTGGATGGGTCTGGCAACGTGCCATTAGTCGATGCACAGCTGGCTGAGGAATTGTTTTATTCATATGATTGGTTTCAGGAAGAGATGGCGTCGTTTTATACCCTGTGAATTTTGTGTCGGGATGAGAGCGTGGACGGGATATGTTATTTGATGTGCTTACTACTCCTACTCCTACTACTTCAGTACTTCTCCGCCATCAGACCATTTCATTCCTTCATCTCTTTTTCACCTCCCACCAACGTTCTTCCTCCCCAACTTCACCATGGCCATCCCCGAGACAAAAGCGCAAGCCTTCCACGGCACTCTCATCCACAGTCTGGATCCGACCACTCTCGAAATCCTCCCCAATACCCTCCTGATCGTCAGCGCAACAGGCCAAATTCAATCCCTCCATCCCTCCACCATACCCACCGACATTCCCACACTTCTCACGCAGCAAAACTACCACCCAGACACAATTCCCCTCACCACCCTGCGCTCAACCGAATTCCTCATCCCCGGCTTTATCGACACGCATACCCACGCCCCTCAGTGGTCCCAACGCGGCCTGGGCCGTGGAATCCCCCTCCTCACCTGGCTCGAACAAATCACCTTCCCGCACGAATCCAAACTCGCCGACCCCGTCTACGCAAAACAACTCTACCGCTCCGCCGTCCATGGCAGTCTCCAACAAGGCATCACAACCGCCTGCTACTACGGCTCGCGACACAAAGACGCGACACTCGTCCTCGCCGAAACATGTCGCACGCTAGGCCAGCGCGCCCTCATCGGAAAATGTAACATGAATCGCCACGCCCCGGACTGGTACATCGACTCGTCAGTCGAAGAATCCGTCTCCGACACCGTCGACTTCGTCGCACGAGTCAAAGACCTCGACGCCGGAGCCGGGCTAGTCACACCAGTAATCACCCCCCGGTTCGCCATCACCTGCGACGAACCCCTCCTACAAGCCTTGGGAGACGTAGTGAAAACAAACCCAGGAATACCCGTCCAGACCCATTTCAACGAATCCCGCGGGGAAATCAAGTTCACGAAAGAATTATTCCCGCAATTCAAGACCGAAACCGAACTATACGACCATTTCGGACTCCTCACCGACCGCACCATCCTCGCCCATGCCATATACCCACTCCCCGACGAACTCCCTCGCCTCAAACAACTCGACTGCGGCATCGCGCACTGTCCCATCCCCAACACAACCATGGACGAATTCATGATCGCACCGGTCCGCGAATATCTCAACCACGGCATCAAGGTCGGTCTGGGAACCGATTGCGGCGGCGGGTATTCGTCGTCCATGTTGGATGTCATGCGAGCCGCTTTCATGGTTTCCGTCGCGAACCAGACAGAGACGAACGGCCTGCATGCGCCGTTGAGTGTTGCCGAGAGCTTTTACCTCGCGACGCGTGGCGGCGCCCGGGTTGCTGGGTTGGGGGATCGGGTGGGGTGGTTTGCGCCCGGGTTGGAGTTTGATGCTGTTCTTGTTCGGCCCGGGGAGGGGATTATGGCGCCTGTGGAGGATGATGGCGTTGAGGCTGTGTTTGAGAAGTTTCTTATGACCGGGGATGATCGGAATATTGTGGGGGTTTGGGTGAAGGGACGTGAGGTGAAGGGGTGTGCTTGATTTTGCGGCTCTTTCTGTGTCTTTGTGGATGTTTATTTGGGAATTGGACACTTCTCTGTGTACTTTTGGTCTGCAGTATATCGGTCGAGGGCTTTTTTACTTGCTAAAAGTCTCGTACAATGGCATTGTGTCTGAATGGCTAATGATGGAATACCGTTCCATCAGGTGATTTCTTCTATTATTATCTTTTCTTGGTTGAAACCTACGTACGTCGATGTAGACCGGAATATGTTCATTATGGACACGTACTAATACGTTGGCTATACTTGGATCTAAAACAAAGGGAAACTGGCATCTATGGGGCTTTCCAATCATTCCCACGTCCCCTTGGGAGGTCCGAAGTATCCAGAGTCCGGTAGACTCTTCCACGGAGTACCTTTACCGTCGGCGGTGCGCGCAGAGACAGTATTTCCCCACCAATCCAGCGAGCCAGCGGGAAGGGTAATGCAGAAAAAGATGATGACGGTGGCCACGGCGACGCCACAGTCAAGCGCAGCCGACAGAACGTAATCTAACGATGTGAGCGCGGTACGGCGGATAGTATAGTGGAACGAGAGCGCTTACTGTACTTGGACCACCAGGCCGGTCTGCGGCGTTTGATGAGGCCATTGAAGAGAAGATTGACGAGCCACCAGGATGAGAAGCTGATTCCCGTGGCCGGTGGTACATGACTCATGGCGCCGAAGGCTACCGGCCAGGAGATGTAATTTGCCTGCTTCCAGCGCCGACCCAGCATATATGTGATGATGATCACAACGGGCCCTGCCAGGAAGAACCAGAGCAGGTTCCCGTAAATTTGACCGGGGGAAAAGTTCCGTCCGGGACCGAGGGCGCCTGGACATTGTTTGTTAATCGGGTGGTTTGGATGTGCCGCGGACAGTGCTTACCCCAAATTAACGACGATGAATATGTGACGCGGCCATGGGGACAGGTGAATCCTCCGTCTGCATCGGGCGTGCAAATACCGTCGATCCGAGTAATCATGAACACGGTTACGCCACACTGGACCACGGCGCCAATTAACGTTGCCAATCCCTGAGCTAGGAATACGGTCCGGGGAGCAATGTGAAGATAGTGCGCTAGTTTCATGTCCGCCACGAATCTATTCTGTTAGCTGTGCTTCACAACTGTGGTTCTTAAGAGGCGTGACCTACTCTAATCCTTGCGACACTGCCACATATCCGTAAAACTTGAACGCCATGTTCGCAACCGGTCGTCCGAGAAACGCGTAACCGCCAATAAACTCCGTAATGAGATTCAACTGATTGCTGGTGATGTTTGTCACTGCCTTGATAATGCCGACGGGAATGAAGTAGATCATCGGCAGCACAAAGGCTAGCAGGACTGCCCACGCAGGAAGACTCGTATGCCACACCTCGTTGGTCACGATACTCAGCACAAACATCAGAACGGTTACCGCCACAAACCACCACCAAGGAACGCTCTTGTAGGATTCCATGAGCCGTGTATGGACATCTTTCTCCCCCCGTCCCTTCCATTGCTCCCACAGATCGGTCCCATGGTACAGCGCGATGTGAACGAAGATGCCCGTTAGGTTGGCGAATGCCACGCCGTACGTCACAGCATAGCCTGCCGGAAGAAACATGGGTGAGTACTCGCGGTATGCCTCCACATTGACCGTGCCGTTATGGTGCATCACACGGCTGGTGTTGTACGCTTTCCCGGTATTGTCAAACGTAATGGGGTTCAGCATCGGCAGATAGGCCGAATACCACGTATTTGTGTAGTAAAGAACAGGGCAGATTAACCAAAAGAACAAAGCAAACGACCCAATGACGTTCAGGGCCGCCCAGAAGGGAACCAGCAATGGGCTCTGATTCGCATAGACCACCTGAGCCCAATCGAAGGTCAATATTGACATCCCTAGTCCTGTCTGCTGACCAAAAAGCTGGTTGACGACAACGTTCGTCGGTACAATCCAGCAGAGGAAGTTAAACGTGCTGAGGCCTGTGAACAGATAGCCAGGAGCGAAATACCAGATTGACCCACCCACGAAGACATAAATAAAGAATCGGAGACGTGTGATAGACCAGCCATCCGCGACGAGGTTCGTGCGCGAGTGTAAGGTAGACAGGAGAGCAGCGTTTGACAACACCTGCGGCCAGATCATTGTCGCCGGTTCCACGAGCCAGCGGGAAGCCATGCCTGCCAAACCAAGCCCGAACAGCTGCGTTGTAATACACAGGAGAACCTCAAAGCCCCCTTGGGAAGGCATGTGATAGAACTTCACCATGGCCTCGATGATCTGCGTCGCTGCCGCGGATCCGAACGAGACATTGGCCATGATCGTGATCAAAGCATGCTCCTTAATGTTGAAATGGCGGTCCGGATTGAACCAGCCCAATGGCACCCATTTTGCCCAGGCGCAGCCAACTGGGAAGGCTACGAGCTGTGCAACCAAAGCGCTGAGGGTGACGCTGGGCTGCCTCAGACTGAAGAATTGGTTCAATCCACTCCCGACCTGAGTTGGTCAGTGTCACAAACTCCGCGTCTACCATCCAAAAAAAATATATATCACTCCGCCACCGACGTACAATTGTAAAGATAACCCCGTTCATCCACATCCGAACGGTGTTGACGGGCAGATGTACATCGTCGACCGGTTGAACGACGGCTCGAACCTCGGGGAAGGGAGAATCGTCCGCTTCATAGGGAAAGATCTTTGCCGCATCGTAGTCGCTGAGAACGCTGTAGTCGGTATCATCGACATCCAAAAACGGTTCCTAGTAAGTGCCCGAAAGCGATCAGACAAAAAACTGAGCTGACATGGAAGCGAGTGGCTCAGCATTGATTCCCAGCGTGCGCCACACCACGTGGAGGGTAAGGATTGTAAGGTAAATCCACCTGTACGAGATTTTCGCCCCGCTTCGGGATGCCAGCCATAATACGAAGAGTTATAGTCTAGCATATGGTGTTCTTTTGGATCCAGTCCATGAACTGAATCCAACCAAAATGGATCTTGTTTCGAGTCTTCAAGTCTGAATGTCTTGTCGGAGAAAAGTTAACGAAAGAGTGGAGTTGACAAAACTCTCAAAATGGTTAAGCGTCCGTATTTATTGTATTTCTTTCTGTCCTGTATTTTGATTTGGTATTTCCTGTCGTTTTCAATACTTCAACCCCCGGCTGAGTAACGTATCGGTGGGTACCAACATTTCATCACTAAAATCTCACTCCCCGGTTGCATACTACGGAGTATGGAGTACGGAGTACCCAGTCGTAGATCGGAAATCCCTATCTTGGATTCTTCAGTAGTTGTACTAGTAGGCTAGTACCTGTCAATCGACTTACTAGTTGGCGCAGTGGGTACTCGACAAGTTTAATAAGTATTCAATCATTGATGCATCGATATGTCAAAAAGGTCGGGGAAACATTCATTTAGGTGGACCCAATCCACCTTGAATTCATTGTTCATAATCCTTTCCTTTTTTTTTCTTATTTCTCGCCATGGATTTGTTAAATATCGTCGAAGGAATGGAAGTTCAAGCGGCCGCTTTCCAACTCCATCGAATGTTCGCCGAAGGTTCCAATAGTCTGGCGGAACGAACCGCCTACAGTCATGCCACGATTTCAATCAGCCAGTGAGCTTTGATACGGTAGCGAGATGACGAGTCCTCTGTAAACCCTTTTTCCTCCTGGGACACAGTATGATATCGATATTACTATTGGCGACCAATGCGCGCGGGTTACCCTTTTCGCTCCGAGCGGGTACAACCGACCTCTATCGGACTTCTAGCAAACTGTACCGCACCCTCGACAACGACACGGGAAATGATAATTGCAAAGATAGGGCCCTCTCGTCGGATACTTATAAGGAAAACGTGGCTGTGCTCGTAGAGTGATGAGGAGAATGGGGATCCAGGTTCGTTGAAGGCTTCGTATCGGTTTATCTCGCCTTTGAAATGTCGTTATCTCAACCCTTTTGATCTGCTTCTTCAGTTTTTAAGAAACTTCATCATTTTCTTGACCGTCCCAGCACCGGGTCCTCTGCGACGTTTTACAAAAGAGAAGGGAAAGTCGGTCGGCACGCAACTAAGGTTATAAGAGATCAAAATGGAGAGTGTTGAGCATCCCGTCGATATCCCCTCCATACCTTTCGCACAACGCCCCATCATCATCTTGGGTGCTGGTATTATCGGATGTGCTACTGCAAGACAGCTTCTTCGGAATGGATTCCCTGTGGTGTTAGTAGCGGAGTATCTCCCCGGAGACCAAAACCTCTTCTATGCATCAGCTTGGGCCGGAGCAGCATGGCATGCCGCGGGGGGTATCAGGCCTGAATATCGATACTACCAGGCGATTACCCATCGCCATCTGCTGAAAATGGCGCAAGAAGATCCCGAGTCAGGCGTTTGCATCGTCGACACACGCGAGTATCTCGAAGACCCACCAACTGACAACTCGGCGATCTGGGGAAAGACCGTGGTATCCAAGGTACCTAATACGGCGATGCTTCCCGCCAGGGACGCTCCAACACTGACCGCAGAGATAGTTTCGTGCCCTCAAGCCCGGTGAATACCCGACCAATTTCGTTTGTGGGTGGGCATACAATACCCTCGTCACGGACCCTACGCGTCACATGCCTTACCTGGGAAAACAAATCAATGCGCTCGGGGGCCAGTTCATTCGGAAACGAGTTGAATCCCTCCAGGAGTTATACGATATGTTCCCAGATTCATGCATCTTCGTCAATGCCAGCGGTATAGGGAGTAAGACTCTCAGCGATGTCCGGGATGAAAAATGCTTCCCTGAACGCGGGCAAAACGTATTTTTCCGAACCAACAATTGTCATACCATGTACTTTCGGAACGGAAAGGAGTACACTTATGTTATCCCTCGTCCTCTTTCGAATGGTGTTGTGTTGGGGGGAGTCAAACAAATCGACAATCTGTAAGTATTCATCGATCTGCGACAGGAAAGCTTCGTTCGGAGATTGACTGCATACTAGGTCGCCCGACGTGGACATGGACGTAGCCCGAGATGAGATTGCTCGCGCCCATCGTCTCGCTCCCGAGATAGTTCCGGAACACCCTCCCGAGGATTCGCTTCATCACATCATCGGGATTCGCCCTTCCAGACAAGGTGGTTTCCGCCTGGATTCCGAAAAGGTGGGCAGTCGCATTGTCCTGTCCGCGTATGGATTTGGTGGGGGTGGCTATGCCTTCTCATACGGTGTGGCCGACACTTTGGTGAAGATGGTGGAAACAGCTGAGCGGGAGAATGTGATTCTTTCCTAGCTGCCTGGCTCACTGACATCTTCCGGTCCATTTGGTCACCTGCTGCGTCTACGTGGGGCCGTTTCACCTTGGATTGGATCTCATATTGATTGATTTTTGTTTCTCTCTTTCGCTTCGAATTTCATTAGCGACCGTACGATGATACTCATAATACCAAGCAGTTTGCCGATTTCATAAAGGAATTCAGAGGGATAGTATCTATCTACTTGGCAAGGAGATTTCATGGCATTTCTTCTTTGGATTCTTGGCATTATGATTTTCTCTTCGTTCATATAGGCACGTGTGCATCAATATAAGGACGGTGACTTTTGGCTCTCAATGTGACATCCCATGTCACTCATTGACATCACTGTACAGCGCTGCCTCACCTTTCATTCGAGCAATTGATTGCATTGTAAATTTCCAGAACAACCATGGAAATCGAATTGATTTCGAGCCTCAACCTAGATTATTTGCTTGCTATGATCCTCTCCTACTCGGAAAGAGATGAGGCTACTCCGTACGCTCCGGTTACAGTGTGTTTATTCCATCCATGTTTCAAGATAACCTTCTTTTCATTCACCCTATCACAATGCTTTGAGGGAGTGGACTACAATTCATAGAGGCTAGCCTACGGAGTACCGTACTGGTAAGTATCATTAGGTACCTTACTCCGTACCTTACTCCGTACCGAGTACTCTATATTGAATCATGACATTAAGCCTTGAATGACGGAAAGTACACGCCGAAAGGGAAAGGGTTTCTATACTCTGTACCACGAGACAACAGTGAATGTTGATCGGCATGAGCCCGCCACTTCTAGTTGAAAGAGTTCAACAATCTGGAGGCACGCCACCAAAAGTCTCTGCGCGACGCTCCTAATTCAGGATTGCCCGAGTGGTATTGAGGCTAGTACTCCGTACTACAGCGCTACTATATTTTAGAACTTGTTATTGGACTCTTAATGTGATATATTATACTCCGTATTTAAATAGACTGTTGTCTATATATAATTAGCCGCTGGTCACGTGATACATTTGATAATTTCCACAATATAGCTCTGGGAATCCTGAATTACTACTAGTGTCGCGCTGAGGTGACTTTTGGATGTCTCTGTCCCGGGTGCCCAATACTACCGTAGCAGTACCTAAATCTTTCATCAATATCCATACCAGCATGTAGTATCTCCGCACAGAACCTGCGTCATCCGAGTCCATCTATCTTCAGGGATCTCTATTTGGTACTCCGTACAGTACTTTGTTCTTGAAAGGCCGATGGGATTCTAGAACCTTTGTGTCTTCTTCTTTTTTTTCATCACTTTTTAGCCTCCTTTCCTTGATTTGTAAGTTATTCTCTTTGTATTCTTTGTACGGAGTATTGGTAAATCAGTCTCACTGTCACAGAGTGGAACCTTCCAGGGTTCTGAGAAATCAGAGGTGGTTTTGGCAAAGTAAGAGGCAGTAACGTGACTGGACGGCCAGTCTTGTGCCCCGCAGAGCCAGACTTGAGTGGGTAAAAGTGCATGGCCGATCGTCTACCGTTGACGTCGGTGGTTTGGCTTTCGCCTTAATTCTCCCCTAATTGGGAAGATTTCCCTCTGTCAGCCAACATGAGGTTTCAGATCCTTTCTCATCCTTATCTGACTTTCAGTCTTCATGGGTTGAATTCTAATATATGATCTGTTGATCTCTTGTACAGTACAAGGCCGCAACTTAACCAAATGTATTGTGTTGGGTGAAACATCCCACTGTCTATTCTATATTCTACTTTCTCCTTTGGATACGTCTCCTTTCTTTCTTTCTTTCTTTTCTTTTTTTGTTTCTTTATCGCCACAATTCCCGTAGGGAACAAGGATGTCGCTCAAACATCGACTTCTCAACCTCAGTATGCATGATCCAGCCCAAACGGTCAACATGCCGCTGATTGTGACACCACCAGAAGACAATGATATGGTCTTGAGCGAACTCAAGGGCGGTGCAAACCCATTACAACGGACTAATGACACCGCGCAGTGTGATCCCTCTTTGTGTCGAATCTATCGCTACACCCCGATGCCCACCATCGTGGTGGATGCAAATTTATGTATAGTGGAAGTCTCGGACAGTCACCTCACCCTCTCCGGTCAATCAAGGGCTGCATTGTTGAATACCTGCATATGCGATATCACACCCCACATGATTCCAGTGTCGGATATTACCTCGCTATACGGTGCGATCCGAGCCGCCATTTCGACGAAAGAGATCCAGTTAATCCAGGACATCTATCTGAAAGATAGCAAGTCACACTTTCAACTTCAGGTAACGCCAATCTTCCAGGATCGGACGTTAATATACATAGTTTTCGAGGCCCGTAAAATGACGAGGGGTCGTTCGGAAGCGAGTGATCATCATACACACGTGAATGAAACCTACAAAATTCTAGTGGACACCGTCAAGGATTATGCCATCTTCATGTTGGACACCCGTGGCAACATTACAACCTGGAATCCGGGCGCTGCGATCCTGAAGGGATACTCGGCTTCTGAAATTATTGGCAAGCACTTCTCCGTCTTTTACAGCCCCGAAGACCGACTCAATCACAAACCCGAGAAGGGCCTGATGATGTGTTTGCGTGATGGAAGAATGGAGGATGAAGGCTGGCGCTACCGTCAAGACGAGTCCCGGTTTTGGGCCAACGTTATGATAAGGCCCATTTATGAATTTGGCCGTCACGTCGGGTTTGTGAAAGTGACGCGTGACCTGACCGAACGGAAGGCAGCCGAGGCACGCTTGATCACAGCTTTTGAAGAATCATCACGACTTAAGACCGATTTCTTGGCTAACATGAGCCATGAGATTCGTACCCCAATGAACGGCATGCTCCTTGCGCTGTCTATGCTGACGGACACGGGGCTCAACGGCGAACAACTTGAATATGCATCGATCATCGAGGACTCGACCTCGTTATTACTTCAAATCATCAATGACATTCTTGATTACTCCAAGCTATCTTCGGGGTCATTCTCCCTAACATCAGACATTGTGAGTGTCGACAGCGTCGTAAGTGCAGTTGTACGAAACTGCAAATCGTGTCTGAAGACAGGAGTAGAGCTGAGCTCCTCTATGCCGTCCGACTTCCCCCAAGCCGTGAAAGGAGACCCGCTACGGTATCGCCAGGTGCTGCAGAACCTTGTGGGAAACGCAGTGAAGTTCACTGAGAGAGGCTATGTGAAAGTTTCCACATCATTTGCGATAGATGCTGAGGATCCAACACTGTTCAATATCTCGACAGAGGTAGCCGACTCAGGAGTTGGTGTGCCAGAAAGTGCTCTCAATACCCTCTTCACGCCTTTCACACGGTTCGCAGATTCTACGAGACGGAGATATCAAGGCACTGGACTCGGTCTTTCAATCTGCAAAAGCTTAGTCGAACTCATGAATGGGAGTGTGGGGTATCGCCCAAACTTGGATGGGGGTGGTAGTATATTTTGGTTCACTGTGAAAATGGCGCGGACCGATATCCTAGCTCCTAGCAAGCCCTTGGCCGGGTTTCTAGCAGAGAGCTCGGAAAATCTGATCAAAAAGCTACGAGACATCGCACCCCGGAAAAACATATTGCTGGTGGAGGATAATTTGGTGAATCACATGGTGATGCTCAAGCTCCTCCAAAGTTTCGGATTCGAGCGGGTTGACGCTGCCTGGGATGGGGCGGAGGCCGTTCGGCTAGTGAAACAAACGCCATTGTCTTACAACCTCGTTCTTATGGATATCAGCATGCCAGTATTGGATGGCCTTGAGGCGACATCTCAGATTCGAAGTATGAAGATCGATGTGCCGATCATTGCGCTAACCGGGAATGCTTTGAAAGGCGATGCGGAAACGTACCTCGCCAAAGGTATGAATGACTACCTGGGGAAACCTGTACATCGCAACCACCTTTTGCAGGCGCTTTGGAAGTGGCTAGGTACTTAAAAGTCAGAGCTTCCTACCGGGATATTAGACTCGATATGACTATGTCCGCTCACCAGGGATCACGAACTTTGTGGACCACTGTGGACCACTGTGGATCCTGGAATTGTCTTCATCAGCCAGCTCGCTCTGCATCTTCAAAATGCTCGCAGCACGCTAGCCGGATTCATGACTATACCTGGGCTGGTAGCAACGGGGCCATTGGACTCCGAACGAATGACTAGATACCTGAGTGATCGGGACCCTCCTGTGATCACAGTATCCACCCGGTGAAAGGGTGCTGCAGTCTAACAGACGGGAGGCTCCTGTCGCCCAAAACAAGGCGTGGAACGGAGCACTCCCCGTGCTACCTCTGGTTTACCTTTCGGAATTTTGCTATGGAGTACGATAGTCGGTCCCACAACCGAATTATTTCCGATGAAATTGCAGGAAACCAAATTTATATCTAACTGACGCGTCATCTTGGACTACATACGGAGTACTTGGAAGCTTATACGCTAGTGAATCAACTTCCTACTGAATATCTTGGATCATAGTCCGTACTATACTCCGTATTCTACGTACTATACGTCCCCACTTGTTTTTTGAGCCATCGCCTTTGAAGGTGGTATTGCTTCTAACTAGAGTTTTCCTTGGTATAAGCTATGAATTTTCCTCTGACACCTACGTGATCTTCAATGAAAGATATCAGCCCAGCATGGGATTTAAATAGTGAGGCGATTCTGGCAGCTCTGTTTATGGGCCAGCCGAGAGTCGGGGACAGCGAGGGCATATCGGGCTGGCGTAGAAGAGAAGAACACGTTATCTGCCATGCCTTTGATCATTGGTCTTGCATATCGAAGTTGCCTATCATTCAGCTTTCCCAATCGAGTATGGGCGGTATCAACGTGATGAAGCTGCCTCCCTAGGTTCAGAATCACCTGTCGGAGGACATTCTTCGCAGTGTTCCTGGGCACATCAATGATCTCACTGAGAACTTGGGCACTGTTCACCATTGCCACCCCCTTTTCTTCTGCTTCTACTCGTTCCTTATCCTATGAGAAGAGGTCATTAGTGAGGCTACAGTGTACCAGTGGAGCTCTCTCGGACTCGGAGGCACCAATGCTACAGGAGAACTGTAGCATACCACTGACGCCCCTAACAGGCTGTCAACTCCTCGTCAGTCCTTTCCAGAACTCATGGTGACATGCACGGTAACAAAATTCATGGATACGGTAATCGATGTAAGCTGCTCATGATACAAATTGGATTTGTTTCGTTGGTGGGCGCTTAAGGGTATGCTTAACTCCTCAGGAATGCACCTTGGACAACTTGCAACGCCGCCCAGAAGTTCTCCTCAATGTATTCGTCCACCCGTTTTTGGAAGACTGGATTGTTCCATGATTCTCGACACTTCTCGAGGTCGTCGGGGAGGGATTGAAGCTTTTTGATGCTTCTTTAACTATCTTTACCCCCTACAGATTGCCACCAGCGAAGGCCTCGTACGAGGGGAGAACAAGCGGATATACTCACTGGTCCATCACTTGCAAAATCAGCATTATCTATAGACCACATCCACGATCAGTGCGATGTGTATGTGGAACAGCTAAGAGTGTATCCACCATCGTGTACAATACATCAACAAACATGTCTTTGCAATGAGTCTCGCTTGTATCGCATTTGCTGCAGGGAATAGCCTCACTGCTCCAGATACTGCCCTATCAATTAACTGAGAATCTCTGTTGTATAATTCTTCATCATAGGCACTGTGCCCGTTTCGCATTTCACATTCCTTAGACTGGGAAGCAGCGCGTAGTTGCTTCAACAGCTTCTTAGCCGCTTCTTCGGCGCCACGCCAGTGTTTACTCTGCACTGCTGCTGGGAAAATGGTAAAGATATGAGCGACTACTGAATAAATACCCTATATCTAGTAATACCTATCGACGATGCCGGGTCTGGTGTGCAAAACCTGCTGCTCTCCATACCTCTCATCGAACCCGTAACCCGCTCTCTTGCTTTTCTCTTTCGTAAAACTTGTCTATCGTACGCCGTATTCGGAAAGTAATGCTTCTATCCGGGTTTTGCACCGCCACATGGACTACCTCTCGGTATACCGATCGTCTCGCTATTCGCATGTGACCTTTATCGAATTGGGTGCGTCATATATATTATTTCTCAGTCTTACGGACAGTTTCCCTGGTCAGGGAGGTATTGAATGGGATAGAAGCATATAGATATACGTAGAGTAGAGCATTCTAGAGAAATCGAGAATTATATGCCGTCACGATAACAATTGCAATTTGCGGCGACTAAAAAGTAAATCCCAAAAGAACGACCCCGTACATCTTGATATCCGATCACCAGGAAGACAAGTCAAAGGAAGAAAATCACAAAACTTGAACTGTGAAACCCAAAAAAGACAAAAAAGGAGAAGCCTTCCACATAGAATCCATTTTCTGACCTGGTTCCCGTGAATCAGGGACGGTTCCCTGTCATCCCCATCTCCACATTGGCAATAAAAGTTTTGCTGAGGTTGATTAGCTGGTTTGCGTTTTGTGGGTGTTTGCGGCGGATCAAAGCCTCGCTTTCACTGAGGTATTGGTCTTTGAAATCAGACCACAGATCGCGATTATCCGGTCGAGGATAATATGGATCGTTGTCCCAGAAGGCCTTAGCCGCCTGTTTCATCCCGTTCTTGGTGTGGGAGATGGGTCGAACAAGATCAAAGTCTAGCATCCACATGACATACTTCCATCGTTCGTTTTTCCATACTGGTGAAATTCTCCTATGAATATTGGGAGCAAAAACAAACTCAATCCCATTGCCGTCCATACTTCCAGACCAATGCAGAACTGCAAGACCCACGGCCATAGTCCTAGCAAAGGATATTATATCCTCCTTGCTGATCTCAAATCTCATCATATCATCCAAATAAAACGGATAATTATGAAGTGAGAGTGGCCTTTCAAATCCGGGCGGCCGGAAAACCAAATACGGGCGGATCAGGAAATCTTCATCACGATTAAGTTGTTTTTTTTCCCGTGATGAAAACAGACGGTGAATGAGGTGCGTTTTAATCTTTCTCTCGAATGGAACAATATATTGTGCCACCAAGATCGAGCATGGGGCTATTTTCTCTGGAATTGAATGACCGGTCTCCCGCCACCATTTGGTATCGTTGGCCTCTATGCTGGCAAAGGGCTTTGGGATATTGATTTCACGTGGAATTTGGGATGTGTATCCGTTGCGCCAAGCGTCGCGCAGAGACTCGTAAGCTTTCTTATGCATTTCGTAGACATCAACATGGCTTCTCCCTCTTTGCTCTTTCTGCGTTTTGTAGACCCATGTCCCTTCTGAGACCAGCCAGGCTTTGCTGTGGTTGCTTGTGTGAAGCGGCTCGAACTTGGCTTCTGAGGCCTGTTCTGAAGTCCCTGTTGAAAAGGTTATGGTTAGTTGGGGTTGCTAAAATGGTAGCCACGAGATTGAGAGAATGAGGGCAATTGAGAAACCGGTGACATACCTCCGTCTCTGTTTGACATTATGACAGAGAATATGATAGTTGTATGGGTAATGGAATAATGAAACAAGTTCTCAGACGATTGGATTCATCTGCTGGATTTAGTGGATGGAGAGGAGAAACTTCACGGGGTAATATACCTTGTTGGGCGCAGGAGTTCTTCTATGACATGCATTGAAAATCGGAAGATGGATATTCTGATTGACAGAGAAACGGTCGATCCTGTTGCTTTGCATGGATGCTTTCATTTATATCAATGGGAAAATGCCATGGTTACCCAATGAGCCCGCGGGAAGGATGGGAAATACAGGCTTGCAACTGACAATGCCCTTGTGTCCCTCAATACTACGGGAGGTGCCGTTTACCTGGGAAAAAGCTGGAATTCGTAGGAATAGGATCAACTATCTTCGGCGAGGACCAATTGGATGGGGTTAAGCCGTCCATCTGCTCGCGTTAGCGGAGATTTACGTGAAATTTCAGCCTGGGAAGCATGCCTGCACACTACCTTGTATGGGAGATGTATTCTCAGGAGCTCTATTTCGGGTTCAGGATAAAGATCTACCGCTGTGAGAACACAGTGCTCTATGTTGATGATAGAGAGCGTCGCTAGACCAACTGTATCACTAAACCATTAAAAACAACCAGCTTCAAAATTCACACACAGGGAAGGAATATTACATCTAGTATCACTTCTCCGCTCATACGTCGTCAATTTGAACGCCCGTACTCTTTCTCCGTCATATCCCGCTCTCGCTGCAACTGCCCAGCAGTTCTCCATGTGTCCTCGGTGACATTGCGGGTATCACGACTTTCGAAGTCGCAGTGTCATTGTCCGCAGCAAATAGCCCACGAACAACTGCGCTATAGAAGAACGCCATAGTTTCAAATTGGACTGTATCATAGCGCGCCAGTATACCATCACGAACTTCACGAGGGAACTCTGCCAGCGAGCTTTGGTCCCATGTAGCCGCATTCTGCAATATAACTGGACAAGGCGTTGTGGTTGTGACTGCACGGTACAGTTGTCGAGCGAGACCGGTGGACTGATAGACCGGCTGGACCGCCGCCGTTGACCAGGACGTCGCAAAGGATGATGTTTATGGTTTTCAGTCGCTCAGGATTCTACACGCAGAATATATACTCGACATGATGAATCTCGGCAATCGAGTCGCAAAGACGGTTATCTCAATGTGGATATTCATATGAGAGAATAGTACCGGGGATTCAACACAGGAATGTCTCCAATCAAGTGTCGTCGTCTTGAACAGCTTTCTAGATTACACGGGTCCCTTCTTCCAGAACAATGATCCAAGAACCATGGTGAGATTGCGAGTCATGTTCCTGGACAAGTGATCACATCTGAGAGAATTATTCAGTTGTGTATCCTCATCCGGGCGTTGGAACTCTCATATAGGCTCAGGTTAGTTATTCACTCGCTCCTTGGGTGCTCTATTGAGGACCCTTGGGGCTTTCCTTTGAATCCTGTATCGAGCGATGATGACCAGCATGATGGCTAATTGAGGCTGGTGACTATCCAGCTAACTAGAAGACACAACGCGTCTATGATCTCGTGATCCCGGGCCGATCTCAGCCGGGATCCTCCTACCAACATCCTACATTGTGTAAGACCACTTATTATGTAAATCCTTTAGAGCTTTGTAATACCTTGCGGCTAGAGTTGACATGATCATCGATGGTTCTTCAACAGTACATGCGATGCATGTATAGCTTGGGAGAAACTACGGATACAAAATTATATTAATCCCTGGCAAGCTGATGATAGCCCTATGTTTCAGCAGATGGAATGGGCTGTACAGAGCTATAGGACTTGACGTGTTTTGGGAACCTCATGAATTGCTGTGATGACATTTGTACAATCTTTTGCCTTTATTCATATATACTGTTATCTACTAATCTATCCTCCATACCGAAATCCAAACATCAATCATTAAATGTGACCAGCACAGCAACCGAGCATTTACACGATAACCTTGTGGGTAGCAGGAGCCTCCTCCTTCTCGCCGAAGATGTTAATGTCCCAGCGAGGCTTGTTGGCAGTGTAAGGGGTGTTGTAGCGACGCTCGGTGCCAAGAGCAGTGATCTTGGCGATCTCCTCAGTGGTGAGCTCAACCTCCTGGAAGTTCTCCTTGATACGAGACTCGGTGACGGACTTGGGGATGACGCTGTGGCCACCGACCTGGGACCAGGCGAGGATGACTTGGGCCGGGCTGACGGGCTTGCCCAGACGCTTGGAGACCTCATCGGCGACGGCCTTGACCTCGGGGCGGGCGACAAGGAGAGGCTCGCCGACCATGTTGTTACCGAAGGCAGAGTAGGCAGTAACATGGATGCCCTTCTTCTGGCAATACTCGATCAGGGCCGGGCTCTGGAGGAGAGGGTGACGCTCAACCTGGTTGGCGGCGGGGACGACGCCGGTGGCGTTGATGATGGCTTCGAGCTATCAGAGGGGATTATCATCAGCATGTTGAGTAGTGTATATCGGAAGGTTTGATAGTAACTTACATGCTCAACCTTGTGGTTGGAGACACCGATGGCACGGGCCTTGGATTTGGGGAGCTTGGTCATTGCCTTCCAGGTGTCGACAATGGAGATGCTGTCATCAATGATGACGTCGCCACCCTCGACAGAGCTGTTTGCGACGAGAGGGAAGAGCTCGTTGCCAGTCTTGAAGGAAACGGGCCAGTGAACTAGGTAGAGCTACTTTTTGTCAGTGTTGGTTCATGGGAAGGGGCAAAGCGAATCCAAGTGACATACGTCAAGGTACTCGAGCTCAATCTCAGCAAGGCACTCGTCGAGAGCCTTCTCAACGACATCAGGGTGGTGTTGACTGTTCCAGAGCTTGGAGGTCTGGGCGTGATAGTTAGCCATCTCATTGACTATCCCATCGTCGACTTTCGGATCACATACGATGAAGAGGTCTTCACGCTTGAGGCCGGGCACGTCCTTGTAGGCTCTCTTGATACCTTCGGCAACTTCCTTCTGGTTCTGGTAGCTGTTTTCCAGCGTTGGTGGTCAGTTATTCCGAGGCTGTGGGATCGGAATTACAGCTTACATCGTAGCCAGATCCTGTAATTAGTTAGTATTGCCCGAAGTCGAAACGTTAGAAGATACGAAAGAGACTCACCAGGTGACGGTAACCGGCTTTCAGGGCCTGGTAAACGGCCTCCCCAACCTGGCCGGGGGCAGACTGCCAGGTACCGAAGCCCAGCTGACTATGGACATGGTCAGTTTCGACGTTCCGTCATTCAGGGATGTCTCTCGAGACTACATACGGGAGCTGAGCACCGGTACTGAGGGTAACCTTCTTGCCGAGAGACATGATGACGGGGTGCAATGGGAGGAATTGTTTGGGGCAATTGACAAAGTCTAGAGAGATCTGGAGAGGAATGAATCAGAAGAGGGGAAAGACACGAAAATAAGTAGTAAGAGCTCTCCAAGTGGGGAAGAAGACATCGGAAAATTGCCCGGAATAAATTACCCCACCAGGTTTATTTATATACGTACAGTTCCTGTACTGTACCTTACCTCAATCGTACATACATACAAGTACACGTACATACATCGTAGCAAACATAGCAAACATTGAATGATGGAGTAGGAAACGTGACGTCACGCAGTGGATACTCGTCCGAAACATTCGACTTTTACGAAATGAAATACAACCGAAAACTCCCTCTCGGGAACCCGAAAGAGTAACGGCCTAGATCGACGGGACCCCCGGAACCGACCTTTTCGGATTTCCGTCCATGGTTGGGGCAGAGCCGCGGGGCGGGTTTTCTAGATTAGATTGAACCCATTCAGACCAAGTCGCAGCTCTCTCAATACAATTATTGTTAACATGATAATTCTATACGGAGTAGTGTACTGGATATTTGTTAATAATTCACACAGAGCCTTCGGCATTACCCACAAGGGAAGTCGAGTGCATTAGTCTATTAGAACCATTGCTAGTGCTGGACCTTTAATTGGGCCAAAGAATTACACAATGACTACTATCTATAACTAGTCAACACACGTAGTAACAAAGAAGGGTAACGATGCGGGGACCTCGGGGGGTTACTGCTGAGCTTGTATTGGAATTTGATCATCCCACAACTGCACAAGGTCCTACGGAGTACGAGCAAAGAAGTTGGACCGTAGGAAACGGTGGACACCACATCAACCCTCGAAGAATGCCCAAAACAACACCTCAACCCCTTATCCACATCAACGCCTTCCCCGGCACCGGCAAACTGACAGTCGCCCAATATCTCCTGTCGCGCAGCCCCCCTTCCGCAAATGTGAAGCTGGTCCACAACCACCTTCTCATCAACCCTGCGGACGCGGTCCTCCACCGCACCCAACCAGGCTATCAGTCTCTTCGGCGCGCTCTCCGCGCCGCGACCTTCACCTCTCTCGCGACCGAGCCCGCAACCTACAATACAACCTATCTGTTCACCGACTTCCAGACAACAAATGAGCAAGGGACTAGTGTGTGCCTGGAGTATGCGCAGGCTGCGAAGGATCGAGGCTGTGTACTGATTCCGATTGTTCTAAGCTGCGATGAAGATGCGAACCTGAAGCGCATCATGCATTCGGATCGTGAGATGCATGCAAAGCTTATGGATGTGGAGCTACTGAGGACATTTCGGAAGGGCGCGCCGGTTTTCAGATTTAGTGATCGGAAGGAGTTTTTGGAGATCGATGTGACATGTCTGGAGCCCGAGGAGGTGGCCAGGATGATTTGGGAGCATGTTCTGGTGGTTTGCCCTGAACTTGAGGAGTAGGGGCTCTTGATGTTCAATTGGAACGGTTCTTTATTCAGCGAAAATGCAGTGGAATTTCCTTTGGGCTCCGAACCATCGCATCTGGAGTTTTCCATAGAGGTGCTAGTAGTATGTATACATCTAGACTTCAGTTGAAAGAGAGTCCTCTGCTCGGAGGAAGCTCCTCGCAGATCGGCCAAAATCTATATTTTTTATATTTCTAAGACTCAAGAAAAGGCTGCGCTGCATTTGGCAGTATCAAGAAGTCCCAACTCAAGCCTGAGGTCTGACTATTCAAAATGTGATATAGATATTATAGTGCTAGTAATATTAGAAGGCTCTGTAATCATCCAGCGTTTTTCCAAGCAAGCCTAATCCCCTACTTCATATATTTTCGTTTTCATGTCAGGACGTCCTTTGGAACATTAGGGTTTTAACCATCTTAACATGCATTGTAATCTGGCTTGTCTATTAACATGCCCACTTCCCGGCGTCCGGAATGTGTCTGTCTTTCATGTTCTCGGTATTCTATCGCAACTAGTAAAAGCCTCGTATATCGGAAATTCCTGGAAATTCCTAAAAATTCCCGGAATCCCGGGCCACTTGGTTCAGGAAAGGAAGTCTTCACTTTACCATCCAGCATGAATTGAACCAGAGAAGTGCTGGAACAGCAGGTTATTCACAATTTAAATTATATTCCTCAAACTTGCAGAAATTGCCTCTTCCACGTATAAATCCCCCAGTTCTCATTCTAATGGTTTATGTCACTGGATAAGAGTGGCTTAAATTTCAAGGGGTTCCTGCAAAATTTCGGCAGTGCAAATTCACAGCAAATATACTGATGTGCATAGATTACATGACGAAGTAGAAAATTCAATTTGAAGATCTCAGCTAGCCATCAAACCTAAAGAGAAGTGATATGAGGACTACCTACCGTCAGGGGAAGGACATATAGATTCCCTTCAAGTTCGCTGTGAAGGCCTCGGTATTCTCTGCTTAAGGTCCAATGAATAATTTGACAAAGACGAGTAAATCAAGTCAATGGATTCAAGGATGTGTGGTAGACATTATTGTATCTATGTATATCCCTCGCTGATGTATCTATTTCCCTCTCATCAACCAGGGATCATGATCCCCAACCTCCGAGCAACGAAGGCATCTCTAACAGACGACATCAAATGGCCAAATGATCGTTGAACCATATCCCAAAACCTAAGCTATGCCAACGCTGCAGATCCATCCTGGGAAGCAACACCTTCCTCTTCTTCGCTCATGAAAGAAATAAGGCTTGTTGCTCGATACGGTACGCACTTTGCTGAAAACATTCAAGGTTAGTTGTGATCCAGACTCCTTAGTTCTCCTAGAAATATCGCGCTGAATTGGGTAAAAGCAGCTCTCCATATGGACTGGTTTTCCTGAAGTCCTATGGGCTATCCTAGGTAGTGAGATGGAGGAAAGAGGTACCCACTAAACGGGATACTATATCCTCAGCCAAACACCGTCCCCTGGTATAGGTGAAGGGTTGGATGGGAATGTCGACTACTAATATAAGGTATTGATCCACTCGACTAAAATGACAGCCGACGTTTAGTCTTCCTTGACTAGATATTATGCCTCTACCAACATAAGGTATAAGACAGCGCCAATACTACTAAGAGATACAAGGTAGTACCTCAGTGTCAACTGGCATTTCGGTCGAGTGGTTCAGATAAGATCTAAGATGACGGCGGGAGAAAAGAGACTTACTGACTGTTTTCACCACTGCTATTTTATTTTCTACACCTCGCTGAACTGACGGGGACCTCTCTAGCAGAGAGCCTTCAGCTCGTAGTGTTCGAAATGGGAACCAATATGGGATGTTGGATCGTTTCGCGAGCTGAGATCATCTCTCATCAGATTTTCGTGCGCTAGATCGTCAACACAAGGCCCAGGTGGTGAAAGATATACGAATGGCAATCAGGGATCTTTGTATATGCTAAGACAGACATCAAGACAACGTACCAAGAAGTCGTCGATGTCCAAATAAAGTGACTGCAGTGCTCCGCATCCGGTACCCAGGAGATCCTTTTGCGATCGAAATTATCTTTTAGTCCACTCGACCAGAATGCCAGCTGACGTTTTTGATCTGCGTTGACTAGATGCCATTATGTCTCTACTAACATTATCTCTCGCGAAAGACAACTTCACTGCGGATAAGTAATCCTATAGTCCAGCTGCCAACCTCACGATTACAGATTCAATGTTACCACTGCATATAATATCTGTCAGGTAGACAGCAGGGAGGAGACTATCGACCGGTTGAAAATTACAAGTTGCCTTCAACTACCGTCTTCAAAGGATGCAACGTACGGCTCCGGGTCGCCCTGACCGTTATGAATCAGGTGTTGGTCGTATCAGCTCTCAACCTACGATGGCTTAATCAATATTCGGGAAAGGATATTGAAGTCTGGACCTTCCATTATCTTGTCTTTGCTGTACCCAAAGTCTATGGGTACTGACGAACCGTTCCCTGTGCCTTTGAGCAGGAATGATGAAAGTCACAGCCCCCCGGCCTGCTAATACTCTCAAAGCCGCTTGGCCTCTCGCGGTACTGCTGCCCCCTCACCAAATCAGGACTGCGGATTAAGGTACCTGAGCTACAAGATGATGGCAATCCTTGTAACTAGAACTAGAGCACAATCACCATACGAGAAGTATATAGCATGCTAGGATTCTAGTATCTCACTGGCATTCTTGAGGTTCATTTCTCGTGAATTGAATATTTGATTGGAAGGATAATAACTGCGTGTTCTACAAACACCAAAACTGCTCTTTTGAGTAGTGAGGATGGTCCCTTACAAACAGGCCCACACCCCGCGATGGTGTTACTGGCTTCTGCTATTGTCTGAGCACATTCCGTGGTTATCAAAAGTCATGAAAGTCGGCTATTGCCTCGTTTGATGCCAGGGGATGCGGGTTAAGTTTGCTTGAGGTAGCTGCTACCTATATGTTCGGGTTGTGTACAGGTCCACAGGGTGACTGGACAATGGATCCCAGCCTTTGGTCTCTTTTGCTACGCAGTCTCAGAATGATCTCTTCGAGTACCTAGAAGATCCATTTAACCGTGACGAAACAACACCAGGTCCGATCCACGGAGATCAGTATGAAATTGACCGCATTATCGACAAACGACGTACTAGACGTGGGCGCGGCCCGTATTTTAATCAATACCTCATTCGATACCTCGGTCATAGCGCAGATCATGATGAATGGGTCAACGAGAATGATATGGAAGCAGATGACTTAATAAAGGAGTACCTAATTTGACAGGGAAACCTGTCAATACATTGCCTATATCACAGAGATCTACCAAGAACCTGCTCACAACCAGCGTCAATTTTTATATCCGCCAGACTGGGATATCGACAGAGCCACGCTAAATACAGCAGTCAGATCTTTTCTGAGAGCGGCGGGCCGCACCATAGTCAAGACAGAATTTGATCGTTGGGCAGATTCTCAACCGGACTCACAGAACTCAGAAAGCGTTGAAAACCAACCAGCGTTGGGCAGAAAACATCATAGAGCAAAGTTGAAATCAGCCAAATCAACCCCTTCAACCGTGTTAACTACCTCACAACATTCTGTGACAACATCCTCGGAACACTCGTCCGCATCCCAAGCCCAACAGACAGTCTCTCAAACTAGTTCTCAACCATTCAGCAAAGAGTCCGAAAACGATCCCGTATCTACACCAGACCCCCCTAGCTATTCGCCGATTACCGAAGTTGAAGAACACTCTTTTGAAACTCAGTATCAAAGAGATTCTCAACAGATCACCGGAGACGAATCAAACACCGAGACAGAAGACATTATGGCCAACAATTTGACGGACATGCAGCAATTGCTTGAAAGATTGCTCGTAAATCATGAAAGATTACTTGAAAATCAGAATCGAACGGACCAACGGCTGAATGAGCTGTCACAATCGCTGGAAGCCATACGAAACAGGCCTGCTGAAAGGGGACCGAGAGGCCAAGCTGGACCACCAGGACCTCCTGGGCCCCAGGGAGAGGTATGAGAAACGTCTTCTTCAAGGACCAAGCATTTGAATTCTACTTCTCTGACTCGCAACGAGGACGTCGCTATCTTTATTTACCGGCGAACTGTGACATCCCCACTTTCCCTTTTCTATACCTTTTCTATAACAACCTATCGTACCTTCCCTTTTCGCACAGAAGAACTACATATATACAGCCTGATAGCCATACGCAATAGGAATAAGAAGCAATTATCAAGAGATCTCAAGAAGTGGTGGTAAGGTAACACACCGACGATAAGAGCGAGTCAGGAGTCCAGCCATCATCAGCCAGACACCATACATTTCCCTCCCGCCCACGACATAGCATATTCAAAAGACACTTTTCGACGCCCCGACGGGCCTCGAGGCTAAGGTGACCCAGTACATCTGTCATCTTCATGACATAATCGATCTTTGCCGTCCCATTCGGGTGATATATCACGAAATGGTCATGTAGGAATGCACGCAGGCTAGTGACGGAGGTCCCCCATAGATTTCGCGAAGCTGCAAGAGCCACATCCAGCAACCCCATGTCGTTATGAATAGCAAGCGCGGGGGACGCTGCGGTAACGGGCGAACGGGATATTGATTCTTGCATCGTGATGCAGATGGCGAATAGGCACGCCAGTCTGTCGTAGTCAGAGGCCAGAAAGCTAGTCTCGTTTGCCAAATGAAAGTTTAAGCGTAGAAGCAGGACGGCATCGTACAGTGCCGGGTAACTCGCGAGTCCATCCATATACAAACGAGAGGAGAATGCCATCAGCGTTCGCATGTCTTGAATAAATGATATCAACCATAGACAGCGGACTTTCTGTGTGTCCACTAATGCTGCGCTTGCTGTAGTTTGGGAGGATTGTTCGGATATTTCTGATAGGTTGTTTGATGACTCGAACCACGTCGGTCTTGACATCAAGGACACACTAATTTCAGACATTAGCTATCAAGATATCACGGTAGGGGGGGGGGTTCAAGCTGACAGGTAGACAACGAGCTCTAAACGCCAGTTATCGTGTAGTTTGTCGATACCACCTCGCGCTTCGATCATTCTTTGGAGTCCATTGCGGTGAACGATCCACTCCTCTTCCGTCCCCCAATATCTCTGTAAACCAGTCAGTCATATACCCATTGGTATAGCGAAGCGAGTGGCGTCGGAAAGAACAGACGGCAACAGCCATGAATCCCTGCAACAGAGCGGGAACATACTTCAAACGTCAAAAGCCGAAGGACAGCAGCAAAAGCATCGTTACTCAGCGATTTCTCCGCGTCAGCCATCCACGTAGAGAGTATTCTCACTGCCTCAGCCTTATATCTCAGCGCATCGATCGAGCTTGTTCCCTTTGCAGGGTTCATTCCCGTATAGAGTTGAGCTAAGTGAGCGGCCGAGTGGGCCATGATACCATAGAAGGAGGCTGCATTGGAGAGGTCTAGAGGAAACCAAACATCCTTCATCGGGTTAAAGCTTGGAATGGCAACGTCTTCAAACATCATCGTCGCGTGCGTGATCAGCCCTGGCGTCGAATTAGCCATTTCTAGTACTTATGGTTATCTTAAAGTGAACACACAATGATGAAGGAGCTTGTGGTGTTTACTAGTCAATTGAACTGGAAACATCTCAAAGGGATCAAGCCTGGAAGAGGCGAGGGCTTGGTTTAATCCAGTCAGGGCTTGTGCGGGCAAGTCAAGAGACTCAACCTCCCGTTGCTCATTGCCATAATCCGTACGGTTGGTTTTAATACGAGTCCAACTGTGCTGGTGCAGCAGGTACACATCTTCGGTGTTATGATGCTTCACTACTGATCCAGAGACACGGTCTGGTCTGGGTTTACTCCCCTCCACGGACCTGATGTGAGGTAAAATCTTTCTCTGTGGTCGGCGATCCTCTGGTTTCTGCTTGCGGTGTTGTCGTTGCCTCCAGTGTTCTCGCATTGCATGACTGCGAGCGCTGGCTAAATTGCCATCGGTTACAAAGGCAAAGCGGGTGCCGCCATCCTCTGCGCCCGATGAATGAGACAGGGACCGTCCAGAACTGGGCGATGAAGTCTTCTCATCTCCTGGAGGCATGGCTCTGAACTGTCATCGTAAGTCAGTCGTGTGATTGGACACAACAGGCGTACAAAGGATCATCGAGAATGCGGCAGCAGAGTTGAAAACAGACTCGGAGCTACCGTATAGAACTTTGAGCTTTGTGCAGGGAGGAAATTATGATTATGTGGGGTCCACATTTAGGGAGTCGTTTATTTTGGATGGTCAAATAGATCCACCGATCCCAATTCCCGGAGTGTGTAGGTGGCGTATCGCTTTGATTCGAGAACCTATACCTACATCCACAGATATGGATGGAGTATTCCTGTCGTTGCAATAAGCTGTGCCTCGCGTCCGCCTTCTGGTGGAGAGGAGTCCGAGTAGCCAATCACGAGTCTATGCTAATTGATGGATTGATTGAAATCCTTCAATTCTTGGCATAGGTTGGTGAGCGATCCTTTAGTCTTGAAAGAACACGAGTTCCGTAAAGTAAGCCACGGGCGTAGACTAGCAACAGGTAGATTTCCAAAAGTCGTGCTCATACTACCTTTGGATAGGTACTGAGGTATCTACACAAAGGTGACTAACAAAGGAAAGAAGTCACGTTGGTCGGGAAAATCCGTCGTTCCTTAAATTTGCTTGGTATTCCCTCTTCCAATATCAACCTTGGATCGATCTTCGATACTTCAATATTGGACATAATCATGTAAAATGACAGATATCCAGTACGTATTCAGAGAGTAACGCGCCAAAGTCTCAGCTATGACTGTTCAATTGTATTTCTTTTTAAGCTGATGACCCAGCATCAACCTAGTATGTTGGTTCTGCATGGAACTCAGTCCGCTCTGTTGTTTGCTCATAAGTTTCCAAAAAGACTACCTAGTAAAGTCTCACTGCACTCGGAGAATATAAAATTCTGTTAACAGGTAACAGGTATACTCCTACTAGTAATGACGGGAGAAGTTGTAAGTGGCTTGGGCTAGATGCCAATCGCCACTGCGGATATCAAAGCTGATCCTGGCGATTCCAAGAAACACAATTACTATTGTATATCTAACTGGATGGAATTGTGTTATGATTTCCCCCATACGTGAGAGGTCATCCGCTTTCCATGGTTCATTGACTTGCAATTTTGATTGTTTGATTTTGAATTTCGGGTCTGTTCTCCATCAAAATGGCACCGGTAGTTCGATGCATTGCTCTTAATACGCTTCATTATCCCACCTTCGTCCTCGCCGTTTATCCTTCTCCCTCCTGACCGGCCTCTCACCAGCGAGAGCGCACCTTTCTCTATGATGCCGAAGAGACAATTATTTCGCTGGCCAGCTCCCAAGGTGGGCTATTTTGGATGTTTGGCACTGGTGTTCACTACGCTGGTTACCCTGTTCCTCAGGTATATGCGCGAACCATTGGACGTGCAATCTGGTATATAAATCTCACTCCTAAACCATACTAGTCTTCTTGGATCGGGGAGCGCATTCGACATTCTAAATGATATCATGGCTAATGAATACCAGAGCTTGAGCCTGAACCTGCGAACAACCAACTTGTGTTTCGCCAGCTATCCGAAATCACGAATAGCTACACAAATACAAGTGTAATAGGACTGGTGTTGGCTGCCACGCAAACAGACGACCTCAATTGGCTCCTCGATTATTGCCAAGATCAGTATGATAGTCCGTCTCGTTTGTTACAGCACGACTAATAATTAACCTTCGATGCCCACAGTGGAACAATCCCTTTCATCTACACCACAGACCCTATTCCTGCTCCTTACCTCTTCATTCCTCAAACAACCCGTGGTCGCGAGGCCACCGCCTATCTTTCCTTCATCGCGGACTACTACGATCAGCTCCCGAAATACTCCATTTTCATCCACTCCAACGTCGACCAGTGGCATAACGACCTCTTCGGTCCTCGTACGAGCTCCGCACTGCCGCATCTTCGTCTCGAAGCTGTCGATGCCCAAGGATACGTGAACCTCCGCTGCGAGCACAACCCTGGTTGTCCGACGAGCGTCAATCCATGGGACCCCACCCAGATCGACGTTGAAAATGACGATATCCGCGCGTTCTTCCCCCAGGTATATGAGATGTTGTTCAACGTCGGCCCCGAGAAGGTTCCTCACCGTATCGGCAATGTTTGCTGTGGGCAGTTCGCCGTAAGCCGGGAACGGATCCTGGACCGGCCGCGACACGATTACGAGCGCATGTTGCAGTGGGCAGCGGAGACGGAGTTGACAGATAGTTTCGGCATCGGGTGGGTATTTGAGAAGGTGTGGCATATCATTTTCGGCATGGATGAGATATAGTAAGTTTTCTGTTTCTTTTTCTCTGGTACCCTCCAGCTCTTGATGCGATGCAAAATGCCAACGAGTCGCAGTTGTCCGCGTTACGAACAATGCCGATGCGACGCATATGGATGGTGCGGACCGTTGTCGTCGGGCGAAACACTGCAGGCAGTGCGAGCCCCAGAGTCGAAGGGGGAATCGACCTGAGTAGATGAATGTGAATGTTGTTGTGCATTACCACGGATATACGGATTTACACCTAAAATGATGTATGTCATTTCAACACAAAGCCATGTTATCTGAGCGAGACTTGATTTTCCCGGTCTCGAAGATGGCCTGCTAACCACACCCAACCTCAGGAAATAAACAACCATATACCAGAAAAAGAAAGATATCATCGGTATCACCGCACGTGGGAAAAAGGACATTAACCAGTTAGCCATGATGCATAACCTGCTGATGCGTTCCGCGAACTGGCCCAGCATCTAATTCAAACAGCCCTTCTTGTGACCTCCCAACTTCAGCCGGCGGCGCCTCATGCACGTTGTAACTATCCAGCATGGGAACTTCCGACTCGGATGGTTGTCGCATAGGCATTGGTCTCAGGAACAACGACGGGTCATCTGGATTGGACAGAATTCTCGATGCCCGATCGCCAGGCACCAATGCCGCAGGCACCGCCTGCGGAGGGGGAGAAACCGGTTTTCTTGGTATACTACTTGTAGCCGCCGCCTCGACATCCGCTGGCGGACTCGGGGACACCTGACTCGATGGAGAGCTATTCGAGATGCTAGTGGGCATTTCCTGCTCGTCGCCTTTTTCAATGTCATTCCCAACCACCACTGCGGTACCAGCTGCAGTGACTCCAGCGAGACCAGCGCTCTTCTTTTGTCGTCGTATACAGAACCAGATGAGAAGGACAATGAGAATAACACCGATGATGACACCAACCGCGATACCAGCTTTCGCGCCAGGGCTCAGGCCCGATTCCTTCTCGGAGCAGGAGAAGGGTCCTTTGAATGCGTGCTTCTCGGATACAAGTTTATCCAGACTGGAGCAAGAGAAGGATCCTGAGCTCTGGATCTGAGTTTTGCCGTACACATTCTCCAGACTTGAAAGCGATATCCTATCAATCATCATCAGCCTCAGACATTCAACCCAACAAAATAAGGGAACTAACTGATTGAAATTGCCCGTCAACATCAAATTCCCATTGATCTTCTCCAGACTACCCAACGCCACCGTCAACCCCCCATTCCCTCGAATGCTAAGCCCACCCCCGATACTCTCCAAATTCGCCAACGAAAGGCTATTTAACGCCCCATTATTCGTTATCGCGATGGAGCCTGAAACAGTCTCCAGATTGCTCACCGAAATGGCATTCAGACTGGACGTGCCCTCGACCGTAAACGGGCCATGTATATGTTGAACTTTGGAGATACTAATGCTGCCGCTAGCAGCGGAAGTGATGACGACTGAACCATTAATGGTTTCGCAGTCATTGAGGGCATCGGCGTCTTTTTGGGTGGTTATGCTGACATTTCCCGAACCTGGGGCCGATGTTAGAGAGAGATCAGACCATATGCAATGGGCTGAGATGATACGAACACGACGATGAATCATCTCTGACGCGATTCCCAGTCAACGGAAGACGGGAAATCGATCGGATACCAAGGGCAATCATTCACACGACGTGTCGAAGCTGCGATTTTTCGAATCGCAACTACTTTCAAATTTCGGAGAATACAAGCGCAAAAAAAAAGGAAGGGAGCCACAAATGCCGAAGAACAGAAGAAAGAAAACTGGGTCTCGGAAACACTACTAGTAAAAAGAAACAATACAACCAACGAATATGCCTAAACTAGCCCAATTCAAATGACAAACAAAACCCATGGACTAGCTAGTATGTACTGTACAACAGTACTTGACTAAGTGGCTGAGCAAAGAACCCTAGCAAACTCACCTACCGGATCACCTTTTGACTGTCGCCAAGTGCCTGCCAAGATAGGGCAGCGGATTAGCTTCGGAGTCTCTGCGGAGAAAATCCCAGCAAGCATTAACACTGCCACAAGGGGATCTCCACTTTAGATTTGGCATTCTGGTCTCGTTCGGCGTGTTTCTCCCGGATATCTGATTCTGTAGATCATGTGGAGTTGAATCACTTCTGATATTAAAGGATTGGTTGGTGGATCGAATTCTCATCTCATAATCATACCATGGAATAACTCGGATGATAATGTATACTAATGGATGCCTGGACATGCAAACAAAGAGAAGAAGAACATCGCAGGCAGTCATGTTTCTTTCTATTTATATCTCCCGGATGCTTCATACTGCCATTACTATCTAGACTACGGAGTAGATACTATAGTATCTAGTACCACCCACTTGTACCGTGACCCCGCTCGCATCAGGCGTCGAGATAACTTCCATTTCTTATATCCCCATAGTGTTAACACCGAACAAGAAAAGACTCCCCAATACTCCGTACACAAACAATCCATCCCGTCCGCCAGCCCATGGACCGTCCCTCCTGAGTCAGGAACTTTAGCGATCCCCGCTTCTCGGCGGGATGGCGCAGCAGATGACAGGCCATAAAATATGCGGGTCGCAACCATGATTTCATTTGGCATTAAATTCAGCTTGCATGACAAAGGAGAATGAGCTGGAAAACAGAAGACAGACAAATCCGAGGAATGGCTGTCCATACATGCCCCGAATCCCACTCCAATTCGAACTCGGAGGCAGCACCTTGGCTCTTCTGATACACTTGTCTCTATCAACCCAGTCCCGTGGGGATGGCTAAACGGAATTGCATATTTTCTGGCTGATGTTACGGATAAGAACGGCTTATGCGGCCAATTGTTGTTTCTTCGCTCTACAACGTACTCTGTTCATTCTTTGCGCTTGCACTGTCAGTATTTGACGCGTGCTGATGTGCACTTCGCCCAGTCCTTCTGCTGGGTTGTGCGGTAGAATATCACATGTCATCATATTCATTGACTTCTATTTCCAGAGAGTTTTATATGAACTTCCATCAAATAAATGGTATAGAGGTATGAGAATGGCAGGTCATGGGACAGATGTCTTGAGACAGATGTCTTGAAATCGCACTTTTGTCTTTCTACACACTGATTGTTTTGAACACTCTGTAGAGGATATGTTAGCATTGTGACTCTTTCTTTCATCGTATCCAAGGAATATACATACCCAAACCCAGCAGCACCAGTAGCCATGATAGTACCAGGCATCTGGGCCTGCCAGTGCACTTCCTTGACCGACTCCATGTAATGCACGAACAGCAATTGTGACGGAATGTCGGCCATACCGGCTTCCCGGCTCTCTTCCTCGTCAAGTTCAACGGCAAGATCCCACAGTGTCACAGTGTTATCAGCCGAGCCAACTGCGACAACGCTGTCGTCCGTTGGGTGCCATTCGATACTAGTCACGGGGTCCTTGTGGAAGTCGAAGGCGGCGACAGGCGACGCTGTGATCTGAGAGGATGGCGCGGAGGCATTTGGTTTCCAGTGTCTCAGATCCCACACAGCCCATTGACCATCGTCGGCGCCTGTGGCGAGAAGGTGGAATGTCTGATTTGACCATGTCATGACATTGACGTCCGTGTTCGAAACCTTCACATCCACAGCGGGCTTACGGGACTTGGACCGGACATCCCAGACCTTCACGCTGCCGTCACTACTGGCCGAAGCAAAGACATTCCGCTCGTTGGGGGACCATTGCAACTCTTCGATTGATGAAGTGTGTCCGATGAATGGCCTTGTATCCGTAACCCAACCCCCTCCTTCAGTGCGCGTTGTAACGTAAATCAAACCGTCGTTATCACCGGTCAACAGCTTGCCGAGTGGCTGTAGGGGAGACCAGTCCAGGGCGTACCCTTCCGACTTGTGCATGCGAAGGGTCGAAAGAGGTTTCGAGGCGGACGGAGGGAGAACGGTGCCGGGAACGTCGAAGCTCGTCAGATGAGGGGTAACGTCGTGGATGACCACCTGCGAGTTTTCTAACATGGTGGCTGTGAGGGTCTGGGGAGGTTTGGAATAATCTCCGGAGGACGAAGGGGTTTGGTGAGAACGGATCCGGTTGGTTGTCGATCCTAGAGGGATACTTCTGTGCTCGAGAATTGGTTCTCCGATGTCCTCATCCTCATCCGAGTCGCTCTCCGAGTCGGCATCATTCTCTTTCTCCATCTTGCTCAATCCGCTCATCTTCAAAACCATAAGCTCGTTTTCTTTTGCGCGACGTCCCTCTGCTTGTGTCCCCGCTACGGCGTAGACGGTCGCGGGGTACGTTTTGCGGTTATCACCCAGGGAATCGCGGACAATGTCGAAGGAGAGGCAGGGCCACGGTGTAGTGAGGGTGTGTAGCATATCGTAGGTAGAAGGGTCTGGCGAAAGCACTTCTCCCGGCGCCAGTTTCGTTCTTCCGGGAATGAAAGTCTGTTGATCTACCTCCATCGCATCTGTTGGCCACGGTCGCAAATCAGTTCTGGCGCAGTGAATCCCAAGTTGATCATAAACGCTTACCTTTTTCTTCCTCTTCCCGCTCCGCGTCGGGGCGACCATCTACACCGGCCTCAAGAATCTCATCTTCGCTCTCAAACTCATCTTCGAACTCGTCCTCAAACTCCCCCACCTCGTCTGGAGGGGCTTGGACCACTGGGCGTTCTCCGGCCTTGAGAGCGGCGGATTGCTCGTCGAAAACGTCAGCGGCTCTCTTAGACATGGTATAACATATAACCCTGTCTTTTCTATAGAAATTAGATAGAAGCTGTCGACGAGCCAGTCGTGCGGCAGAAGAAGCCTGAAGAAGACGAACTTTTTTTTTTTTTTTCCTGCCAAATTCAACGGGCAACAACGCTAATCCTATCGCGGACTAGCGGCGATCGGGCATTCTCCCTCTCGACTTCTTGACGCTCGACTCTCAACTCTCGAACCCCCCGAGCTGCGGCTGACCCTCAGGGAGGAAAGCTTTGTCCCGATAACCCTTTCAGCTGAATCACATTTATCGATATGGATACGTCACACTTGCCGATCGGCACATCTCATATGGTGGATCCCAACGATCAGGCTCCCCATATACCAGAGGATGCTACCACTGCGACGGCTTACAAGGACGGCTACAGCAGCGATTCGCGCGCCCACTATTCCTCCCACCCCGTCGAATACAACTCCCCTACCCGCGATTACCAGTCTCTAGATGATTCCCGACCGAACTTTTCCCCGTTGGCCCAACCTCAGCTCCATCCTTCATCGTCTCGGCCCAGCTCTGGATTGTCGACGGCGCCCGGAATCTCTCAGACCAGCCCGGATGTCAGCCAGAAGCAGTCATCGCAACAACAAACAAAGAACAGCGTGGTGATCAAGGTCGGAATGGTCGGTGACGCTCAGATTGGAAAGACGAGTTTGATGGTCAAATATGTGGAGGGCAGCTGGGACGAAGACTACATTCAAACTCTCGGTATGTGTGGATAGCGAATGGGAGTGTTCGTGGGCGCAGTGCTGACCCTGCGAAGGCGTGAATTTCATGGAAAAAACAATCTCCATCCGAAATACGGAGATTACGTTTTCTATCTGGGATCTAGGTGGCCAACGTGAATTTGTCAACATGCTTCCTCTCGTCTGCAACGATGCCGTGGCGATCCTATTTATGTTCGACCTCACTCGCAAGAGCACATTAAACTCAATCAAGGAATGGTACCGCCAGGGTCGCGGGTTTAATAAGACCGCAATTCCTTTCCTAGTGGGCACGAAATACGATCATTTTGTCAATTTCCCCCGCGAAGACCAGGAAGAAATTTCGATCCAGGTGAGTTAGCGTGGAGGGACCCGAACAAGGGAGTTGCGCTAATCTCAGCACAGGCCAAGCGGTTTGCCAAAGCTATGAAGGCCAGTTTGATCTTTAGCAGTACGAGCCATAGTATAAACGTACAAAAGGTGCGGCCGAATATCACTTCCGATTGCGTATCGATACACTAACGAGACGTTAGATATTCAAAATTGTCTTGGCGAAGGCCTTCGACTTGAAGTGTACCATTCCCGAGATCGAAAACGTTGGTGAACCGCTGTTGCTGTACAAGAATGTATAGAAGAATCATGACGAAGTGGAAATAACGATTACATAAACTGGGACGAAGTGATGTTGACGATTTCTTTTCCCTTGTTATGAGATGGAAGTGGCTGGAGTGGGAGGTTTCTTTTGTTTTGTTTTTTTTCCCCTTTGCGTCTCTGTCCGACTATTCTGCTCTCTTTTTCTTTGACTCGTTGATTTTCTTTTCTCAGCATTGGGCCGCGTCCAGGATTCCTTTCATGTTCATCAAATTTTCTTTCCTTCTTCTTTTCCTTGTGTTAAATTCCCCATCTGTGTTTTTTAATCTGCCATCCCTCATTTTTCTTCCATAGACCTGCGACCGTGACTCTTGATGGGTCCCCAGATCAGGACCATGGCGCTATCTCAACCGCTCGCGAAAGGAACGTTAACACCCATCCTACTCACACTGGAACATACATGAGATCTGTTTACTGTATGCAGTTTCCGGCAAAGGCCTCATACATTCATACATACATACATACATACATACATATATCACATTCCGGCCACCCCAATTCAGTACTCATAAATCCTCCGAAACTCATTCAACCCATTACCCACCTCCTGCCTCCCCAACAGCGTCATATCCAACAAATGATACGTCCCCAAAAGAATCTCCATCCCCCGATCCGTCGTCGAATAAGTATGAAACACCTCCCCCCCATCCCCCCTAAAAAACACACACAGCCCAAAATACCCATTCCCCGGCTTCCACGTAATAACCTCCCCCTCCGCCTCCGCCGTCTCCCAAGCCCCCCGCGTCTTCGCCGAACTATAAAACGGAAACCTCCACCCCATCCGCCTCTTATACTCCTCAATCTGCCCCACTCCGGCCGGCGCAACCGCCACAAAACTGGTATCCCGACTCTCCAGATGCCTCAAATCCGGAATATGATCCATGCAAAACGAACACCCAACGCACCCCTTCTCGTCATCCGGCCCCAGCATGAAGTGATACATCACCAGCTGTTTCCGGCCGTCGAACAGCTGCGGGAGCGTTTTTTCACCGTCTGGTCCTGAGAATTTGAATCTGGTGGGTTCGTTCACGAGAACGATGGGGAGGGCGCGTCGGGTTGCGGAGAGTGTTTGGAGGTGCTGCGTTGCTGCTTTTTCTTGTGTGAGGTGGTTTTCGTGGGCTTTTTGCCATTCCGTTGGTGGGACGATTTTGTTTGGTGGTGCCATGGTGGATATTGTTGGTGGGAGTTTCTTGGTGAATGTGGTGATGAATGATGTTTGTCGGGGGGTTCGGTTGTTGTTCTGTTCTTACTTATATTGTTAAAGGGAGAGTTGTATTGGGTCGTTTGACATCATGTTTTTTAGGGCTTTTGGTTCATGTGGGTGTTTGTTCCTTGGTTGGGTGCTTGTACCGGACTTTGGTTCTTGCCAGGTTATGTGGGGTGCATGGGTCGTGTCTTTTTGGTGTGTTTGTTATCGCATTTTTGACTGTAGTCCAACGAGAAACCTCTGTTTTTCAATTCGAACCTCGCTGCTAAATCACCATTCGCCTGTCCATAAGGTCTTACAACTCCTCTGTCCATCGCTGCATCAGTAAGGGGTACAACCGATTGCACCTGATGATTATACCCCGAAAGCTGAGGAGATCTTTATCATTTATATTATTGGAGGACTGTTTGGATCGTTGTCGGGTGATGAACAAAGAAGCTATTATGAGACGAAAGGTTAAGTTGTAAGGTTATTCTTCCGGTCCAATCCACCTGATGATAATGTCGGTAGGTTATGTCGTTTTGTTGAACTTACCATCTGGCTTGGGGGTCGTTATAGTCTATCATTGGGCGATAAAACTTATCTAATAGACAGAAAAGTGAAGAAAAAGACATATCTCTAATGAAAGAGACGGGCGACTCATTGTTATATCATGAGTTCTGGCTCAGTACCCCCGATTAGGGCTGAACGTCGGCATGTCGGACGTTAATTTAGCATTTGTAGCCCAGTGTTCTTGACAAAGTCTGATTGGATGGGTCAAAACGTAGGTTTGGGACTTTGATCCACACCAGGATTCATACCCCGGTATCATGTATGCCGTGATATCTAGAATTTCTCGATCATTATATTTCCCTTTTTCTACGGCAGCGACCCGCCAACTGCCCTTGTCAACTAAAGCAATCAAACAGCCAGCGAAAAATCTCCAAAGAAATCCTGCCAGGCGGTAGGAAAATAAAATAAATTCAACCCGGGAAAATCCCACTCTTTGACGAATTGCTCTGGGATAAAAAACTGTAAATCGGACTGCGCATCGAATGACTCCCAAAATGGTGTTGTAGCCGTCTGATCATCACCTACGTCCGTCTTGTCAAAGATTCGGCTGTACTTCTCAATACTCGCCCGCAGGATCTGCATGTAGAGGCTCCGATTACTCGTGGTCTCCTCGCTTAGCCCTACAGAACGAGTTAGCTCATCAAGAAGTCTGTTCCCGTCATCAAGCAATTCTTGATGTTCTTCGTTTCGTCCTGGGAGAAGCCGGGAGAGTTTCAGAAGGAGTAGGAAGCAAAATGCGCATTTGGCCCAGACAAAGTCCATCGCGTATTTCAACTTGGCAAGGTAGAAGTCTGGCTCGGTGCATATAAGGCGGAGGTGTTTTCGGGCGCTAGACTTGGCCAGGAGGAGAATCTTGTGTTCGACGGGGGTTATAGCGCTAATTGTTGGTGAGTACGATGAAAGGGAATTATAATGAATAGAAAAACGGCACGCACGCGACATTCTCAACCCCCATTGAGCGCAGCGCTTTGCAGTGGAGGATTAGTTCAGCCCAGCATTTTTGCACGCGCAGGGCCGCTAGCAGGAAGGGTCTTTCTTGCTCGGCTGCGGTCGAGTTTTCTTGAGGGTTTCAATCCCATCAGCACAGTCTTCGTGCTCTCTAGAAGTATAAGAGGAACGCACCAATGATGCGCAACCAATCACTGACTCACTTTAGCATTATGATATCGGTCGCTAGGGTTCTATCTACTTACTCAAACCAGATGTCAACATCTACCTTGGCTTCGTATACAAATGCAACAACTTCCATTCGATCCAAAGTTGCTTTTGTATCTAGGGTATCATTTGTTTTTGCTGTCATGGAGTGTAAGTACCCTCTATATAAACGCATTGCGCACTTGAGATATCGTAATTACCGCGTATGACGTTCAACTTTCATCTTATTGTTAGCCGTCTCACACTGTGTAGATAAATCAAGTAGCCATACTTCGACCTGAGAGAAGAGACGCAGATCTAACACTGTTGAAGTACGGTGACGAAGCAAAATGCGGCATCCACGTTCGTTGCCTGTCATTCGGATACCAGGCAGTTTGCCGCCATCTACATGGAAACTGAGAACATTGTTAGCCCGGGGAAGCTGGTTACGGAGTGGCTGCCTTACATATGATCCAGAACGAGGAGACCAAACCAAGTTCTAGATTTCCGCATCAAAAGCCGCTCTTCTTCGTCAGTTGCCCTATGAATATCCGGCATACCCTCGGTTTCTTTCATTGTCAGTCGCTGTATCAATTCTTCAAATGCTTCGTCTAGACCCAAGTCTAATGCCATTCTAGTCGCGAAAGACAGAAGTAGGGAGCGCTCGGCAGAATAGCAGGCTACGATAAGTAGTGCCTGGATGGATTCTAGACAGCTTAGCGTTTTGTTCTGAATAACAACGTTGATCCATCTCTTAAGTTCTGCATACAAATAGTCGGATAGCTGAGTTCCGGCTTCTGAAGCCCGTTAGCATTTTTTAGGGTCGTTGGCAACTGGATTGAAGGTATTCATACTTGTCTCAACGCGACTGCCGATTGTACAGATGGCATCAAGAAGTATGCTACTGCGCGTACGCACGGATGTAAATGTGTCGAGTTCCGGATCGAAGATCGGTATATACCTGTCCTGGAAACAATCAGAGTAATGGAACCCCAAGATAAAGGTGACTGAAAGGTGAAAGACACGTACGCAGCCTTGGAAAAACCTATACAGAATCAGCAAACTCTCGCCAAGAACAAATATCCATTCGAAATACATACGTCTTGAAGCAGGTCATGGCCTGATCAGCTGTCATCAACCCTTTGCTGATGAAATCAGAGATGGATTCCTCTCTGATATCAAAACTGGAACGCCTCTGTCTAGCTGGACAACCAGCATCGACTTCTGGGCCAGGATCCGACACACCATGACTTGGAGAAGGAACTGCGATTTCCGGGCTATCCGCTCTTCGCTGATCAGGAAGTTGGCTTTGAGATATACCTCCAATGGCTCCTTGGTTCGACTGTGCGTGAAGATGAAGAAACTTCTGCATATCATTTAACTGCGCTCGAACACGCCGTACTTCAGCTTCCATGTTTTCCAGTCTCCTTTGTTCCTGTCAATTTCTGCGAGGTTGAGGGACATAGAAACTACACACTCCGCGACAGTATTATTTGGCACCGCAAAAAATACACATTGCTTTCGTCCTCGCCTGCATCTATTTTCAAGTTCTCGTCAGTAGGGTACCTCCACCCATCCGGAGATAACGGGACAATACCTCGTACACGGTCGTTTCTTATCACATCTCACCTAAGTGAGGGTTAGCATGAATACGTCTATTGGGTGTCTCTTATATTCCGTCGTACTTTAGACTGTCGACAAGAATTACACGCTCTCTGTACACGATGTGAGATAGTCAGTGTCAGTTAATCCTCCTTCTACGGAGCAATAGTACAAACCGGAATCCGCTTTTTCCTGGTTGGGGCCGACACCACACTAGAGGATATATCAGGCTCCATGCTCAGTTTAGATGTGATGAAGTCCACTAGGATAGCTTCAAGTTGGAAGGGGTTAATGCAGGGAATAGGCAGATCGCTGCATAGATGATATTAATAAATGCGGGGAAACGCCGTCAACTTCGGCTAAAGTGAACAGGCCTACCAATACATTCAAATGGTAGACGCTTCGTCGCTTAGAACAACTTGAATTATTTGGACTACACTCCATGTAGACTTAATGTGCATCGGGGACTTAATCTATCGCAAACACTTGGGTTGCCCTATGCGAAATAATTCATTCTCATTGACAATCATAAAGCAAAGAAATCATGAGTAATTGTCCACTTATCAATACCCATCACGGAATAAAGGCATTATCAGTAAGTACTAGTATGTGAAGGACAGTTAACGCCGCCTTGCATACAGGCTATGTACCAAGGTTCGTCATTTTTGAAGGCGATTTAATTTAATACACGTAGACAAAGTCTTCATTTGCCCAGTCTGTGAGGTCTTTGAATGCGTTGTCTTCGATGGTTGCCTGCTGCGGAGCGGTTTTGTACTCTGGGATAGCCCCAATAGCTTGCATCGAATGATCAACAATTCTCGCGTTCTTACCCATGCTAACCCTGCTTTTTCTATGCTTCCTGTTGAGGGAAAGCAGGTGTGCCATGTTCATCCTGGATAGATATGAGGATAAGAGCGCGAAAAATGTCAGTGGAACTTACATGGAAAGCAAAACGAGGAGACAGAACATTGCAAGACTGTAATTATGATCAGTATGAAAAGCGCATAACCAACTCATCATCATCCCCATACTTGGATAGCAATCCCCTTCTGTACAATGGTGCGTCTGTTGTTGTATACAGATTCGATCCAAGAACCTGTCATAGATCAGTAACTAGAGCTGCTCTGATCGAACTTAGCCTTCAACATACATTACCGGCGCATTGCCCAACAAGGAGTATTCCATTTACAACTTTTTTCTTTGTCTCTCCTGCTGTATTTCCCGCCGACCACCCATATATCATGGGTGCTAGTTTTCTGTTAGCCGGTTCCGTTCGCTATGCACGGTAAGCACGTACTGATTCCTGGATATACGGAGATCTTGCCATTAATTAGCAAAGGTTTATAAATCGAAATGACCAAAGAGCCTCACAAGATAATATCCCGCAAGCAACGCGCCATTGTGTGAGCCATCACGTGGAAGTTGCAGCAACATGACGCAGCCTGTAATGGCAGGTAAGCATAAGAGAGTGATAACGGGACCCTTCATTTTTAAGACAGTTGCAAGCCAAGCTCCCCCCATCGTGGATACTAGCTGTACGGCACCAAATGGTATATTGAAAAGGATCGTCTTGAATTGGTCGAAGCCAAACGCCTGAATAATCAATGGACCGAATGTTGAAATACCACCACTGGGAATTCTGCTATGCAGTGAGCCTTGATCCGCTTGATAATGGCAGTATAGATCATCCTTACGAGATTGAAAACATCAGGGCAAACCAGAAGAAGGATTTTATGTCAAGACACGCTTCTTTGACATGGCCCCATTTCCACTCGTGCGTCTCAATGCCTTGTTGATTCATGCGGAGTCTTTCTTGTAAGCATCCTAGATGTCAAACATCTGATACTAAACCACGAACCTCTCAATGGCTAAAAGTCTGTCTTCCTTCTCGAGAAAGTTGGACTGGAGCGGTGAATCGGGCATAAACAGCCTATGTAGCTAGGGTTAGACATAAATGCATGTGCATTCTAATTAATAGCTGTACTCACAAGATAACGCCAAAGAAGACGATAGTTATCAGACCGAAAAATAAGAATATAATCTTGCCAGTCGATCAGACTATTGAATCTCTAAATAGAAGAGACCAACCCTACCTGATAAGGCTCAAACCCCGAAGACTTAATATGGCCCAGACCATAGGATATGAGACTTCCAAACTAGTTTCCGGGCGATCTGGCATTAGTATAACAGACCACCTAGTACTCATGAAGCTCGACGTACCATGTATACCACGCCATTCATGGCATACCATGAACCAAGTCTGACCGGTTGTTCGAGTCGGCGGTACCACATCTGAGTTACCGCAATGAAAGCCGCGGCTTTTATTCAGAGGATTAGTGTCAGCTTCAGAAAACAAAATGTATTGGGCCAAGCAATACTCACGTATCCCCGCTTCAAAGAGACCCAAAAACATCCGACAAACTAGCAATCCGGCAAAGGTATTTGCTGGGGTCATACAAGTCAAGGCCAGGCCCCAGCCAAGGGTTGTGAATGCCAGAAACTTTCCCACTGGGACCTTGACCAATATGTAAGCAACAAAGGGTTGGGCAACAAGTTGCACGAGATAAACAACTGCCCCTAACCAGGAATATTGCTGTCCATGCAGGTTTGCCTTCTCAATCAGACCAAAAATGGATGCATATGAAACGCTGGACTTGTCGAGTTGCTGTAGGAAGTATATTCCTAGGAGAATAGGTAAAAGCCTCAGATCGATCCTCCGAAGCACTCGAGCATTATTCTCAGCCGTGAGGATAGTAGAATGCCCTGCGTCTGCGATGAGTTTAAGAGCTTTGTCTGGTCTAGACTTGACTGGGTGCTCCTGATCCTGACGGGGGGCATTTTCAACAGACTCGATTTGCTCATCCTGTCCCTGTTTCCCGGACGCCGTTCCTTCCGCATGAGACATTTCTGCTTTTTTCAGGTAAACTTGGAGGGGATAGAACCTCTAAGCTCAGATATTGAATGGAATAAAAGCACGGTTAAATTCGACGGGTTTCTTCAATACATGGAAGGAGTTATCAGGAGCATAAGAGTAGTAGTAGTGAGCTAAGGTTGTAGGATATCTGAGGCAATACGCTCGGATTTCATTCAATTATACTTGGGGGATCCCCGTGGGGAAAGCATCATCCCCAGCCCCGGACAAAGCCCCCCTAAAGTCCGACGCTGGAGCGAATCAATCAAGTCAGGGCTCATTCTGTAGACCATAGCTGGACATCAATGTCCGCAAAGCAGCACGGGATGGCATGGCATGAGGATTATCAGACATCATCCGATGCCACATCCAATGATTCCAATCATACCATGATCGTGTCGCACAAGAAACGGTCGAGTGAGGGGGTCTTGGAGAAGGCTAGTATCGGTTTTCGGATGCAGAGACCGATAGGTTGAAAGTTAAGAAAGCAGGAAGAGCTTTTGATGTGGGGCTAAAAGAGCATGTTTTGTCGGAGATGAACCCGAAGTCCGATGTATACAGCCCCGGCAGGTGTAGTATTTGAGGATCCCTGACGAAGGATGTGGTACTGGAATCATTCAAATAGAGCCTCTGGTCTCAATCCGCTTCTGTCATTTAGATATTTTCTGCCAGTTGAATCTTCTCGGATCATCTTAGTACTAATCCTCTCTTCGAATCCTTTGCACAGCCATGCCTCAGAAAGAGTTTTGCCCAAAGAGCTACCAAGAGACACCAGCAGGAGCTCATAATACGGCTGTCCATCTTCGTTCAGGCTCAGGAAAGGGACCTTTTGACTTCTCGTTTGAACCAATTCGGGAGAACCTGTTCAGAGTCACTTTTTGCTCGCAAAATCATCCCCTTCCCCCTTATCCTAGTGTGACCAAACCAGCAATAGCTCCTGATAGCGTCCATGTATCTACACAGAACACCTCTCAACAACACAAGGTCATCGAAATTGGGGATGTGACGGCCTCCGTTGACTGGGCCGATACCCCGGTGGTCTCTCTTTCATGGAAGGGCACTGAAAAGCCCCTGTACCGGGATCTCCCATTGCGCTCTTACGTGGCAGATGCATCCGGCGTTGCGCATTATACAGAACATAATCGGAATGACCTCCACGTTGGACTGGGTGAGAAGAGAGCCCCTATGGATCTCAGTGGCCGTCATTTTCAGCTTTCAGCCACAGACAGCTTCGGATATGATGTTTACAACACAGACCCCCTATACAAGCATATTCCTCTGCTGATTAGTGCGTCTCCTGTGGGATGTGTGGCAATCTTTTCAACAACACATGGCAGGGGAACCTGGTCCGTCGGCTCAGAGGTCGACGGTCTTTGGGGTCATTTCAAAGTTTACCGTCAGGACTATGGTGGTCTCGAGCAATATCTGATTGTCGGAAAGACCCTCAAGGATGTTGTAAGATCGTACGCAGAGCTAGTCGGCAACCCTATCCTCGTCCCTAGATGGGCATATGGATATATCTCAGGAGGATACAAATATACTATGCTTGACGAGCCACCTGCCCACCAAGCACTCATGGAGTTTGCTGACAGGTTAAAGGAGCATGGAATTCCCTGCTCCGCGCATCAAATGAGCTCCGGCTACTCTATTGCTGAAGTTGAACCAAAGGTTCGGAATGTTTTCACTTGGAACAAGTACCGGTTCCCCAACCCGGAAGAGTGGATTGCCAAGTATCATGCACGAGGAATTCGTCTCATTACTAACATCAAACCATTTCTTCTCACCTCCCACCCAGACTTCAAGAAGCTTGTTGATGAGAATTGCTTTTTCACGAACCCTGACACCAATAAGCCGGGGTATATGCGACTGTGGAGTGCTGGAGGGGCAACTGGGGGTGACGGATGTCATATCGACTTCACTTCAGCTTTCGCATTCAAATGGTGGTATGACGGAGTTCAGAGTTTAAAACGCGCTGGAATAGATGGCATGTGGAACGACAACAATGAGTACACTCTTCCAGATGACGATTGGCAGCTGGCTCTCAACGGTCCAACCATCTCTGTGGCCGCTCAAAAACCAGTTAGGAATGCCGTTGGCGACTGGGGCCGTGCATTGCATGCGGAACTCATGGGCAAAGCCTCACATGATGCTCTGCTCCATATTGAACCTAAGCAGAGACCTTTCGTTTTAACTCGGAGTGCTACGGCGGGCACAATGCGCTACGCAGCCAGCACATGGAGTGGAGACAACGTTACCAGCTGGGAAAGCATGAAGGGCGCGAATTCTTTGTCCCTCAATGCAAGTATTTCGCTTTTGCAGTGCTATGGTCATGACATTGGGGGATTTGAAGGTAAGCCTTGCCTCCGAGTTGCATCGCAAAGATCAAATTTTGACATCTGTGTTTAGGACCTCAACCTTCTCCGGAGTTGTTAGTCAGATGGATTCAGCTGGGTATTCACTCCCCTCGCTTCGCCATCAACTGTTTCAAGTCATCTCCCGGAGATAACTCAGTCGGGGAGGTTATTGAGCCTTGGATGTACCCTGAGATTACGCCTCTTGTTCGGGATACCATCAAGCGTCGGTACGAAATGCTTCCCTACATATACTCTCTAGGTCTGGAAAGCCACTTGACCGCTTCTCCTCCACAGCGCTGGGTGGGCTGGGGCTATGAATCTGACCCAGAGGTCTGGACAAAGGCGCTCAAGTCAGGAGGGGAGCAATTTTGGTTTGGTGGCACGATTTTAGTAGGGGGTGTCTATCAGCCGGAAGTGAGCGTCGCCAAAATATATCTTCCCAGACAGGCAAACAACGAGTTCGACTATGGGTATGTGAACATGAATGAGCCTTACACTTACTTCGCCTCGGGCCAATGGGTCGAAGTTCCATCGGAGTGGAAGAAAAGCATTCCACTCTTGGCGCGAGTTGGTGGTGCGATCCCCGTTGGAAAGTCTGTACACACCAGGGTACCTGGTGATGAAACACCAGCGTCTGTGGCTGTTGAGGACGTGGATGATTATAGAGCAGTTGAAATCTTCCCGCCTTGTGGTAGCTCTCATGGACAGGTTTTCCGTACCACTTGGCTTGAAGATGACGGTATCTCGCTTAACCCAAGTATTTCCCGATACACCGTCAGCTACAGCTCAACGGAGGAGCAAGTCGCGATTGAATTTGCCCGTGATGAGAAATCTGGGCTCATTCCGGCTTGGAACGAGCTCGATGTCATCCTTCACAACGGTGATGAAAGACGCGTCATTTCTGATACTGGAAAGCCTGTGGAATACAAAAGAAGAGATTCTCGCGGACGTGTGGTGTATACTCTGAAGAATTAGATAATTTGCAATATGAGAGAGTGTTAAAGAGAACCTTGATTATTTCATCTCCCTTTGGGACTTGAAAAGGTTATTGGTTGAGTACTACTAGCAGTCGCAAAATTACTCAGACGTGGAATATCAGACTAGAATCACATGGCTTCTTCCAGGGAGACGCATCAATCACGTGTGATATTCATTTATCGAGTGACAACTTGTAGCAAACCGCAAGAGGATGAGTAATGAGGAGATGACTGATAGAGCACGCAGAAAAGCTTGAATCTGAGAATATGTATGTGAATTCCGAGCAAGGACCAAGGATTGCTACTAGTATGATGCGGTTCTTTGGAGAAGTTGGATGTTTTAAGACCTGATACTACGCAGGCACTGGTGGAAAGAACGAGATATATGGTAAATGCAAGATTGACTACATTTGAGGAGTTTGCACAGAAATACTGGGTGCATTGTTAGGGCTTTTATAGGCACTAGATTCTACTGCAGGTGGCTGACAATGCTTGCTAGAAGTGGCAGGCACCATTCGAACAAAACTTCCAGTTCCAAGTTAGTGTAAGGACTCTCATTGGCTCATCATAATAGCATAAAACTTCATATGAACAGTTCATAGAGTAGTATCATATCACATGACCAAACATGCGATGTCTTAACCGTCCTCGTCATCTTAAAAGTCTGCCTCTAGGTTCATAATCAGACCGTATCACATCCTTTTCATACTGATAAATCTTTGGGTTCTCTTTTCGAAGATGAGGAACTTGTTTGTTCCACGTATCTTACGGCCGGATTTTACATGGCCACGAAAGATCAGTTACACAATCTCTGAAGACACTCCTGTTGTACCGCGTCTGCCGGGGAAGTTCATCAGAAAAGCCTGGGGGCTTTTCCATAAGGCATTATATTCTTTTTCTCAATATTACTGCTCTTGGTTCGATATCCCTTTCGATGCCCAAATTATACAATTACCATTTGGCCTTGTCATGAAGTGGACTGACCGGACGAGTATTGAGGAAACGGTTGCGATGCAAATGGCAGAAGCTGCTGGAATACCAGTTCCTAAATTCTTAAGTTGTGGAGAGCATCCAGCTGATCCGTTCAATCGAACATTTTCAATTCTGATGACAAGGATACCTGGCGTGCCACTGGAAAATTCATTTGATCCGCTGCAAGTCGATACTGAGGAGCCATGGCTGTACGAATTAAGGACATGTTTATACTCGATGCGTCGATGGCGCTCTCCTAGCCCAACCTCTATTTGCTCAGCAATTGGAACATGCTTGCGAAGTCCGCGAATTCCTTGTCATATCATGGGCCCTTTTACAAGTAAAGAAGAGTTCTATAAATATCTTCTAAGTCCAGCCTCACCCCACGGTTTCGAATCCACTACCGAATACAATCAAGCGTTATTTTGTGCGAAAAAGATTCAAGATTATTCCCATCGGATAACATTTACACACGGTGATTTCAAAGCCCACAATATCCTTGTTGATGACGACGGACATTTATCTGGATTTCTCGATTGGGAGTCTGCAGGCTGGTATCCTGAATACTGGGAATTCACAACAGCGATGCGATTCGGTAAAGGTAGTTGGTGGTACCAAGTGGCTTCTTGGATGGGTGGTGATCAGTACCTCGACGAGCTAGCTTCTGATGTTGCCTTGAACTCTTTGACCGTTGACTCCTATGTAGGCATGTAGATGGAAGCTGCTGCAGATCGGATTAAGCAGCTAGACGAGTTATAATGTCAATTGTTTACTGTTTAAGATGTACCTGATCCTCTACAACCTTCTGCAGTAAGCAGAGTAATATCAAGAGATTCCAGGGATACGTGAAATATTTTTGGTAGATTAGTGGCCTACACACTCGCCGAACGAAGAACACAGTGGGCACATCACACTCTTGGCATGCATAGGTTATATTTGCCTAAACAAAAAGGCACAGCTGGAGGACATGTCAGACTTGCGGGTGTCTTAATGGAGCAATGACTTGTCCGTTACTTAGGTGCAAGATGTGGGGAAGATGACCGTCTCCCTTGCTTTGCTTTGAAAGGGAATATGACAGTCACAGTGGTATGATGGTATGTATGTATGTACATACATATAATCCGATATGATCTATCATACAAGTGCGGGGAATAAATAATAAACAATCGTTTATATAGACAGTGTCAATCACTCAACCTACACACTGCTCTACATTATCTATTTCTCAGCTATAGCTCACACTCCGACCTAACAAGATTAGTACTACAAGAAACAATCCTTCTACAAGTATCTCACCAAATACCAATATCAAAATGTCACAACCCAAACTCGCAATCCTAGATGACTACCAAAACATCTCCCCGCCCCGCTTCGCCCATCTCGAATCCCGCATCTCCCTCTCTAACTTCCCGGGAACGAACCCGGTGAACGCCAACGCACAGTCCTAACCAAGCGCCTCCAGCCCTTCGACACGATCCTTGCCATGTGCGAACACATCCCCCCTCTCCAGGGAAACACTCTCAGCGCTCCCGAACCTCAAACTCCTCCTGACAACCGGAACCCGTAATCTGGCTCTGGATGTGGAATACTGCGTGTCCCACGGGATTCCCGTCGCTGGAACCACGGGCCGACCGGCAGGGATCCATTCTACGGTTTGATCCTGGGATTAACGCGACATGTTGCGCGGGATGATGCGGCGGTAAAACTGGGAGAATGGCAGGGGTCGCTTGGGATGACGCTTGCAAGAAAGACGCTGGGACTACTTGGGCTAGGGAAACGCGGATCGCGCGTTGGGCGGGTAGCGCTTGTGGCCTTTGACATGAAGGTGGTCTACGAATCTGACTGCGGCTTTGGGGGTTGCCGGCGGGTAGTTTTCAGGTGGTTCGGGATAAGGGGGAGTTCTTTCGCGGGGCGGACGTGGTGGATCTCTATAATGTGTTGTCGGAGCGGAGTCGGGGTATTGTGGGTGCGGCAGAGTTGGGGGTGGTGAAGTCGTCGGCTAAGTATTCTGGTGAATACGTCGCGACGTCCGTTGGCGGAGGAGAAGGCGTTGTTGGAGACGTTGAGTGCGGGACGGATTCGTGGGGCAGCGCTAGATCCAATGTCTTTGAGCCTGAGCCTTTGCCGAAGGATAGCCTATGGCGGACGACGGCGTGGGGTCAGGATGGACGGAGTCAGGTGGTGTTGTCACTGTATATGGGGTATGGGGATGAGCAGATCCATTGGTGGTATGATGAGGTGGCGAGGCATTTGGAGAGGTGATTGAATGGGGGAGAACCGAACACTCGCTTGAATTGAAGGGGATTCATTTGTCGACAACGGTTGAAGAAGTTTATTAGTAGTCGTGATATCTGCCATGTGACCCAACTCGGCAACCTCTTTGGTTACGGAGTACGGAGTACGGACTGCTTCACCGAGACCTAATCGGTTCTCTTCTCTACTGGCATACCCGACCCTCGTAATCGGAGCGGGGCTGCTTTGTATAGAAATTGATATGGTCGATCGTCCATAAAGTAAAAACAATAAAATGACAGGGAATCAAAAAATGAAGCTTTTCAGAGTACACGTACGGAGTAGTTTGAACCACGGTACTAATGTACTCCAACCGTCCGTAGGAGACCCCAAAGTAACGGGGTACAATTCCCTGAACACAAACGCAAGCCGGACGCATTCAACACTCATATCAACATTTAGTCTCGTCAAATAGCCTCCTTATCATGCAATTATATATGATAGTAGCTGTCAAGGATGCCGAGAGCAAGGGGCCACTCAACTCGATTCCATTTTTCCGCAGCAACGATCCTCGGTACAACTTGGAAGGAGACAGACAAGTCACGGCTGAATGCGGACCCTATAAAGACATGATCTCAACGACATCCCACCTTACCCCACCCCCACTACTCCAGTTGTTTTTCTTCAAGTCGCTCCTCTTCTCTCACTTTACACCTGGAACTCAGGCATTCTCACATCTGAACCTACTTGATCATTTGTCCAATTCATCCTAATTGAACTACTACAACTAGCACAAGCAAAACAACCACAATGGCCCCAATCTTCGTTGAACCAACAACAGCTACCACATCCACCACGACCACAACAATCCTTCCAACCTCCATTGAGACCCCTCCCACTCACCCAGATATTCTCCGTGTGGACCGTGGCACAAAGGCCTTCTCCTCCAGTGCCGTGTCCCTTGTCTCCCTATCCGCCGGCTCACTCTTCGCCAAAATTTCTTGCGCAACCCCCTCGAAGAAAGCATACACCTCCGTACAGACCGGCGCCAACAGCCACATCGAGCTGAACTCGGATCTCGTCTATTGCAACCACTCGTGCAGCCCGAGCCTGAATTTCGACATGGGCAAGATGGAAGTCCGAGTGGTTGACAATCGTGATTTGAAGGTGGGTGATCAACTCACTTTCTTCTACCCCAGTAGTGAATGGGAGATGGATCAGCCTTTCCAGTGTAACTGTGGATCTGGCGAGGGTGTCTGCAAGGGATGGATTGATGGCGCGAAGAAGATGGACCGGAAGGACTTGGGGGCATACTGGTTGAATGACCACATTGCGGAGTTGTTGGGGGAGAGGGACTCGTCATGATAGGAATGCATGCGCCATGGGATAAATGCAGCTTATAGATGATAGACTGGGATCTTACATCCGTGGAAGGCAACTTCTGATCGGAAGAATACTATGTATATAACAAGGGGGGTTAGATATAGTATACAAATTCATAAATCGTCTCATTGATCCGTAAGTGCCGTAGCTTTAATCTCACCCATCCTTCGCTCTAGAGCGGCCATCTTATCCCTCATTGAATTGACGTTCTCCGCCGGCGTGGTATTCAACGCCTGCTGCACCTCCCCGTGCAAACCCCTTAACTCGTTCTGAGCCTTAAAGAACTCGTCATATTCCTCAGTTCCTAGACAAACGCCATACCCCTCACAATAACAGATCCTCTCATCCGGACATTCCTCCGCCTTGCCTGCAAAGATCCACTGCCAAAGGGACTCCCACACCCGCCCGGACAGATTATCGTCCAGATCCGTCTCCATCAACCATTTCCGATACGCCACATAATTCATCAATGGCACCCGACGAATCACTTCCGCACTGACCGCAAACTGACTGCAACAGGGCTGCGCCAGCGCAGCCGGCATGGCTTCCTCGTGGAACAGCGATGTCCAAGATTCCCCGACCACCACAGCTTCAGGCACGTCCGGATTATACTGCCCGCCAGCAGGAGATGGTCGAATCCGAGCCGGACAGCCGGGGTCATGCTGACAACGCAAGTTCGTATAACCCTTTTTGTAGACGTAATCGTTTTGCAGACGACGGACCATCCGCGCTGAATCCATATCCAGAAGATCGTTGTTGTGCCAGGCGATTTGGTCCGAGTGCATGAAGATCGTCACATCGCTGAGCTGGAAGAAGTGATCGATAATATACGTCAGGTATACCATGACCTCGTGGCCCTTATTCATCGGCACGGTTAACACACTATCGTTTGTCTTGGGCGCATCAACGGTATAGACCGCGCTCGATAATCGACTATCCTCCTCCACAAGTATATCGACCCAGTTCGTGTCCGCACCCTGCACCTTCGCCACAACCAACGTACGTAAATTCGACCTATGCACAGGCGTCGGTACCGTTACGAGACGGTGGATAGTTCCGCCACGGCGATGCGAAAAGAAAAAGAGATAAAGCGAGGCAAAGGTTAAAGCCAACGTCATCGCGCCAACGACCCACACTTGAGACCGACGCATTCGTATCAGCGACATAGTGAGGAGTACTAATCAGTCTGTTTTCTTACCCCCTCCTCGTCCGTTGTTCCTGGTCCTTTTCTTCCGGTCATTTTTCCTTTCTTCTCCCTGGGACGGGGCCGTTGCGCGGTCGGCGGCTAATAAGGGATTTGCGTCGATGGCTGTGTCCTAGGGCGACTGACTGCGATCGGCACATAGCCTCGTTTCCTGATAAGTGCGATCAGCGGCTTCCGACTCCGTATTGTACAGTGTATTACACAGTGTGTAGGGACTCGGGCGTTGCGCCCCGCTAGGAAGGCAGTTAGTTTGGCTATGGAGAAGGTGGACTCAGATCTCCTTTATTCCTTTCCTGGTGCATACGTAACCTTCCCTAGGATGGGTTTAGTTTGGGGTCGAAACTATCGGGCCTGTGCTTAAGCTGAAGGGTTTCCTCGAAATCCTATCTTATCATTTATGTATTGGTGCACATGTTCTGTAGGCAGCGGCTTGGCTCAAAAATACGGAGTACACCAAGGATGTATGTACGTATGTATGTACATACATACATACATCCATACATACATTAGGCATGCAGGAGTTTAAAGCGGAGAAATTAATGTATTTGGGAATTTAAATGTCGGCATTTAACAAAATATCCAGAGTTAACTCTAAAACTCCAATTTATATGTGCGCTTTCTGGTTTCAAATAGAATCAATTTAAGTTACTTTTTATTTTGAAAACATAGAAATATAGCAAGTTTAACTTTATATGTTCCGTGGTTAGCTGAATAAAAGGTATAAAGAATGAAAGTATTCTTCACATTCTCAACCATAGAATCACTCAAGAAACCACTGATCTCAAGATAGATCTAATCATATCAAGATCAGGAATTAATCTCCATCCCCGTAATCAAGTCCAGAATCGGAACTCCAAGGATCTTCCCAGCATCTCGTCCCGCCCCCCATCTCCCCGTTCTCTTCTTCCCATTTACATACTCCACAGTCTTCCTCTCCAGCAGCCCCCAATCAAGCAGCGAGGAAACCGCATCCGACTGCCGAAGCCCCTCCACAACATCGATCACCCACGACCGACAGTCGAAAGCCAACGCTTTCTCCCTGTCCGCATCATCAATCTGACAAACGGGCGTTGCATGAAACACCCTCTCAACACGCTCCTGCGCGAGAACTTTCCCAATCACCACACAAACGAGCAACCGCGGTTCTTGATTCACATCATTTATCTCGGCTTGCTCAAAGCGCCATGGCTGGGAGATCTGGTTGTTGATATTTTCGATCGTGTTTTTGACGTGGTATTTAGTTGCTGACAGACGCTTTGCGGGCGGGTTGATTAGCGCCGCCGTGATCTTGGGGGAGATTAATAGCGCGTAGTGATAGCTTTCCGGGTGTTTGGGTCTTGCGTAGAGCGCCAGGAGAAGACGTGGTTTGTTTCGGCCGTGTCTCATCATATTAATGGTTTCTCACTGTGGCGGGTTGGTTGAAACTTGATACTTTTCGTTACGTTGGCTGACGCGGCATCCTCAATCCCTGGTACTGTACATACATACGGAGTACGGAGTACTCTGTACATACACACAACTTGCCCTGCTGAGGCGAGTTTACCGCGCGGCATGACATATCTGACATACAATTCAAGTTGCGAAATACTACTCAGTACTCTGTAGATTCAAGTTGACTGATATGATTTTCGTTCAAGTTTAGAGGTTTAGATGAGTCCCGAATCTTCAGATCGACTCCTCTCCAGGACCCGTCTCTGGCGATCCGTGGGAAGCACCCGAACGCGTATATATAGTGCAACATCTATAGGGGATACTGTCTCATCGAAGTAGATGTAAAGTCTCCTAAAATTAGATTGAAAGATCGGCCACAGAACCCTCCAGATAGTAGAAACATGCAATATATACTCCGTATACAACAGTCCTATAAAAATCGGTAAACCAACTTACCCCTGCGCTCTGCCCCAAACATCACCCCCAGAAAGAACCGTACTAACAGCCATCGCCACCCCAACCACCAAATCACTCACCTGCATCCAGCCGACAAACACCCCCGGAATCAGCAGGTCGCACCCGTCCACCACAACTTGCTTCAAGAGACCCGTTCGCTCGGCCCGATCCCTAGCCACTAGTGCCGGTTTCTCGGAGTGTTTGCCGTTCCTCTTTTTCGCATCCCGACTCGTCTTACTAGCAGACGTGGACGAGGTAACCAGTAAACCCCAGATAGCACCCAGAATCGACAGCGAAAGAGCGTAGAACCAGAATTTGTTGGCTTCCACCAACACCGAGCCGTTCCAGGAGACGAGGTGCACGTTCATTGCGTGCAACTATCGAAGATATTAGAACGACGACACTCAACCCCCAAACAAACAACATAAACAATATTTTCCTTTTTCTTTTTTTCAAAAAAAAGAAAGAAAGAAAAGGAAGGAAGGAAGGAATAAAAGAAAAAAAACCCACAATAGTCAAATCCTCCAAAAAAAAATACAACCCCAAACAGCTCCACCTCCCAATCTCAACCAGCGTCATAAACTGGAACCCCTGACCCTGCTCCCCACCCAGCAACCCATAGACCCGATTAAAACAATCAACGAACGCAAAGAAGCGGAAAAACCGTCTCGCTGTTCATCCACCCCGTCAGCCATGTCTCCGCATTCGTAGACTGGTCGGTATGGGGACCACTTACCCAGCGCCAATTGCGCTCTTGCTATCCCCCATTGTGTGGTCCATGCGGGGTCGATATCGAGCTCTATTGCGATTTGCGTGAAGGCTTGGATGAGACGGAGGATTTTCTCGAGTCCGGCGCTTGTGTGGGTGAAATTGGAGAATTGCTGGATTGGGGTGCTGGGTTTTGTGGTTGGGTTGTTTAGGGGGTGGGTTTTGATTGTCATTTTTGGTTCTTTTCTTTTCTTCTTTTCTTTTCTTCTTTTCTTCTTTTCTTTTCTTCTTTTCTTCTTTTCTTCTTTTCTTCTTTTCTTCTTTTCTTCTTTTCTTTTCTTTTCTTCTTTTCTTCTTTACTTTTGTTTACTTTTGTTCTGTTTTGGATGGGATATGCAGGGTCGGGCTGGAGTCTAGGATCATGGATGTATTGCTATCTTGATAAGATGGGGAGAGCTATTCTCATTGGTAATGTCGCACATGTTTAGCATGCGAGATTGTACCCAAGCCTTGGCGAAATTCGCTCTAATCTCCTGCCGCCGTGACTGTATTTTTCTGTATTGTCAAGGTTGTGATTAGTATTGAGTTTCCCTGTATCTACTGCACATAGCCGAGCCAGAGTAGTATATAACTTGACCCACCCAATGGTTCTGTGCTTCGAATGTTGTAAGTAATAGAAGGAACATGGGCTAGTGGAGGATGAGGTATCGGTCAAGTCCATCTCTGTTTCGTGATATCAGACAACTCCAAGGGTATAAACTGCTGACCGAATTAATATTCTGATAGTAGCAACGTTATCGAACAATGTTGCGTGAATAATGGTCGATGAACCTATACCTAAGCTCTAGGCCACCTGCTGCTGATTCGGTCGCCTTATGACTAGCAATGCCCTATATCTACGCCTTGCAGATAGTACGATTTCAGAGACGCTCTCATTAAAGCGTAGAAATTATTCAAGTCCAACTGAGAATGCTAGTCACGCTAACGGTCAATCAACATCTATGCCAGCATATCAAATTCTCTCCTGAGGTCTCACCGCCCCTTACCACCAGAGATGTCCTGTCCCAGTCGGTACCCTCCAACTTTCTCCCATTCCACCTTCTGCCGTGTAATGGGCAACTGTCTCCGGAGACCCTTGAATGCGCCCTCGGCCATCTGCACGAACGCGCGGTTCAGTTCTTCCTGGTAGTCTCGCTCTGCAGCAGCAATGCGCGAGATGATGCTCTCAGCGGAATGGGATGAGACGGAAATGCTAATTGGCTTATTTGTGTTCAGTGCCACATTACCGTCCTCGTAGTAGTGCACATCAACCTGAATCTTGCCGGTCACGGTCGTAGGCGCAGAAATAGGGACCTGGTAGATAGCACGGAAGCGGCCGTTCCTTCAAAACAAACCAATTAGCGCCACTCCCCCTAGGTAACCTCTTCTCAGCAACACCAATGAGCTTACCAGAAGTTGTTGGGTGAGTAACGATTCGCAACAAGCAAAATAGCCACGGCCGAGTCGTTTTCAATCGGGTATACACCATACGAACAATTAGGATAGTGTTCACTGGCGTGGGCACCGAGCGACTTGAGTAGCGATTTGCTGCGATCCGTATCAGCAAGGGCTCTTCCAGTCCTGTATTAACCAACTCACATCAGGTCCGCATTCTGCGAATCCAACACATATGATTGCGCTGCGGAGGCTTCCTACACCACATGTAAGTCTAGTCCCGCTGGATACCCAATTTATAAAACAGCCATACTTGTGTGACATGGTCGACTTCGAATGACGTCTGGCTCTCGACGTCGAAGTACCGGTTACCCTCTAGCTTGTTGAATTCACTGATAAGGACCTTTGCAGTTGCCTTGTTAGACATAGACTCTTCAAGCGATTGTAAGGATCAGCCCACCTCCTGACTCGCACCGGGCAGCTTCACCGTCGCCAGTTGCGTCTCATTGTATCGTTCGAAGGCAGGGACGAGTGATGGGATGATATCGGCACCATCGGATGTGAGAGCTTTCACGTCTATTTATTCGAAGTATTTAGCATTCGTTCAGATAACTCGGTGGCACATCCGGGGGTGTTATATGCAGTCTGGAATGCGAGAAACGGGGCAATATTAACCAAGAAGGGTGAATTACCAGCAACAACGTCGGCGAGCTGAAAATAGCAATGTCAGTGAAATGGTAAGGAGTAAAGCTCGATTGCACGGCATACCTCGCCTGGCGGGGCACCTTCGATGAACGAAGAAGCGATGTCAACTGTAGATGCCATGGGGGTGATTAATGATTAACCGGCGGTAGAGAGGTGCGTTTGATCGATATATTGAAGATTATGAAAGAATCTGACGGGCAGGAAGCCGATACTAGCTAGGTAAATAAACGTCCGTAGATGAGCACTGAAACTGCTGTGCTTCCCCAGTGTCAATAGCGGGAGCTTTAGCGCCATAAGCGCCCCGCACCATAAATGGACGTGGCCATCGACTACCAACTCTACTGGCTACTTGCCTTCTAAGATATCAAAAGTGAAATTATTAATATGGTATTTAGATTAGGAGCTACCTCTGCACCACAGAAGATAAAGCTATTAGTTAAAAAGTTTTTATTCCCCAACCACAGGACTCCCACTCAACGCCACGTAGAGAATAATCGAAGACGATTTCAAACACCCAATCCAACCGATATCACCCCACGCTAAAAAAAAAAAATACAGAGATAAAATGGGTACATAATCAAAATTATTATAGTAACGTATTGCGGAAACGAGCCCGGTTCGTGGAGAAGAGCTCTTGAATGCGGTCAACTTCAAGGATCATTCGATGCTCATATTCATGAGCCCATCGTTCGTTTCGTTCATCCCTTGCAAACCCACTCGTTTCAGATGACCTGTGTGCCCGGGCGTGGACGGAGTTCGATGACCACTCTCGGTACTTTGGCAAGAAAAAAGGGAGCCAATGTTGGACTTGGGCGGACCCCAAATACTGACACCAGTCTCCTTCACCGCAGGTGAGTTAGGCATAACTGGACTACTTTGGACACTCATACTCGGAGATACCGCCCGTCGCTTCAGGAGATTCGGGTCAAAGTCATCCTCACGGCGCCGTTTTCTCTTGAACTCGGATATCGAGCTTGGCTGATTTGCAAGAGGCGTTGAACAACGTGAGCTGGGCCTTTCACCTGGCTTTGCAAATTCAGACGCAGAGCCTAGAGTGGTGGATGGTGTGATATCCATGGAAAAGTCGTCCTCAGAGACCGAAGTTCCCATCTGACGCAGAGGCGGCGGCGGGGTGCGATAGCGTTCATCAAAGGAATTCCAAAACTCAGCACCAGCAGAGTTTCGGTGGGCTTCCTCCCTGAATCTAGGCTCATCGGGGACAGATACCCCATTTTTCACAGGCACATCATCCAAGCCCCGCGTCAAGTCAGTTGGTTGGAAGGGATTACTTGACGACAAGGCATCCAGGCTTGGGGATTTCTGTGGAATTTCTGGCTCGCTCTCACGAACTTGGCGAATGACCTCGGCCTCCCGCTTGGCTTCGCAGTCAATCGGGGCCGATTCCTCCATCAGTGCAGCCCTAATACGCGCGAAAGTCTTCGTTTTCGGCTACAAAAGGCGTTAGTTCAAATTCAGATTACCTCCAGGAAGCACATACGAGCAAACTGCCTCTGCGTGTTACAGCGCGTCGAATCACTGCCAAGGGCCCGCCCTCAGAATTCGACGTTCCTGGGCTGTTACCGCGGGTTTCTCCTTCGTCGCTTAAATCAGAGAGGCGAAGATCACGAGTGCCCAAGCTCAAACTTTCGCGCCGTGCACTCATACTAGATCGAGATCCAAAGTAACCATTTTGATTTTCGATACTCTTCATGACAGGCGGAGAGAGTGGGCCAGGACTCTGTTTCGAGCTATTTCCACTAGCACTGCTGGAGCTGTGTCTGCTGCGGCCTTTACGAAACCTGGCGCGCTGAAAGCTCATAAGACTTGCCGCAGCCTGCGAATAGCCGCCCATCCAGTCGTTACCCGGACTCGGCACATTGCCCACCGCAAAAGGGCTCATCCCACTGCCCATCTTATTGGCCTGTGGTGTATTCACTATCATCTCGTCCCTATCGCCAATCATTGGTTCATCGTCTTCCTCACTGCTGCTAGTGTCGGATTCCAACATGTTCACACTGGATACGGAGCTTGAAATCGCTGTCCTATCAGCTGGCCCAGATGTAGAAAATGGGGGTACTGAAGTCGACCCCATCGAACCCCTACGCGGCGGGATTATCATTCCCCGTCCACCAATGGTCGGCGATGAGTCGGGGGATGACTCGGCAAGCGTGGAGTGATGAAGATTAGTACAGGCGCGAGAGAAATCGAGGCCACGTGAGCGTCGAGGGAGGACGGAGCCTGGGGAGCCGTAGATGTGAGACGAGTCAAGCTTCGGGGAGAGAGGGGCACGGCTCGATAAGGATGAGGGTCCAGAAGGCTTGGAAGGGAAATTCAACGGTATGCCATGCATGGAAGGTCGGCGGGGTGTCTCTGGAGTTGATGAGAGGGAGTTATCATCTTTACTCGACGGCCGGTGATCTTCAGAGTTGGAACGTGCTGAAATAGGTTTTGCCGCGTCGGATAAGGAGCGTGATTTCGGTGAAGGACGCAACGGAGGCCCAAGTGAAGTGGATTTCCCTGAAGATTCCGTATCGGTTGCAGATTCACATTGTTCCTTCCGTTGCGATAACTGTTCACTTAATCTGCTTGCAAATGGCAGGGACGGCACGCTGTGCGATACAGTCGACGAAGTAGTGGTCAACGGTGTCATCTTGGAATTGAATACCGGCCTTCAACACGTCTCAAATCTTTGAGAAAGTGAATTCAAAACATGTTGACGTCTTCCAATGCGAGTATCTGGCGACGGATAAGTACCTCGTAGGTTAGGACCGCAGTAGCTATAGGCAAGGAAAGCGACGCGCGATCGGTAGACGATGGAAGAGGATAGTCCCTGCTATCGTCTCGATATACTAGGGCGAATTGAGAGCTGAAAAGAAATCAGACAAGCAGATACTATATAAGATAAATGAAGTATAAATGGGACAAGACATGGAATGTCCAGGTCTTGAGAGAGAGTCGGCACTGATGGATGTTGGGTCCTTTGCCGCTGGACCGGCGAATCACGCTATGCGCAACCCCTCCTCTCTTCTGGCGGTGCTGATTGGTCCGTGTCCGGTCATGGCACTACTTTTAGACACCTGAGGACTCAGGACAGCAATTCGTGAGATCTCATTTGGTTATTCTACTAGATAGTGGACTGGTCGGAAACAAAGAAAATTTTAGATACAGACGACATGGAAGAAATATAGAGTGATAATTATGTGAACTTATATCCACGTCATGCCAAACTCATAGCACTACTAATGGGAGCAACATACCATTCCCAATCATGAGTACAGCTTGTCGTGCCCTTTAGCATGTCACTGTCCCTGGCCTGCCATACCTTGACAATAACCGCTCTCGTGCGTGCAACATTCGAGACACTCGATTCCGCCATTGCGGCTAATGCACGTAATACAAGAGGTCGACCATACACAACGGTCTCACTATCCTGATCGGACCACACTTCATCATGCATAGGGTCCAGTTCTACGGCAGCCACAAAGACGGGCCACGTCACACTCACAAGCGACCCAGAGTCAAGTATATCTGAGACTAATCGTAGAATCTTCCGAACGTAGCCAACAACCAACGGTGTAGAGGGCGACGCCTCATACAGCGCACAATGCAAATATAATACCGCAGCTAGTCGTTTCAATTCCGCGGCGGATTGAAGTATTTGATCATCTTCATCGTTGACTTCCTGAACCAATTTCTCAAGCCTACACCCCAGAGAAGCTGCTCGCAGGGAGAATGCTGCGCGGGCAGAATCCGAGGTAAGCTGGCGTTTCGTTCGACTCAATTCTGTAATAGAAGACAAGATCGAGACAAGTTCTGGGCTGCAACTCATCCATAGATCAATGCGACGCTCGTTCTCTTGCCAGTAGTCGCTTCCGAACAATACTTCCTCGCCACAGGCAGTGCGGCCCATGACATCTTGAAAAGCAAAGAAAAGCTCCGCAAAGGCAGTAACTGAATCATTGGCACCACGAGACGTGGAAAGTGTCGTTTGTTGCCTTCTGAGGCGAATCAGGTCCTTAGCACCTTTCAGGTGAATCGTCCAGCGCTCATCGCAATTGTCCACAATCTCATAGAGACACAACATCATCATGATAACCAGCACTTCGGGGTTAGTAGAACAACCCAAGGATCCCTCAGTTGCAAGTCGGTGGCGAAGGCCTCGCAACGCTTCTGATTTGAGGTGAAGCCCTATAATACCATATGTCGAATCAAATCGAGACCAATGACATGCCCCCAGTGCTTGGATCGCCTTGAAGAGGACCGGCGACGCAGATAGGCAGAACGGAAGAATGATTGACGCAAACGGTGACGATAGTTTCGAGCTCGCTGTTGTACGGGGGCACACTTGCTGAAGATAATACTCGAAGAGGTGTCCTTGGTTTTGCTCAGCGACATGGGGAAATAATGGCAAGCAGGCCGTAGGTTGTGGGACCTGTTGCAAGATTGACCCATAACGTGAAAGATATATTGGCGTAGGCCAGCTTAGCCTCACTTCGAATCTGCGTTTGACTTTGTCACGAAACACCACCGCATTCAATTCATCACACACCACGTTAACTTTGCCCGGTTGCTCAAATGTCGATACTCCGCTATCAATAAACCCCCACGACTCAATGTGAGGAATATTGCACCATTGTTGATCATCGTGTAGAAGAGGAGCCGAGGATGGCGATGTCTTGGACGGAGAGCCGGACTTACTCCAGACGCCAGCTCGACCAAAAGCAAGCCCGCGGCTCACAAATTCCGACTCCCATTTCAGGACCAGCTGCGTTGAGCAAACTAAGCCCCTCTTCTGGCATCTGGTGCAGACCGGCTTCTGTGAGTCACAACGGACTCGACTTGCGCGACATTCTTTGCAGCCGCTACGGCTTCGGGTCTTGACCGGACCCACACGGTCTGCAGCCTTTTTACGCGGCATCCGACAGGAGGAAATATTACATGGCCAGGCGTTCGTATAAGATCAGTCGTCTAGCATCATCAATAGACTGATGAGCTGGAGCAGCCTCACTATAATGAAAGTGCCGCTTCGACACAGCCAGAGATGCTTGTGGCAAATGAGGTCCGAAGCTGAGGCAAGCCTGTGGCTACCTGTCAGAGACCATGGCAGGTACGGTACAAGTAGGCTGATACAGTGTGGAGATAAGGACAATTCTGACTGTGTCTATTATGACAGGGAAACAATGTTTATCGAGACGATTCGGGGGTTTTGCGGGATAGCCCTGGTATGTAGGTACCTACTGAAATCATGGATGGAGGTGTTCAAATTTCATGCACTCTTCCACCAATGAAAGGCAGTAAAAGCTCCTTCCACTACCCCACGGGGAAGCTAACGCTAATTGGACACTAGTACTTCAGACGGGAGGTCCCCCGGCCGTCATGGAGGTGGTAAGTTGGACCTCCTGGAACCCGACTTAACCACCTGGGCACCTGCAGGTCCATTGGATGCCTACCTTAGATACCTAGTTACTGCTTAAGGCCGCAGCGTATGGGTACCTGGTCCACTATCTCAGAAAGCCACCTGGTTAGTTTTCAGTATTATCTAACCACAACGACATTGGCTGGTTTTTACACGGTGGTCATGACCAATATTCTTCCAGTATTACTGTCTCTGGTCGACGTCGGTCCAACATACTAATGTCAAAGTAACAATTATAGCACGAAATCCTGAATCGAGAGATGGTATGTACCTTTCCTTGCTGCTCCAGAAAGCTGAAATCGCCTGGGCCTTCCAAATCATCGTTCCGACCGATTACAATACTTCTCGTATGATCCATTAGTGCATTTTGTTGTTCGCCGATTGTATAATGGATGAAAAGGGTGACAGCCTCAATGACACTTCTCCCGCATCAGATTGGCTCTTCTTGACCATTTTGGAAATCAGTTTGATTGTGGCAATGCTGCCCGAACTTCTTGTCTGGATTGATTTTCGATGGCAATCAAGGAAGAGTCATCGCGTTTATTTTCGAGAACAACGACGTCAAGGGTGTCGTCACCGCGGATGGAAAGAGCTGCGTGCCGAGCAAACAATCCTCTGCCCTGGCGCAAGTGTGGCACAATTCTTGGATTTCGAAACCCAGCTCCGTCCGACAGCATTGGACACTCGCCCAAATCCAGCGGAAGTCCGAGGAACGTGCTCTCTATAAAAATTTGCCAGTGATTTTTAACCTCGAGAAAGGGCTTTTCTTCGAGCCCGATGACGAGCATGGGGAGGTTAACAGCTGCAATGATCATCCGAGATACACAAATGTGGCCTAATCCGCCGACGGTCACTTGATGAACATTTCTTTTGAGAAGACACAGATTTACAAGGAGCCTGAGGCCAGGACCAGAACTTTGCTGTTGGAGACCATGCCTCAGTTGGCCGATCATCTTTTTAGCTTCGCCCGAATTTGCTGGTGCGTCGACACTGCAAACCGTGCATTCATCATTGATTGTCACCCCGAACACCCATCTCTTATCTTGGGACGTGGTGCATCTGGGAGAGGCGGGTGCTTATACTTAGATCAATCTCCGCTGACAGATACTGACTGTTGCCTCGTCCAGATTTCAAATACCTTCCGTCAATCGGTAGCCTGATTGTTGACGCCATTGGAGGCAAAATTCCAGAGAAAGTCCAAAAAGCTTACTCGGTGAGTCCAGACGTCGCTGTCGACAGAAACTGGAAGGACACTCTTGAACGGTGTGGAGGCCCCAACCGTGTCATGGACCTGGAAATAAGACAATGGTACCTCTAAGTTTTGAAGGAGCTAGTATATATATTAATAGCTGTAAATGATAATGTTACCTGTTAGTGTGGCTAATTTCCGCTATAAACTCTCAAGGAGCTACTCAATTGCTACAACTTTGTTGGTTCTATTTTAGAAGTAATCATTGCCAGTTGGTGCCTCTTTGGCCAACAGGTACAGTGACACTTCCGCATCTTATCTATAACCATATAAATTACACCCGCCTCCGGCTTACGCACATATGGCAACCAACTATTTACCGGAATTATCTTCGATTCACCGCAATGGTTGCCGTTTTTACAATCTTCCGACATACTGTGCCAGCGATGGTAAGGTCCGGCCTCGATCCAAGCCCGGTGGATGTAGTATTGACGAAAGGTAGCCGGGGTCAACGCATCGAAATCTAGCATGTCGAAGTGCTGGCCTTTCAGCTAAAATGTATCTTGATTATTCTAAGGAGTATGGATCACCAACCAACAGCCCCGGAAACAATCACGTTTATCCTCGAATACTATACTAGAAGTATATACCTACATGTTCATGATGTTCCTTGAAAGCATCCTTACTGGGACCCGTTAGTCTGACCCAACAACGGCTTAAGGCTACCGAGGCTAATCCAGTCCCGGTAGCCCTAATCTACTTATTGGTATGGAGTGATTTTTTTAAGAAAAAACTTGGCTCCAGAATTACACAGTCGAATGAGATTACTGAAGGGACCTTCAAAAGGAAAGCTAACGGAGTTACCTAGGTTACATTCAATTGTCCCGGGGTCGTATCTCTGAAAAACAATGGCTGCTGTATTACGGAGTACTCCCTAGTAATAAACGTAATAAACGTACTCCGTAATTAGTACTAAACACTGAACTTATTTGTCATGTTTGCACTTCTTGTCTTCCCTTTTCTATATAAAGTGGTTGTGCTCCTCGCAACCTCTTTACACAAGCGCCACCATGGATGATGCCATTCGTCCGAATAGGACGGCTTTTGACCGAGTTCTCTGTGAAAGTTTCAAATTATGGGCCTCCTATCTCAACGCATCCAATACTACACCTCTACTCCCGTTTGATTGCATCGACTTGAAGAGGCTGCTCAGGCGAACGCCTTCTTTTCTTGGATGCAGCCTGCTTTCCGAAGATGCTCATATTCCCTTGAAATTCGTCGAAAAAGGATCCAGAGAAGGCCATTACGGCCTTCTGTCTAGCTGCCGCTCGATTTGGAGGACTCACTGTAGCAAATGTCCCCTCGAACCTATAACCATGCCCTCCCACCTAATATTGGGAGTTCAGAGTTCACTCGCAGTGCAAATTTCCGACTCCGCTCCCTTGGCGGAGTGGCCAGGTATTCAAGGTATATCAGGCCATGACGAAGGCAATTATCTTGCAGTGCTATTCCTTGCGTGGGCTTATATTCTTTCAGCACGATGGGCGGAATTATTAAGAAGTGCATCGAGTTGCAAAATCAAATATGCAACCGGAAACGGCCCATCTTTTATGGTACCCAGCCATCAATGTGCAGCTGAGATCGACTTGGGATATCATGCCGAAAAAGATGAAGCTGGTTGGTGGGCGGCCATATTATCTTCCGGGGGGGGCCGGCACATAACAGCAGAATATAACCAGAGAACATACCTGTCCCCGTGGTCTGTTACGACCTCGGATACATCACACATTGCTGTTATGGGAAATCCTTCAGTTGCTGGTATCGAGCTGCCGTCATCCAGCACTGCCCTCAAATATCTAGCTCGGTTTTCTTCCCATCATCGTCTCTATGGTCAATGCTCTGCTGCTCTGGTCGCGGTGCTTTATGTTCCTTTCCTTAGTGGAAGATCGGTATCACTTCCAATGCCAAAACAAGTCTTACGATCACAGTCGCCCGCAAGATTCGCACAACCCGATATAGATATCGTTGGGGAGCATGGAAGGCTCCTTCCTTACTATATGACGCTAAGCTCCAACGTGTGGGGCATGCGGTCTTTACTCTGCAGCACTTTCTTTAATGCGGATATCGAATGTAACCTTGTCACCGCTTGGCTTAACCCTGCATTCACAATACTAGATCCGCTCCTTCAAGCGAACAATATGCCTATGCTCGCAAAGGTCCTAGCAAGTCGACAACCTAAGTTTGGCAGCTTGTGGCTCGGCGCAATTATTATGGGCATTGCCAAGTCTACATTGCAGGATATGCGGATTGGGCTCACAGCGCTAGACCTTAATGTGGCTGCCTGGACCGGGACGGATCAGTCTTTTATAACATTGAAGCCAGGGGTTAGCGATGGAATAACAATACGTCGCGAAGATGAGTGTCGTCTACTCTTCATCACAGGTTGCGATGGATTTACTAAAGCTCCTATCTACCCTTGGAAGCCTTTTGGAGCTACTCTGTTGTGTGACACAGAACCTCACGTTCAGCAGCATGCATGTTGCGGATGCCATTATTTGGAGTATCACTCTTGGAACTGGAGCCTTGAAAATGGTGAAGAGCTTGAAGATCTAAGTGTAGGTCTTGTTCCTGATGACGAAAATGATTTAAATACACATGTACGAGAACAATATCCAATAGCACGACACGATATTAAGTTGTCTTCGGACTCCCTTTCAGAGGCCGCGACACGCGGAATATTCAGTTGGCTACGGTCAACAGGATATCCAGCTAATGAGAAGCCCATATACCAGCACTCATGGATTGATATTGAAAGCTCTGATGATGAAGATGTGGACGACGTCGAATCTAGTACTACTGAGGGCACTGGTTCACGGGAATTCATTGATGAATGGCTTAGCAATGTTGACCAAAGTTTGCCTATTTTGTCAGGTCGATCCACTCCGTAAAGCCATCGGGGCCACCTGCGGGGATGGCTTTTGCATTTTGAACATATGGCATATTTTCCGGACATTCCATGGTCGCCAGTTTGGCAAATTTTCCACTGTTTCCGACAGCCCACTTCCTTGCAGGTGAACCTATTATGCGCAGCATTCCAATGACTGCATTTCGAGTTCCTGCAGGAACCTGCTCGTGCAGAACTTGCTGTCATATCGAGGCTTGTCTTGCTAGGATAATGGGGCCTGTCCTCCATGTTAGCAGCATCATTTAATCTGGTCACTTAGGTCTCATACTAAAGCGTAGTCTGAGTTTATTGCGGAATGAGTCACAGATGGACGTTTGATACAGTAAGAATAAAAGATAACTAAAAACTTATAGGCCTAGATGGTCTCGAGTGTTATATTTATACACCCTTTCAACCCCTACTTGGAGGACTGTATTCCTTGCGACAGCACAGACTCCCTATGACCGAAAGAAAGGTACCCATGCTTGTTCATTATTGTCTTGTAACTATTCAGGATTGGGCTCCAGTTCAGGTGGCTGGTAGTTCATTCTTTGTCAACCTACGGTACCCTCTATCTATTCCTGCTCTGACAACTAACTAGCCGTCTAATGGACACCAAACCTAGTGTATATTCGGTTACCAGTAGAGCACCTATCTAGGTAAATGCAGTGTCTCTGCCGCCTGCGCTATAGTCACACGCATATGGACTATCTACCTACTCACTCTCTTACTCCTATCAATCGGCGAACCTCTTACTAATTGGCCGCCACATATACACTCGCTCCTTGCAGGTGGGCTTAGTAGCCAGTTACATTGCGTTAGGTTCCCTATTGTGGCTACCAAGTGCTCCCGGGTACGGCACTACGGTTGGTATGGATGGAACCCGTACCTACTATTTCTTTCTCCAACACGAATCTGTGTACTTGTGATCAAGATGGCTAATTAAGACCCTGGAGACTTATCTTTCACTTCATGACTGATACACCTATAAAGGCTTACTACTTGTCAGTGGCATTATCTACATAGTCTCTCTAGCTTATACGCATGGAATTTGGCTTCGTGTCCTTTGCACAGTATCAATCGAGCACACCGGGTCATATTGAGGTGGAACTGGGTTTCCCTATAAAAGGAGAGGAGAGGGACTATACGACCTATAGGTAGCATTTACCTCGACCAAAACCGTGGCCCCTGGTGATAGTATGAAGCTAGTGCCTTCGGGATCATACGTTCACTTGCCTTCAATTAATTGTGAGAACTTTCCTCCCATTATCCGATTTCGATCCAGATAACCGATAGGGACCTCGAAGCAGCTCACGCGGCACTTATTCTGGAGCAGCTCAGATTTTCAAATCAAGACTGATCAGCATTAGTCAATATGTCTTCATCATCCTGGTGTTTTTTTAGTCCGCTCGTGATTGACGTGCTGCGGCTACTATTACATCCTGATTCAATTGCTACTGAACATGACACTCAAGTCTAAAATACACGCTTAAAATCCAATGCATGACTCAAAGGGTATCAATAATCCAGATGGGGAAAAGTACTTTACAGCCGCCGGGGCGGCGATGAAGTTTCACTAAGTTGATAAACCTCATCCTCGGCGCCCCATTGACGGGATGGAACCGCGGGTCTTTGTATTTGTTGTTCTTCGTCGCCGGGGAGCTTGTAGAATCCCTCTGGACTGGTAATCCCGTCGTGCGGCATATCGCAGCCAACAGATCGTAACGAGGGATAGTAACGACGGTATGAGAAATAGGCAATCACGGTGCCTAAGATAGAACCGCATGTGACATCATACACATCGTGTCTATAATCATCGAGACGAGAGATAGCGATCAATAATGCGCAGAGGAATGGCACAAGTGCCACAAGGCAGCGGCAAAGATCGGTTCTCGGCCTAAACACACGCATTTGACCGGAAAGGAAGCTGGACAGAGCAACCGTTAGAGTTATTAATAATGACAGGTCGCTCAAGAGTCGAGACTAACAAGGACAGATATCCCAGCCCGCTGAACGAAAAGCTGCTGTGACCGCTCGGGAAACTTCTCCATCCTTCCTGGAGGATATGCTGACTCGTCTGGGTGCATACGGTCCAGGTAATCAGCTTGTTTTCGGGGGTCCCCTTCTTGGGAATACAGCGCGAAATCAGGTCCGGGCGAGGCCTCCCGACGGCATTCTTTATTATGTCCGTGAGAAGGGTTGTCAACATCAATGCGACTAGGAAACCGAGTATGGTTACTTGGACTTTATAGCGATTCGGGCGGAACATAACAGCCCACAGGAGCAGGGTTAGAAACGGGATGATCCCGGCATAGACAACAGACCATACTAGAGTATATCATAAACATCTAGGGCCCAAATTCTCGGTTCTGAAGAAGCTCACCAACGGAGACTCTTTCCACTACAGCGAAGGGATACTGGATAGCTTTGTTGTCAAGGGAAAACAAACGATGAAAGGGAGTCGCAAACAATTGGATCTGTAAATAGGTAGGTCAGTAAAATAGAAACAATTGAACACAAAGGCAACAAGGTACTGACTAAGACCCAACCTCCAACAATGCATCCTAGAGCCAAGTAGTCTACCGCCGGAAACGATCGTTGATAGAATCGAATCACAGCGCCGGGCACTCCAGACTGATCTGGCCGGGGAATTGATGCAGTGGATAATCCATTACGAGGCATCTCTATGATGTCAATTGATGCACTGGTTCATAGGGAAACCTAATGTCTAGAAGACGGCGAGGATAAGATCCATGATAAGAAGCCGAAACGCTTGCGACAATCATGCCAGCCAGACAAAACAAGGCCCTGCCGCCTGTAAGACGCACAGACCATCTCGACTCCCGCGGAATCTCCGCATCGCATTCCCTGACACCCACTCCATCTTTTGTTAAGGATTTGGACCTTACACTGATATACCACAGACTGGTTTTATACGAATCAAGAATCATGGCCGACGCTGGTCAACAGCGACCTCTCACAGCTTTCGCTCCGCCACCCCCTTTATGGAAACACTTCACCCCGGATAACCTCAAGAAGCTAGAAGGAATCAAAAAGGATGCATCAAAGGCTGAGGACGGAAAGCCACGGAAAAAGCAGTGGACGCCAACCGAACTACAGGCTCTGGATTTACCAACAGAGCTCCGTTTCCTTGTTCCACCAGAAATACCAAAATCAGGTCACTACAGCGTGTTTGGAGAACTACAAAGCGTAAGTCCGTTGACGGTTCGTAACGCTAAACTCAGATCGTGGCTTACAGGCGATACAGCTTTCCACTGCTCTCCCGTCCCTCAAAGACCAAGGCATAACACAGCTCTACCCTTCTCCGTCGACGGGTGATGCCGACCTGGAACAATCTTCAGAGCCTTCCCGACCATTCAACCATGCGTATTACCTCCTCAAAATCAGCAAGTCCCTGCTTCTTAACTTCTTGGAACTTGTGGACATTCTATCAGTATCCCCCGAGCAGTTCGAATCCAAGGTGGAGGACCTACGCAACCTCTTCGTCAACGCCCATCATCTTCTCAATCTCTATCGACCTCATCAAGCCCGAGAATCACTCATCCTGATGATGGAGGAACAGCTGAGTAGTACAAGAGAGGAAATTCAGCAAATGGACAAGTTAAAGGAAGAGATTACGGGAGTCCTCGAACAACTGAAGAAGGACGGCATTGACGTGGGAGCAACCATCGAGACTCCTGCCATTCAAACAGAGAAGCCCGATAAAGCAGACGAAAAAGCATCGGAACACTCGCAATTAGTCTGGAAACTCTTGGATGAGAACAATTGAGGCCGATTTTTATGAGAATACGAATATCCGATTTTCCAGCTCCTCAGTTACCCGATATGAACAGTCTCGCGCATAGGAGGCCTCGTCAAGACAGTGGTAACTATGCCGTTTACACTACTAGAGCCTTCACTCACATAGCAAATGATTGCCTAGCTTCAATCTACAATTCGATGCGCTGTTTCACTTGCGCTAGAGGTCAGCCTCTCGACTGGAGAGCAGTACCGTCTTATCATGCCGACCTGAACTAATTTTGACAAAACTATTCTTCATCTGGCCAAATTGCCAGCTCCATAATTTTTGAATCCCTGATTCTGGCAAATTTGCTTGGATATCCACTCAATATACCGGATCATGGTTGATCCGCTATAGTCACGTGTCGCGCTAAATCCGCGCGTTTAAAATCCTTCCAAAATCCCCCGTGACGGATACTTTCATGTTGACCTTCATCTAATCCTCAACACGACCGGATCGGTCATTTGGAACGCTCAATATCTGTCTTCCCTGCTTGGCTTAATGATGCCTTAACCAATGGAAATTGCCTGGGCATTTAAATGCCGATCGTTTAACACTCAATATACCCCCGTTTGGTAAGTTAATAGTTTTTCTTCTGATTCCCTTACCATGATGATTGATGCTTTTTTTTTTGTTTCAACCCCATCTGAGAGCACACAAAAGTGCTTCTTGATTATATCTATGCATCTACTATCTGAGAAACCAAGCTACCAAGCTCTTGGTCAATACATTCTGCAACGTTGATTTGATGACGTGATCATTTGCTGACTGGTTTTGATCAGGTTTTCATGAACACATTTAGCCTTGCTTAGAAATGAATCGAAATTTTTCAAATATCATGATACAATATCTTCTCCTTGTAGACGTAGGCGCCTCGATCCTTAAGCTGTAACTTTCGGCGACATCGCATACCATTTAAGTCTATGTATTATCTCGATCACCTGAAGAATGAAATTTCAGGCTTCCAGTGTTCACAACCGATCCAAACCAGATTCGCACTGTCAGAACACTTCCTAGTGGTAACAATAGTATGCACCGTTCAGGAAACTTTAGAATGAAAACCACCGTCTGACAACCCAGACCCAAACTCCTGTGGATTATATTATATATTAGTACATCATTCATCCCTTGACTAAACTTGAATTTCTATAACCCGTAGACCCATACCGCACCACAAGCCATACCCTCAAGACACCTCCCTCTAACACAATCTAAGTAGAACGCTCATTCCATGCTTTTTCGATGGCACAAGTGGCCAGTCTGGACAACTCCGAGACGAAATCAGCGACAAGTTTGATATGCGCGATCTCGGTGACTGCGAAGGGCTGTCGTGAGAACAGCCGCTCCATCATGCTATTTGTGGTTCGAAGGAGATCCAGGTCTTTTGTGGCTTGTGGGTCGGACGGGTTCTGGAGGATGTTGCAGAAGATTGCGAGGACGGCGGACATGGGGTAGAAGATGAGGGTCCTTTGAAAGGGGTTAGTGAGGGTCAAGGCGTCAAGGGGAAGAGGACAAGAGGGGAGAGGAAAGAGTTGGAAGGTTCCATGTGTGAACTTACCAGAAGATACCGTCGACGAGAGCGTGCTCTGCTGCTTCGATGTAGAGGAGTGACGAGCGACTGGCTTCGACGGAAAGGGCCAGACTGGAACTCACGCCGTCCATCATACCGCCCTGGCTCTTGGCCCAGGATTTGCAGCGGCTGCTGGCCTGGTGGATGATTGTCATGCAGAGATGGTAGTTTAGACGCAGCATGACGGATTGCATGCTGACGTTTGGGTCGGGGGTTTCGTGGGAAAAGGATAGAGTCGGTCTCCATTCGGGTGGGACGGACATGCGCCACCGTTCCAGCTCGTCATCGAGCTCGCGGATTTCTTTCAGGAGCTCCGCGTCGGTTTTTTTGAGCGCTTTGAATGAATATAGCGCGCTGTAGGCTCGAGACTTGATGATACTCAGACGGAGATCGACGGGAAATAGAGGGCTCCCAGGTACTTCATGGTTGCAATGGTGTACCGGCATGCCTGCGTATAGTTGTTCCACGTAGCCAGGTGGGAGTGTCAAGTCGCAATTTTCCTCGGTGAATATCTGCGGTTGGCCGATGCGAATACAAACGTCTTTCTCAATTGTAAAGCAGAGCCAGAACAGAGTCCTGAGTTGTTGTTGTACTCTAGCGTCAAGGCCTCTGGCAGATGCTATCGGATATTTGGTGCTTTCGGAGTAGGTATGAGCGCCTAGCATGAATAGCATGCGTGTCGCGATTGTACCGAAATAGTTTGCGGACTGCAGACTTCCGGTGACTAACTCGAACAATGCCTGATTGGAGTATTCGATCAGTCTTTATGAATGAGGAACAGTGTTTAGTGCCAATTAAATCAATAGCGGATATGTCATACGTTATTTCTGCCAATCTGCTTTCTGGGCGAGAGGGGATGCAGGAAAGGACTTGCTGATATCCGTTAAGAACTTACCAAGATTACCACCGTCTGAACACCGTCCAATGTCGGAGTTCCTTGCAAAATTTGAGGCACCATGGAGTGTGCCTTCATAAAGTACCTCTCACCATCAACAGGCGGCGGTAGTATCTGTACTTCGGGGGCACTACAGGGAGCCATAATGAGAGACGAAAAGGCCAAAAAGGCAAATATACATCCTTTTGAAATTGCCTGCGCGTGACAAGAATCGGGCTGGGCTTGACGGTACACCGCATCGATGGTCTCCTGGAAAAGTGCTGGGTTCACTATGGGAAATACGCTCTGCATCAGTGATATTCGATATCTTTCAAGGTGGGCCTCCAAGACGGCTCTATCCGGAAGATCAAACGCGGCTCCCATCTTCAAGTCGTTGGCCAACGCATAGGAATTTAGAGCTCGCTGTTTCTCCCATGGCGGCCTTGTAGGGCTGAGCTTTTCGACATCGACCGCTTGCCCCGTTCGTGATTGGACCCATTCCTGGCCCTCAGGGAGCAAAAGTGGAATGCCTGTAAGTAAGCTGACAACGCTGAGCTCCCGTCCCGCGAAATGAAGCGGCACAGAAGACGAGAGAGACGACTGTCTGAGAGGTGGAAAACTTCCAGGCAAATTGATTGATAATGCGCTGGATCCCGCAGTGCTGGGAGACACATTAGGTGCTGAAACGGAACCCGTCAGTCCTTCAGTAGATGGAATTGAAGATCAGTTAGACGAACTGGGCTCTCTGAAGAAGTTATCGGTCAAGAGTTTCTCTATTCTGTCGATGCGCTCAGCCAAGCCGGTCGCTTTTTGTTGGCTAAGGCATCGCGGGACAAGTTAGTGGCATTGCAGAGAGGTTTTAGTTTTGGTTCTTCTTTGCCATACGTATTTGCATAAGTTGTCTTCTCTTTTCGTCTTTTCTGGATGACTCGCTCAAATGTACATGGGATGTTGTGGTGACTACACCAGTTACATTGTGGCATAGCTGCGTCGCACTTGATCTATGCATGAATAAGAATAAGCACTAAGTTCACAGCCAGAGACACTGCAGTGATACCTTTCGTCTATAGCATGCGTCACAGGCTCTCACTGTACGCTTCCTAGGCTGTGGGATTTCATCCTCCGACCTCTCGACGATCGTTGGAGCTGGATACATGGATAGTCAGTCTCCACAGAGAAGCAGTCTGATGGATACTAGACTATCTAGATATTAGTGGTAACTCCGAAAATTGTGACGATCAAAGTGGACCACAGCGGAGATGCAAAAAAGGAGGTCCGACTGCCGCTGACTAACACCAACGATTATATTAAATCGTTGTTTTTGTTTTACAGAGTACGGAGTACAGGATTTCTATTACTACTTTACGTACTTAGTAATAAGTACGCCTCCGTTCAAAAAGAGAAAAAAAGAAAAGAAAAAAAATGAGACCGTAAGAAGCTGGAGTAATCCATGAACTCATTGGCTACTAGTAATCGTCAGCGTTTGTTGTGATAAAAAGACCAGAAGGTTATGATAAGCTTAGATCGCCTAATTCTAGTGGCAGATCAATTTAACTCCAGCAGAAATATAAACCCCAAATGAAGCGTCATGGAAATCTGCAAAAAAGGCCAGCTTGCAGCTCATACAATTGTGGTATCAAACTTGGTTAAATGCAAAAAAAAAAAAAAAAAAACAAAAACAAAATAAATGGCCGGTTCCCGTAGAGCCTGCCACGAATTTCACGGAAAGATCTGTAAGTCGGTACAGAGAGGAAACGACATTATGTTCAAGGTTTGCTCATCCTGTACAATCCGGTCGCTAGCTACCGGACAACGCAGCCTACCATCTAACTGAATCAGATACGGACGCGTATGACACGAAAGAAAAGCGTTTCGGTAAATGAAACGACGTTGGCGGATTCAGTGTGAGCTACCAGCAAGCTCATCGTCATCTGGCAAATCCTTGATGACATCGTTCAAAATTTGAATCAATTCGTCGATGTCCGGACGATCTGCAGGTTCTACCTGTAAGCACTTCCGAACGACATCCTTCACAGGTGCACTAATCGATGCTGTGGCATCTTTGCGGGAATCGTCGCCGGCTTTACCCTTGCCCTTACCGGTGCCCAGCTTCTCATCGGGGAACCGCCAATCTCCACCCAACACGCACATACTCAGACTACCGCCAGTCTCCTCACTACGTGCTTCAAATGGGCTCTTGCCCACCAAGCAAGCGTAAAGGGTACATCCCAAAGACCAGATATCGACTTTGGTGTCAATGATGGAGCCAGTCTTCACATCGAACAGTTCCGGTGCTCGATATGGCATTGTGCTATGCTCCGCAGCAGTATCCTGGACAGCCAAAGCAAGTGATCGCGATGTGATGGCGATAGGGCTTGGAGAGAGTGAACCGAGATCCATCAGCACCGGTGTTTGTCCATCGTCGTCAATCATGATGTTGCCTAATATTATCAGCTATGTGACTTAGCCCCCGGTTGTGGTAACAGGGAACCTACCAGGCTTGATATCCCTATGCGCATATGGGCGCAGACCGCCGTCCTGAACCCCTTCCTGGCTCCTCGTAACCTCGTCATCCATCAACGGCTCATTTTCTGAGTCCTCATCATCTGCCACCTGAGTTGCTCGGCGCTTAGGCTTTCCCATGCGCATGGCTATCTCTCCTTCTTCGCCCTCTCTTCTTCCAGCCTTCGCCTTGCGAGTAGGGCCCGCACCGCTCTTGACACGATACTGATGCATGGCTCGGAGCGCATTGGCGACGCCGAGCATCAGCACCATCAGTCGCTTCTCCGGGAACCGAGAATGGTTGACTAAGTTGGCATTGATGGCATCCTGTAGATTGCCGCGTTGATAGTAGGGGAGTAGGATATAGACGGTCTTGGATCCGGCTTCTCCGCCATCAGAGCGGAACTTCGAACCGGACTCCGTGGCAACGGAGTGATCAATCGAATGGATGATATTAGACTGTGATGCGAACAGATTGTAGGCCTCCACTTCTTTCAATGCCTGGGAGACGGATTCCTGACCAAAGGGGCATCGAATCTTTTTCAGCGCAAACAATTCCGACGTTGCTTTGTCTTGAACCAGGTACACGTAGGAGAAACCACCCTAGCATTGATCATTACCAGTTAGCAGGAGTCCAATTGGCTAATCATGGACAGGCTCGACTATCTTACTTCACCCAAAAGGCGGAGCAGTTTGAAGCTGCGATTGTTGATCTTGAGTTGCGGCGTGCTCGGGAAGCAGCACATGCAATCGGTAAAGTTATAAAGGAGGTCGAAAAAATATTGCGCCATTTTTGATTATTACACTCGTAACATCCAGTGAGAATCCCGTAACAATGAGCGCTCCACGAGTTGGCGACAGAGAAGGTTAACGTAGTGATAATTTTGGCTCCACCACCAAGGCCACCGACCGATTGAATCCGGGCGGAGACGGGGGGAATGGAAAGTAGGGAAGAAAGGGAATAAAGGAGAGTAGACGTTGCGGCAAGGGAGAGAAGAGTTGAATGTAGGTGAACGGTAAGGAGGAAAGGGTCGGAAATATTTTATGTGTTGGAGTAAGAAGTAAGACAAGAGAATTCGTTGACTGCTGTGGAGGGAGTTAGAAAGACCAACTGGTAAATGATGAGGTGGGAAGATGATGAATAATAATCCGAGGGAACGGGCTGACAGGCTGTTACAAGACCTGTTACGAGTATTGTCAGGTTGCTGGAGACTGCATGCATGTACGGAGTACTTAGTACTCCGTAGTATGTAGATAGATAGCAGACCACTTCAAGTTTATCACCTATGGAGTAAGTACTCCGTACCCTCTATATTATTACAAAAATAGGGTTAAAAAGCACTAGACTATTCTGTAAATACATTTTTAGTCAGAAAAATTACTATATATGGATAGAAACAACAGGATGACTTTTTCAAATAATAATTGATTGAGCTGACTTGTCTGCTTTATAACTGTTACAGAATACTCACAGACTCTATACAGTGGTCCACGGTCCATTCTCATTCTATAACCACTTTCAATAAGGCTGTGATAGTTATGTATGTACTCCGTACCTTACTACAGTACATACATACAGTGCACCTGTTGCCCGAGCGAAGTTTAACTTGCATTGTCATTGTTGTTGTTGTTGTATGTATTGTAAGGAACCGTATCACTTGGGGTGGAGCAACAAAACCCATGGTTCGTTTGTGTCTTGTTTATTGTTTGCTACGATGACTTTAGAACTGACCCCCTGTGATGCATGATGAACACTCTGGGGGAGGTTTGAATCAGATTACATTTTCCTCGAGTGCAACTGAGTGGCGATCGACTCAATTCTTTCTCCTTCGGTGATCCCTTCGCTGCCCGACAGAACTAAAAGAAAAACCAGCATAGAAAATCCCCCCCCCCGAACCTCCTGGTCCCTACTAGTTTGCTCAAACTATCAATACTATGACTGCCGGTCTATGATCAGTCACGTCCGTCTTCGCATCTCATCCCTTTTCTCGATATTTGTCTTTTCTCTAACGCTGAGTTCCTTCCTCGACTTCGAATGATTTAATATCCGGTTGATACCCACTTCCTCATTCCTTCGGTCAAGGTCAATCAGTTTTCTCTTCATAATGATGGCACCTCTCGACGACATCCAGGTCGGTGACCTGGTCAACGTTCCGGGGGGTATGTATGGCACTATCAAGTACTTGGGCGGTGTGGCTGGTAAACCAGGGAAATTCGCTGGCATCGAGCTAGCAACTGAGCATGCCAGACGAGGGAAGAACAGTGGGGATGTCGACGGGAAGAAATATTTCGCAACCTCTACCCCTGGCTCGGGTATATTCGTCCCCATGAACAACAACAAATACGTTACAAGACGTTCATCCGGTCCCGCTGTTCCCACTGTCCACCCTCCCACGCCCGCCCGGCCCATCAACTTTAGCAAATCCGTCGGCCCCGCCGTTCGAGCCCCCCGGCCTGGGGTGAGGCGACCTTCGCTTCCTCGAGCTGAATCTCCACGGGGTCCACCGCCCACGAAACTGAGCCTCGGGGGGTTACGCACTCCCTCCGGGACATCGAGAACCGCCAGCTTGAACGGCCGTCCACGGAGTCCAGTCAAAACGCCGTCCCGACCCCCCAGCCGACCGCCCTCTCGCCTGAGTACAGACGGTGATCTTCAAGCGTTGAAGACCTCGGATATTCAGCAGAATGCGATAGCCGGGGAGATGCAGGAGTTGAAGGACCAGGTGAAGGGTCTGGAGAAGCAGCTTCTGGACCGCGATCAGCAGTTGATTGAACACACAAATACCGTGTCGGAATTTCAAAAAATGCTAGAGGAGCTTGAAGGATCGGACGCGATTTCCGTTCGCGCTCAGCTACGTGACAAGAATGAGAAGATTGCTCAGCTGACGGCGGAATTCGACCTCCATCGGGCTGATTTCAGGAGCACTCTAGATACCTTGGAAGTAGCCGCAGCCGAAACTGAGCGGGTGTATGAACAGCGCTTAGATGAGCTGATGCAGCATAATAAGGAGCTGCAAGATAGAGATGATGATGTTGAAGCTGTTGCACGGCAGCTAAAGCAGCTGGAAGATTTGGTTACGGAGCTGGAGGAGGGTCTAGAAGATGCGCGCCGGGGAGAGGCCGAGGCACGAGCAGAAGTCGAGTTTCTACGTGGCGAGGTCGAAAGAACGAAGCTTGAGTTGAAGAAGGAGCGTGAAAACTCTTCTCCTCATGCGGTTGGAGATGGACAACAGCACCAAAGGGAGCTTGACCAGAAGGATGATGAAATCCGCGGTTTGAAAGCTATTATCCATTCCTTGAGTCGGGGGGACCCTAATTTGCATGCACTTCAACCGAATGAACTCGGAGGTACACAGGCAGAGTACGATTCAGAGCATGTAACCCATTTAGAACAACGCGTCGAGGAATTCGAACGGATGACGGAACGCAAGACATTCCGCATTGAAGAACTCGAGCATGAGCTTCAGCAGTTACAACTCAATGGTGACAATGTGCCTCGCAACTCCGTCACCAATGGCTCACACTCCTATCACAAGGCTTCAAACTCTATCGGAAAGATTGGAGGCGAGCGTACGGTCAACCATGCCCATCGGCTGTCTGATCGTACTGTGGTCCCAAATGACTGGCTCGATCAACCACAGTACGATGACCACTACCAGGCTTACCCTGGAAGACTCCGCAGCGCTTCAGAATCTTCCCATCAGCGACTGGAGACCATGCACGAATCTGATGCCCGTTCTGATGATGATGCTGCTTCCCTGTGGTGCGAGATTTGTGAAACTGGAGGCCACGATATCTTGAGTTGCACTAATATGTTTGGTGCCGACCAAAAGAACAAGAACTCCGATACCAATGAGCCCTCCCACGAGGACTCAACAGAAGAGACCTTTACACCCGATACATCGCCTGCCCCAGAGTCCGCGTCATCTAACCATGAAGAGAACACGACCAAAAACACAACCCCCCAGAAAACCGGCCGAGATGTTGTTCTGGAAGGGCTGAAAGGAGTTGCGACAACTTCTTCCATGGCTCCTGTCGCAGGGAAAGCGAGCGGAGTAGTTGATGAGTCGAAGTGGTGTGCACTCTGTGAAAGGGATGGTCATGAAAGCATAGACTGTCCATTTGACGATTAATGGGTTTATCTGGTTAAATTACTGATGTGTGAAGTATCACTCAGTGACCAGTTTCATTCTGACTTCAAAACACTCCTCTCAACTGTGATGTGGGATGAAAATTTCATCGGTTAGCGAGCACGTTCCTGATTTATTTTTATAATGGGTTGGGCACATTTTCTTCTCTTGGATGCGCTATACACTTTGTATTATTCCGGGTCATTTGTTTTTCCCCCTTTTAGTTGCTGTCCTGACTCTTTATCATATTTCAACCTACCTAGTTGGTTATGTGAATTTTCCATAGTATCCCCTGTCTGATTTTCTGACAGCATTAGATCTCTGTCTGATCTGACTGAATTACCCTAGCGTCACTCGTTTTAATATCTTTACTTTATTCTGTACTTACGAGTCACTTGGAGCTGGCCATTCTATCTTCTGTTCAATTTTCACCTTGTTTTCCCAGCAGTCCTTTTACATGTCAGCTAGTCTATACCTACATACAACTATACACACAGACACATATATATATATATATCAACATTCATAAGTTTCTTCGACTCTCTTCATGGTTTTTCTTGATTTGTATCATCGTCATCATATGCAACTGCAAACTATACGTAACACATCAATTATTAAGCCGCGCTAAGCTTCGTTCTGATTTTAAGCGCACCAGGTAGAAAGACCGGCTACTCAGGAAACCTGGATGGCTGTACCAATTCCCCCTCTTTGTACTTCATCTCAGCAATAGCACCGCATGCCTTACAAGTCCGTTTTTCCTGATCCGCGCCGAATTCTTCAACCACCTCCTTCACCTGCGTTCCCAGGTCCGTACACACAAATCGCTTCTCCCATACAACTTCTCTACAGCTCTTGCAGTACCACCGCATGATATCAACTGCGCCTTCAGCTCTGGGGACTTCCACCACGACACCTACGGTATCCTTAAACCGTACGGGGCAGTGAGGAGTGTTGGCAGGTAGAAGGAATAGCGAACCCTCGTGGATAGGGATATCCTGAAAGACTGGGGGCGAAGCGGATGTATCGACAGTCCGGAGGAGCATTGAGCCTCGATACTGGTAGAAGAACTCTGGGGTGGAGTTAATGTGATAGTCTGTTCGAGCGTTCGGACCGCCCACGATCATCACGGTGTAGCCGGCGGTTGCCGGAGAAGAGGGGTGATAGACACAGTAATTGTTTACCGGTGGTTGTAGGAGGTGGGAATTGGCTTCGAGCCTGTAGAGAAACGGTTAGTCTTGGTATAGATATATTTAGTGTTCAGACGGACTTCGTCGCATGGTGTTATGCAGTGCGGGGGAGGGGTAAAGAGTATATATGGTGGAGCTTGGATTGACTCGATTGAGTACTAATTTACCATTTGGGGATATTCAAAGCAGGGGGAAGCATTTTTAAAAAGGGTGAATAGTAGTACTACGCGCCCTTTCAGCTTCTTCAAGAACCGTGTGATAGGTAGACAAAAAATATCTCCAAGATCGAGGGAGGGATTATCATCATGCGACAGTGGATAATCAGACTCGGAGATAATGCTGGCTTAAGCCCGACTGTTCCAGCGGAAAAATGTTTCCCCGTCAGATTTTCTCTATTCCCTCTTTTTTTTTTAGTCGACTCCAACATATACAACTTTCTGTTTGCGACATTGCTAGTCCACGACGGAGATTCTGCGATTCTCCAAAAAGCAATCATGGCAACTTCCCAACCCCCTCTCCGCTTTACTGGTCACAAGAACTTCGTGTATCGCCTGGTTTTTGCAACCTTGACTGGCCGTACGGTGCATATCTCTCAAATCCGCCCTTCGTCTCCTATCAACCCTGGTCTTGCTCCGCATGAAATATCCTTCCTTCGTCTTTTAGAGTCTGTCACCAATGGCTCTCAACTGGAAATTTCTTATACAGGAACTGTCCTAGTCTACAAACCTGGTCTCATCACTGGAAGCTCTGCAGGAGCAAGCAGTGGTGGTGTGATCAGACACGAGCTCCCAGCAGGTTGTAATCGCGGCGTAAGCTATTATCTCCTGCCTCTCTGTCTTTTAGCGCCGTTCTCCAAGGCACCTGTCAAGGTTCTCTTCACTGGTCCCGGTGTAATCACTTCATCGACACCAACAGGGGATATGTCTGTGGACAGCGTGCGGACAGCGATCCTGCCGCTCTACAATCAATTCGGAATTTTCAACAATATCGAGCTCCGCGTACTACGAAGATCCAATCCTGGATTCAATGGAAGAGGAGGCGGTGGAGAAGTCCAGCTGGTCTTTGGTCACCAAGTCCGTCTCCCGAAAACCCTTCACTTGATGAACCCGGGTAAGATAAAGAAAATTCGCGGTGTGGCCTATGCTGTCGGTGTCTCGGCCTCTAATAACGCAAGAATGATTGACATCGCTCGTGGGATTCTCAATCCGCTTGTGCCGGATACTTACGTTTTTTCTGATGTGTCCTCTGCCCCGCTGGTTCCTGCACCTGAGAAAAGCAACCCTTCGGCGAAGAAAAAGATTGGTCTTGGATTCGGATTATCGTTGGTTGCAGAGTCCTCGACCGGATGCCTCTTCTCTGCCGATGTGGCGTCCCCACCTACAGGTGGCCAACCCCCCGAGGATATTGGAAAGCAATGCGCCTACCAGCTTCTTGAGACCATCTCGAAAGGCGGTTGTATTGCTCCTGCTGCTGCTACGACAATGCTGGGTCTTATGACAATGGGCACGGAGGATGTTGGTCGGCTTCAAGTTGGCCGTGATGTGATTGCCGACGAAGGCGTAATCCAGCTGGCAAGGGACTTGGCGAAATTTGGTGCCCCTGGCTGGGGTCTTCGAGAGGCGGCCGGAGAAAATGAACTTGGGGATGTCGTTATCAGCGTGGTTGGTCGTGGTATCGGCAATGTTGGGCGAAAGGTTGCTTGATTGCATACTCATGACGCGAGCCTCACTTTTTTTTTTCGTGCAGCCAGTCTGATCAGCTGCCGCAAATCTACAGTTATCGATAATGGGATGGTACCTAACCTTGGTACCCGAACAGCGGTTGTGCATCCTACAGGCTACAGCATCTTTTCACAATTCGCGATGGCAAGGTCGTCGATAACACGTCCCTGGCAGTCGGACGGTGGGATTTGAAATAACATTTTCACCGCTATCTTGAACGACCGCCGCGTGTCTAGGGTCACGCCAAGCCCAGCAACTGTAGTCCACACCGCGGCCAGCGTTCTGACATTTCCTCTTCGTCTTCCAAGCAGAGGCGCTCTTCAATAGGCCCTTGCAGTTTTATGAAACACTTTGTTGTTGTATGCCCAATGATACCCAATGCTTTTCTGGTGCTTGAAGCGTCCTCTACCATAGTGGGCTTAGATCTCGCAGTTCAGGGTTAGGATTAAATTGGGCTTTGATTCTGGTGATCATGAGTCACACCTCCTGGGAAACCTGTTCCTGAATTCTATGTATATAAATGCTATCAATGGAGATTTCACACCTATAAATTTTTGTTGTCTTTTGGATGGATGGGTTACTTACCTACACTTTCAACATGATTTTCTTCCTTCTTTTCTTTATGCTCGCCTAATTTCCTCGAATTAACCAACTCGAAAAGCAGCTCAGGAACGAACTCTCGCCGATCCGATTACAGCGAAACCCCGGCTGTCTATCGGCCTGACCTATACAAGAGAACGATGCCCGCAAAAGGTTGATCCTTGGTCATTCTATGGTCCTTTTGTCGTCGGATTGAAGGATTTTATAAACCCTTGCAATGGCTCATCGATGCGATATGGATGCTTGCCTCGCCATTTACCCGTGTCGGTCCCCTTTCAATCAGACCTCAGGCCCTCTATTGTGAACCTCTCGCAATTTGGAAATGGGATTTGTTGTCCTTAAAGACGGCGGGCTCTTGAGCAAATCCTACTGTGCTTGAACTTGGTCCTTCACCGGAAGACCGCGAGTTGGACCGGATGCCTCGTTCCTTCCCATTTTGGAAATGTGACGCCCATATCGAGCCTTGACATTCAGGAATCCACCGTGGACCATCACCGAGGCCCCCATTTCCATGTCTCGTCGTCATTCCTTCATAATGCTCTTCCACATCGCCTCCTTGCCTCCCTCCCCCGATTGCAACCGTTCCTCGCCCCCAACGGCAGTCACTTTTCACACTTTCGCCTGCTTCACTGGAAGCTTACTAGGGAACAGTACTTGTAAGTCTTCCTGGAGGTATCCGTCTGTGTGCCGCTTTACTACTGATGAGGCAGATCGACCGAACTTGACTTATATTCCACTCATGTTCCAAGCTTGGTCGTTCAAGCTGGCATGTGGTAAGTCTGATGGCACTGAGCGTCGTAGCTGACGACGCCTTCTGCGGCTATTAGGCAACCGTCTACTCGCTTGAAACTGCTCTCTGTCCTTTCATCTTCTCGACACTCACCGTGACTTTCCATCTTTCACCATCTGAGACCTGATCTGCCTCTCCTCTCCCTGAGCATTATGCCTGGCACCGCGGGCAGGCCCAGTAAGTGACAGAGCTTGTATGCATCCCTTTTTCCGACTGATCAATCATATTTGGGTACTGACGGTCTTTGTAGGCTGGCTAAAAAAACTTCGCTCGCACCGCAGGCCAGCTCCCCACGGGGACATGCTCATGTTCGTACAGTCGTCCTTCTTTCTTTTCACATGATCCTGACTAGATAGTTAGGGGAAGATTATTGAATCCAACTCAGCGCTCGCATACTTCTCTCCACGACTGTCATGGCTCCAGCCTCCTTCCCCTTCCACTTGCCTGGCACCTGGTTGTTATGGAGGCTCTGGGAAAGTTACTAATCTGCATGTTGTTCTACTAAGTAAACATGTAGACGTGACTACAGCTTGATCCCATTCTAAGACAATGAGCCATGATCCGTGTTTGGTCGTCAGAAAACAATCCTCCCAGTAGCTGCACCGTGGCAGGCCCAGTAAGTGACAGAGCTTGTAAGTTTGACCCTGTCTCGTCTTGAGTTCCTCCACTGACTGGGATCGTTAGGCTGGCTAAAAAAAGCCCCGTCCACACCGCAGTGAAGCAAAGGCAGCTCTCAGGATGTGTAAGTTTGATTATCTTGTAAGGTGATCATGTGTCTTACCAGAGACTTAGGGTGATAGTTAGTATGACATCTTCTCGCATTGATGGCATGCAAACCGATTTTCATCACAACACCTTGTGCGTCTATCAATTCTGAATGCCGATCACATCAAGGTGTGTGGGGCTAGTGGTTGGGATGATCTGGTTAGTAGGGATGTTGGGGGATGCTTCCATGTCTAGAGACTGTTTGTAATTCACCCCCTGGTTGTACTGTACGTTTTGTGCTATCATCGTCTTGTTCTCGAGGTCCTGGCCAAGGTTTTTATCCATAAAATGGGAATTTTCCCTTGGCCTGGCGGGTTCCATACCACCGCAACCCGAATGGGGGGACTTGCTTCGGCATAAATCAAACTCTTTCACATGGTGAACTACTTTGTTGTAGATGTGTAGACGGCGACTGTATTCTTGCCGTGCCATTGATTCAATGCGGTCGAAACGGATTGTGTGACAACCACCCTCAATTAGCCATTTTGGAGCTACTGCTCTGAAGAAGGGACAGAGAAGATGGCGGTCATCTTATTCTGGTCAATCTTTTCCAAACCATTTGTGATTGTACGTTGTCTTTTCCTTTCGGTGAACAACACTGCGTTTGCTGTCTTCAAACCGACAACCCCATCACCACGTCACCACGTCTTAGGGCGAAAACAAAAGATAAATACGGAGTAGATGCCACACTGACAAAATCGGTGAAGCCAAAAGTTCCCACATCAATCCACCATCTTTCCCCACATGAGCGAATTCTTTTCATGGCGGCCGCCGTGCCAGTATAGGAAAACAGGGTCGTCTAAAACACTTCCGCAGACTGGACGCGGATATTAGATACCCATTCTCATCAACGATTCCGGTGACTTCAGTGTGGAGCTGAAGTTGGGATGAGATGGCTGGGACGTGGAGCTTGGTTTCGCGTTGGCTTTCGCGGCGTGTTGTTAGTGCGCTTCTGATGGGGGCTTTTTTTCCCCCCTGTTGGAGGTTTCGTCGTACGGTAATAGTCATCTTTTTTGGGAGTGGTTATTGGTATTATCTAGGGTAGGTCTTTGTTTTGATCGATTTGTATAGAAATTGTCGGGAGATACTGGATTTCATGGTGACTGTACGATATGATGTTTGAAGGATCTCCGAAAGGGGAAAAAGTAAGGGATCCACTGACGGAGTTTTGATGAGATGTTGGTACTTATGGTTTATGCTTAATAGCATGCGATATTGTTGGTGTTTGGTTATTGTTAATTGTTTTATACTGATACTGCAAGTCAAATCAATCAGTTGCAGGGTGAAAAAAAAAAAAAAAAAAAAAAACAAAATTGTAGTCGGACGATATTAATCTATCATACTCCGTATTGCATTTCTGTTTGTATCCTAGGAAGAACTTGAAGTCATGTTCCAGCTCACTGATTGATTTATCTGAGATATTACTACTGACTAGTACTCCGTAGTAGTAAATTAATAACAGAGTTGAAGTACCGCGATACTTACTCCGTACTCCGTATACTCCCTATATTTGTCATGAATCGACAATTGGCTCCTGAGGAGGCTGGCAAATGAATTTAATAATGATACTACGGAGTAGTAACTCGATCCTACTATCTACCCAGGAGACTAAATTCTTAGTGTCCCATCGATCCCCGCAATCGCGTGAGGCTTTTGTTGCATCTTGGGAATCTCATGAGCTGAGCTGTCCAACTGGTATGGAGTCTATGGACTCGGAGAAAATATCGCCAAGTGAAGACAAAGAATGGAATCGACAACCTTCGAGAACGATACTGCTATGCGAATAGCATCCGATGCTGTTCCCAGTGTTCCCCCATGTATCGCATATTATTAACAAATAGGAGACAAAGAAAGGTTGAGTCACGGACCGATGAGGCTGTCTAGTGGCTGATTCCCAGTCTGCTGTGCGATAAGAGGGCATGAATCGTTGGCAGTCATCACCATGTTGGCGGTCAATCCACCTTCCAAAGCCCCCCTCATGGATGCACACGTAGCAGACTATCCTTGACCCAGTTGGGGCCAGTCTTTTCTTTTTTCCCTTTTCTTTTTCTTTTTTTTTTTTTCCCTTCTTCTTCTTATGCGATAGAGGAAGAGAAAGCGCATCGCTAAACGCAAATGTAACGTTGAAGGTGTGCCAGGCAGTTGTCACTACTACCTAGTATAAGTATATCCTAATAGATCGTTAGTGAAATCTCTCCAGTTTTCACTGAGCATCAATTGTGGGAGTCTTACACTCTTTTTCTTTTCTTTCCATTTTCTTGTCGTTGTCTCTTCTGCTTTTGGTTTCTTTTATGGCTGGATACCAAACCAGTCATAGCAAGCGTCCATGGAGAATCATCGGGATTTCAGCAGGTGAGGACTAACCATGCTTTCTTTTCTTTTCTTTTCTTTTTGTGTCGTTTCGATCCCTTTCTCAGACTGGTCCTGACCCTTTCTCTTTGGGATACTCCGTACAGTATCGTCCATTCTCCGCCTTTCACTTTCCTTGTCGGCGCCAATCACACCAAATTAACCCTTCAATCGGGTCTTGCTCGTCATGTATCTCAGCCGTTGGACCATTTGATGAACAGCGGAGAAACCCGCGAATCAAAGCATCATATCGCCGTCTTGGAAGAGGAAGATGTCGAGACCTTCGTCGCCTTCTGCGAGTATGCCTACACCGGAGACTACAGTGTGCCAGGCCCCGACAATCGGGAGGAATATCAAGAACAGGTGGTGAACAACCCGTTCAAGGGCGTCTTCTCCGGAGAACCGGTCACGGCGCAGCCTGATCCCGAAGCGAGTAACGATACCGATAAGGGACAGAACAAGCTGAGTGAGGAAGTGCAGGAACAACCGGTGGAGCAGGCGCCGCCGACTCCAGAGTCAGAGAATCCCCCGCAAGGGCACATTGCAGCAGACGAGCCTTCGGTTGCTATCATGGATCTGCCACAGGAACCTGATCCTGCCTCTGAACAGCCTATTGCGCATCCTCCGACGACCCCAGCTGCCGAAGAAGATGGGCCGGCAGACGCCGATGAAAGCGCAGCCGGCAAAGGCAAGAAAGGAAAGAAAAACAAGAAGGACAAGAAGAAGAAGGGTGCTGCTGCTGCGGAAGAGCCCACGTCCAACTGGACTCCTCCCTCCACGCCTCCACCTCAGAAAACGGAGCAGATCGAGAATCCTCCTGCGGACAAGACAGCGGCGCCGGTCGAGGAACGGAACCAGCTGCAGGAATCTATGGACGCGCCAGCTGCTCTAGACGCCGCCCAGCCTGCTGAGCCGGTGGTTACAGAGATTGATACATGGGAGCAACCCGCTCCCATTCCGCAGGAACCTGAAACGATCGAGCCTGTGAAGACAGATATGAATGCAGAGATCAAGGAGGAAGAAGGAGTCACAGAGGAGCAGAAGCCATTCCACTTCCGGACAAACTCCTTCATCGACATGTCCTTCGCTAGACAGCGTTTTAATTTTCAGCACGACCCAGGGACCAGCCTGTGGGATGAATTTGCTGCCATGGACTATGACGATCCCCGACAGACCCACGGAAACCGCCCGCCAAGCTCGCTATCATACTCAGCATCAACCAAGGGTGACCTTCCGTATCTTGTTTTCCATGCCAAGCTCTATGTTTTCGCCACGCGCTTCTTGATTTCTGCCCTTGCTCAGTTATGCCTCCGCAAGCTCCATCGGGACCTCCTCAACCTCGGATTCCCTGAGCACCCAATAGACAGCCAGGATGAGGACATTTACGCTTTGTCCACCACGAAGGCTAGAATGGTCCTCGACCTCCTCGACTACACCTACAACAAAACCACCCGTCTCGAGCCTATCTCCGCCATTTCCGCCACTCAGCTTCGCGACAACGAGCTTCGGAGATTAGTTGTACATTATGCGGCTTGCAAGATACGGGATCTTGCGGACTTCTGTCCTCCTGTGGAGAGTACAGCAGGCATGGCCTATCCACATAAACGTTCGGCCAAGGGTTTGCGTCCCCTCCTGGACAGCACCACTGAACTCGCGTCAGATTTGGTATACCGTATGATGATGTGAAATGATTTGCAATGAGTGAAATGAGTTACGTTGTGTTTTCTTTTCTGTTTCTTGCTGATTAAGATCCTTCTCTTTCTCATCCGTTCCTTTTGTCTTCTTTTCTTCTTCTTTTTCTGGTCCGACATGTATATCAAAGAGCCTACACGCAAAGACACACATCAAATACACACACAGCCTTCACGTTTTTACATAATAATGATTGGTGTGGATTCTCTCGGAACACCATGGTCAATGGAATCATCCTGAACTTTATGGCATATTAACTCATCCTTCCACCTGCAACGAATCCGCTTACGTGATGCAACATTGGATGATAGATAATACTACGTTACATTATGTCCCCACCCCGACAAGGGAGCATCTGGATTTCTTCAAGGATTTACTACGGATGCAGAGATCTAAGTCCGCCCGAAGGTGGCTTCCGTCTGCGTCCTGGCTTGAAGAAAAACGGGCAGTTTCAGACTCTCGGTGTACGGAGTATGACATCTATTCTTCTGACGTCCCACATTCGGTCTACGTGCGTTCATTCAATCCTTCTGCTTCCTGGCCTGAAAGCGTGAGGTGGGATTGGGTCTGCTTGACTTGATAAAAGCGGCGTTGGGATCGGTGACGGTTTTCCTATCTGACATCCCTGCCAATTTCTTCATTGCTGACCTTGTCTTAGGAAGAAACCGGTAAATTATCGGCGAGGGTCGGAAATTCCCGCTCTCTGGCCTCGAACAAAAAGACCCCAAGGTCCCATCTACAACCAGGCCAGACCGGATGCGCAGCAAAGCGGACCCCTCTTTGCTGCAGGATATATTAAAAACACATCTACAGGAAGTAAAACCCAGCATATAACTGAGGATCCACGGAAGTAGCCGCGATAAGAAACGGGCAGTAACGAGACAAGTTTTTTTTTTTTTTTCGCAGAGGAGAAGCCTCCAGACCCAAGGACAGGAAGTTCTGGACCAGCTGTGCATAAGGTACTCAGGATGAAGTCACCCACATCTCTCTGGTGACCACAGTGCGACGCCGCCAAGAAGAGTCGAATTTGAGTCCAGAGGTCGACTGTGTTTTTAATTTTGAATATTTTTTTTTTCGGCCGCGGGAAATCCCGTACAATACTCACCATTAGGCGGAAGGATTGGAGGAGGGGAATGGTGGAGACGACGATCTACCTGTCACCTATGGTCTCTTGGCTGCCAATGCGTGGGCTTGGCCGGTGTTTGTCCGGTCTCTACGGAGTACTCAGCCACCTCTTCTTGATACGAATCAATACAGGAGACTGATTGGGAGAGCGATCAAACTCAATCATCTGAGATCGGGGATGGCGGACGGGAAAGGGGAAAGAACTTAGGGTACGGAGTTTGCCGGTATGGTTCTTGGAGTTAACGTCCGGCTGACCGGTGAGAAAGGACTCCAAAGGAGACTGGGATTCTTTCACCTCAGGATCTAGGAATGGATGAATACATGCGCCATCACAGCCATCCTTGGCTGTTTGAATCATAGTGCTATTTTATATCGATGTCAATGACGGATCCTGAATAGCAGCAACAGCACGGAGTACAAAAGAGCATCGTAGTAAAAAAGCAGTCAACCCGGGAAGTTCAGAGAGAGACATAATTTACTACACAGTACGCAGCCAAACGCTGAACCCGAATTGAGCCGGGTAACTTATTTGGCATCGTCAATAGTCGGATATCTTGGCCACGGCCCAAGACAACTCCTGCCAAGGCCCTTTACTTTGATTCCTCGTTCACTTCTACTGATGTTCGTCACTGTCGCAATTGGCATACATCATGCTGCTTCTTTTTGTACAACGCAGGATCTGACTGTCTGTGGCTAATTGATCTATCATCTGGATACCCGTATATTCTCTTGATTCCGAAGCATCCAGACACACGATTGACAATATACAGAGCCACAATGAAATTAAATCGAAAGAAGGAATCCATCATATTCCATTGCGCAAGCAAGCTGTCCTAAGCTTTAAATGTACGAATCCTTTTCCTTTTGTTTTTACTTTTCCTTTTGATTTTTGCCTTCCTTTGTGAATGTCGGGCCCTTATCGTTTTCTTTTCCACAGCCACCGTGAGCTTGGCAGCGGACCTCCCGTCGGTGATGTGCTGTCGATCTCGGTCTTGGCCCTGTTTAGGAGTCAGTCCTTTGGGCGAGACACCGTTCTCTGATGTCCACCTGCGCACGTTGGGAGTCGTTCCGTGACAAAAAAAAAAAGTACCTGATTCGGTGATCGAATAGTATAATAGCGATTGGATCCGATCCACTAATGGTACTGTAGTACTTTCCTTTTACTGGCCACTTTTTTTTTTTTTTTAATGATTATTTTGATTATTTAATTTTTTTAATTTTTGTTTGGTCTGACTAGGGATGGCGGTGATTCGGGCCGAAAAAGAGACGGAATTCGGCGTGTTTGGAAGAAACCCCATGAAGAAGCCGACGGAGTCGGACAAAGTCTTTACTTTTCATTCATTCGGCTGAAAAGCCTGGAAGTCAAAGTATGAACCAGAGGCAAACTACATGATACTATTTATGGGAAAAATGTCTGCCTTTATCGATAACAACAAGAGTGTTTTGGAGATGTAACAAATTGCACTGAAGTCTGGTACAGCCAATAATCGCATGGATTAGTAGATCGGAGACCGTTTTTATTTTTATTTTTATTTTATTATTTGTTTTTTGATGTTTTTCTCCTTCGGATGGATAAGATGGAATCATTTCCCATATCGAATCAACTAGGACGTGCATGCATTGCATATTTTAGTCTAGTCGTTGATGTTTCTACGTAGTATTCTACGCATTCGACCCACTGACACTATATCTTCTTCAGTTCTTCTAGCCTTGGCGGATTAAACTGAACTTCCAAGGCGCTATCCACCCGAAGATCATGAACCATTCTGGACATTGGTTTGTCGTTCCCCTCGATATCACCGACTTGAGTTCAATGCCGAGACCTTGGTCCATGGACCCTCTGACCCCTTTTGCGATAATGTGATGGAACCCTTCCTCCCTCTCTCCTCCACCCCCCCAACCAATATGCGCCAAACCTGAGCTGTTCCTATTCCTTCCGGCCCACAGTGGGCTCCATATCACTTTTCTGGGACATCGAGAGTTTAGGAAAGCGGGTTTCATCTCTCGAAACCAACCATTGTTGATAATGTATCTTGCTGCGACTCCTTAGCCCTGCATTTCTCAGTATCAGCCTGAAGGCTGAAGCTAATGGTGCCCTGTCGTCATTCAACCTCCCCATGCTCATAGCCAGCACTGTCCACTGTCCTTATATCTAGCCTGTCCCACAGTGATGCCGGACTATTCGATAGATCTCAGTTCTGATCCATTGACTGCCTTCCACGCTTTCCAAGCGTTTGTACCATTTTTTAATCTATTCACTTTCTTCTTTCGTTCAGCTGCATTGCATTGCATTTCATGCTTTCATTGATCTTGGTTTAGTGGGAAGCGTACTCCATATAGTCTGTCAAGAGGATTTTGTCTGCAGTAGCCTCGCTGGTCATTCTTTTTTTGTTCCTTGCACTCATTTTTCTACCATATATAAGTGTATACGCTATTCTATCTTCAGGCAAAAGTGGAGGATCACTGCTAAACAGTGCATTGAGCTCTCTGGCCCTACTCTCTTATCATCCATTTCTTTTCTCCAGTGTCACACCACGTCTTTCCCTTAGCGTCGTGCCACTGCTCCTAATCTTTTATATTTATATTCATCATACCACCCCACGGACCACCATAACTTCTTTTGCCTTATAAGCTTCCGCCAAGCGCACCATGTTCGACAACCACGATCATTATATTCCACCGGGAACATCCCACTCCGATATCGAAATGCTGACCCCTCAGAAGCCGGAGGAAGAGAAGCCGATAGGCCTAGTGAGCATCCGGGAGAGGCTTCGTCATTTCACTTGGGCATGGTATACCCTAACAATGAGCGGAGGAGGGCTGGCCGTCCTCATCATCAACCAGCCCAATACGTTCCGCGGATTGAGGGAGATCGGTGTCGCAGTATACATCCTGAATCTGGTGATCTTCGCCCTTGTCTGCTCGACCATGGCTCTCCGGTTCATCCTGCACGGCAACCTGCTGGAATCCCTCCGGCATGACCGGGAGGGTCTCTTCTTCCCGACCTTCTGGCTCTCCGTTGCAACCATCGTCTGCGGCTTGTCTCGGTACTTCGGTGACGCATCCAATGAAGCCTTTCAACTCGCCCTCGAAATCATTTTCTGGATCTACTGCGTCTGCACCTTACTCGTCGCCATCGTCCAATATTCGTTCGTTTTCTCCGCCCATAAGTATGGCCTGCAAACCATGATGCCGTCCTGGATTCTTCCCGCCTTCCCGGTCATGCTGAGTGGCACCATCGCTTCCGTCATTGGGGGCCAACAACCCATTCGTGCCGCCGTCCCCATCATCGGTGCCGGCGTCACCTTCCAGGGCCTGGGCTTCTCCATCAGCTTCATGATGTACGCTCATTACATTGGCCGACTCATGGAGTCCGGCCTCCCCCACAGTGATCACCGACCAGGCATGTTCATCTGCGTCGGGCCCCCGGCCTTCACAGCGCTGGCGCTGGTCGGCATGAGCAAAGGCCTCCCCCAGGACTTCGAACTGCTGTACGACACAAGCGCCCTGGAAGACGGGCGCATCCTGGAGCTGCTCGCCATCGCAACGGGCGTCTTCCTCTGGGCCCTCAGCTTCTGGTTCTTCTGCCTCGCCGTCATCGCCGTCATCCGCTCCCCCCCCAAGGCCTTCCACCTCAACTGGTGGGCCATGGTCTTCCCCAACACCGGATTCACCCTCGCCACCATCACCCTCGGCAACGCCCTCCACAGCGAAGGCGTGAAAGGCGTCGGCTCCGCCATGTCCATCTGCATCGTGTGCATGTTTCTCTTCGTCTTCGTCAACAACGTCCGAGCCGTCATCCGAAAGGAAATCATGTACCCCGGCAAAGACGAAGACGTCTCCGAATAAACCCACCACATCCAACCCTCTATCTATCCTTCTCAATAGAGACACGTTACTTTTCCCCCTCCATCTGCGTTTCCCACCCCCCCCCCAACCCCGATTTACTATATACCCCCTTCCCCATGACGTCCATTTCCCCCAAAATGTCAATTAGCAGTATATACAAGCGTTCCATTCACGTTCACGTTCTCATTCTCATTCCCATCCCCATTCACGTTCTCACTTCATCTGCGTTCCCCCCCCCTCCCCTATCTCAACCTCCCCGTCCCACTCAGTTAGAAATACATAGACCCATAGAATAGAACGTGCCAGTTATGAAACATCCCCTAACCTAACCTAAACAACCCATCAGAACCCCCAGATCCCACTTATGGGAGATCTACGGACCCGAACCTCCTTTTCCGATTCTGGCAATGGGTGGATACCGTCGGTTTGGAATAAACTGCCGGGGGGGGGAAACAAAAGCAGGGAGGTATCCGTAGTTCAGTCTGGGTTGTAGAGAGATGGGTATCTTGGGTTTGCTGCGTTGCGGAACCTGGGTTAATTAATCGGTGGGGATCGTCGGTTTGTTCGGGTCCTTTTAATCTTGGGGCGGGGGTTTGTCCGAGACATGCGGTTTTGGTTGTTTGGGTGAGAGGTACGGAGTAGATTAGATTAGATTAATGGGTTGGGTTCTTTTGTTTGTTTTGTTTTGTTTTTTCCTTTTGTTTTTTTTTTTTTTTTTTTTTTTTTTTTTTTTTTTTTTTTTTTTTTTTTTTTTTTGTGGATTGGAGGGGGGTTGTTTTTTGCTGAGTTCCATTTGTTATGGACCTGCGCCGTAGAACGGTTTACTTTACTTCTATAAGGCAGTGAGAAAGGGTACGAATTTACCCCGACAGCGTTGTGTAGTACATACATACATAGTCATAACTTAGACTCGACATGGCACGGTCAAAGACCAGCGTGGGGAGGACGAGCGGGCAAAAGGCCCAGCGAGATGGAGATGGAGACGGAGAACAATATTAATGCACGAGGCGAATCTCGGTGGTACCGGGCTCCCACTCCTTCAGACCCTGGGCGATATTATACCAGAAGCGCAAGCGCACGCATTCCTTTCTCGCGGACTCGATATCGCCAGCATCAAAGGCGGTGGCCAATTCGCCGACGCAGTCTACGACGCGGGCCTCGTTTTGTTTCTTCAGCTCGGCGATCGTGGACTCGGCGCCTGGGTCGCTGCCCACCTCTTCGATCGTCTCTTGCACGGCCATCACCTCCATCAGCGTCTCCGGGTCAAGTGCGTGCTGCGCGGCGCCGTCCTCGGCTGTAACGTCGATCTCGTGCAGCTCGTGGAGGAGATACTGGGCGCGCGCGAGCGGGTCGGACAGCGTGCGGTATGCTTCGTTGATGCGGGCGGAGAGTGCTTCTGCCTGTTGCTTTGTTGGGCCTGGTGGGTACTTGTCCGGGTGGATGATATTCTGGAGCTGGAGAAACTCGCGGCGAAGGTCGCTGACGGGGATTTCGAATGGCGCGCTTGGGGGCGGTCCTGCGGGAAGGGTCTTGGGGAAGATGGTGTAGTAGTTGGTGATGTTTGGGATGTTGATGGCATTGGTGGTATCGGTTGGGGTGGCGTTGGGGGATGGAGATGTGGATGCGAAGCGACGGGGTTGCGGGAGACGATGGGCGCGTGGCATGCGAACGTTACTTTGGCTTCTAAATTGGCAAAGGATGCATGCTCCGGAGGTTGTCTGGTCGAGGAATGAAGGTCTAGCTTGTGAAGCTGTCCGGGAGGTTGAGGATGAGAGCCGCGGGAGTAGCCTCTGAGGGCGAAGAGAGCCGGGCATTTTTCTGGTCTGTACGATGGGACTCGAGATGATCTTCAGAAGATGAGTAGGTTTTGTTTGGACAACGAACGATCCGTTGTAGGCTACACGAAAAAGATTCTGGCTGAGTTGACGTGAGGGCGAATCTAATACTGCGGACTCGGGAAACCTTTGGAACCGGGCTTTTGGGACTTTTTCCAGAACAGGACTAGATCGGGGCCGCTTTTTGCTCGGCGATTGATCCCGGAGTATCCGTACGGAGTATAGAACATTATTAGTGGCTAGTGAAGTTGCTGTGCCTCATCTTTCACATGATCCATACTGGCACAGCACTTCTTGATTATTTTCCCATCTAGAACATCATCATCATCAACATTTGAGAATGACTCCTATCCGCAGGGGGATCTCAACCTGTGTGAAAACTAAGAATTTACCAACTTGAACAAAAAAGCGAACTACCCGAAGCCTTCGCCTTAAGCTGATAACAACAAGATTCTAGAATATCTAGGAACAAAAGTACCCCGTAGTAGTAATGGAAGGCCACCTGTTTAGGTGAAGCACAAACTTGAAGTAACGCTGAAGTGAGTGTCCTCTGGTTGTTGTCTCTAGAACCCACCATGTGGCATACAGCCTGACGGCCGCTCTAGTAATTTATATTCGAGTAGGCCTTGATCAATACTAATATGCAGCTTATTTAAATATCAAGATAATTCCGGGAATTTACGTTACATGTTGATCGATTATAGTGATGATATTCATGATATTCATGACAGTGGACGTTGACCCGATGATCGTAGGTTGGGTATCAGATGCGCCATTGCGATCCAGGGCCATAGATTGAACCCAGGCATGTAAAAAGTCCAATCATCCTAGCCTTCGATACCCCATAGCTTCACAGTGCGGTCATGTCCGCAGCTGACGATCCACTGCGCGTCATCGCTGATGTCGGTACTGAGCACGTTGCCGGCATGGCCACTCAGCGACTTCACCAATGACCAGTCGTCGGCACTGAACACGTTGACACTTTTGTCGAATCCACTGCTCACAAAGAACGTGCCCGACTTCCGGGGTTGTACGGGGGCCGACTGCGCTGGCTGATTGCCGTCAACATCCATGTGCCCATTCTGCCCATCACTGGACGGTAAATAAGAGCTGGTAGACTCGGTTCCTTTATACCACCGAAGGTCGGACACGATACTTTTATGTGCTCCGATGCCACCGGTACTTCTCACTTGGCGCAAATCCCAGCACTTTACCCAGCCGTCACCAGAGCCGGTTAACACACGGTATCCATCCACACCCCAGTCACAACCGTAGATTTCCCGTATATGGCCTTCAAGGATCATCACAGTGCGGCCCGTCCGAAGGTCCCAAATGCGTCCGATGCTGTCGAGTCCTCCGCTGGCCAAGAGAGAACCATCGTTGTTAAATGATACCGTATAAACCTCCCGAGAGTGGCCCTCTTGGAGTAATAATTCTGCGGTCGTCTCGACATCCCATAACCGCCATGTGGTGTCATAGGAGGCTGACGCGACATATCTCCCGGAAGGATGAAATTCCGTTCGGCACACCCGGCCACTGTGCCCAGACAACGTAGCTAAAGGCTGATCTTGATCAAGGGACCACAGACACACACTGCCCTCACCACCGCCTGAAACGAGGTTAACGGTCGATTCGGAGACATTGGATGTTGAGAGTGTAGCCCCCGGGAACCATGACAGGCCCCCAACTCGGTCAGTATGTGCCTTGAACGACCTTTTTTCCTCGAGATTGGGGACTGTAAGCAGCCGGATTCCGCCACCCCAGTTACCTGTGGCGATAGTCTGCCCGTCTGGCGCAAAGCGACAAATGCTGACTGGACGGTCGCCCGCAATCTGTGATCCGTAGAGGTCAAACCCATGTAGCTTCTCCTTGATCGCTTTACGATGTTTGATGTGTGTCCGCAGTGGAATAGTCGATTCTTCTCTCTGTCGGGCGACGCGCTTCTTTGCGCGAGGAAGCGAGAACCGGGCAATCGCTTTCCGTGCCTCCAAGAGATCCTGGGAGCCCTCGGTGTAAAACTCCTCTTGTTGCTCTGCATCTTCGTCCTCAGCCTCCTCTGTCGCTTCTCCCATAGCTACGTCTCCTTCTGCCGCCGCTGCATCCTGCTGCTCGGCGAGATCAGTCAGGAACTCTCGCAGTCGGTCTCTCCGGTCCACGGGGCCTTCGCCAAATAGAGTGATAGGTTCTCCGAGCTCTCGTAGTCGTGCGCGCACTCGATTGTCATCAGTAGGAACTACCATAGCAGCAGCTCTTCGTTTGCGTTCAAACTGGGAGAGGATGGCGGATGCTCTCTCTGACGGAATACCCGCCGCAGCGGAGGGAATCTCATAATCGCGGTCAACAGCTACATCACACACATCAGTCAGTTCAGTTCGACAACAAAGGATACAAGATTTGAAATACGCCGGGGCGGATGGTTGTATTACTTACGCAGATTGGCCAGGTCAATGCCCATATCAGGCTCCTATGAGCCGAGCCATTGGAAATCAGCGAATCCGTGACAGAAACGGGAAAGTCTTGTGGATGCGTTGCATATTTCATTTGCCATTCCATGAATTCAAAGGCGCAGAATCAACTGAACTGAGGTAAGAAAGGGAAGCTCTTACCTCCGCCTCCTCCACGTACGCTTGTCTGGATGGGTGCATCATCGTGGGCAAGAGAGCCGTGGACGTCAATCAGACAGCCCAACACCTTCTCAACAAAGTTGTACGAACTATTGCGCGTCGTTTCGCGCTGCGTAGTACAACGGCGGGTTATTTAATGGAACGTTGGAGAAGGTACAGTTGATGTGATCGAGACGGTCGAGTTTCTTTTTTTTTTTTTTGAAATTTTGTTAAGGTGACGCGAAAGGAAGCGGCAAAGATCCAATGATGGGAAAATATTCGAACCGCGAGTGAACAGACCACAACTGAACGTCGGGTCACTTCACAAGTTACGGATACTCCGTACAGGAATCCTCTACGATAATACTACTATATATTATCTCACCATGTCGGTCGTTGACCCCTCGATTATCATTATCCCCATCTCGTTCATGACTCGGTATCGTTAATCCTACGCATCCTTTTTATTATGCCATTGCCAACACGTGGGCTCGGCCAACACGGAGAACTCCAGTTGCAAAGACACTCGAATCACAATTATACGACGATATCCCAACGTTGGCAACGGACAAACAACTCCACGCGAAAAATGGAGGTGGTCGATTGATGACGACAGGCGGTCGGTCGGCAATCCATTATTTATAAGTTGAAAAATGGTGCCGAATCCCCAGCGTTCAAACTCCCCTCGCGAGAGAGACAAGTCCAACTTCTGCTCCATTCTCCCACCAGCGAGGGGACATTGTTACATGTTCTCGACGGACAAGCTAAACGAAAGGCTCTTTCAGAGGATATTCAATTAAATTGCGTTGCTTAGTGCCCTCCGACGACGATCTGGTCCCTGCCGATGATCTCTCTGGCTCCTTCCCGTAGAGCCTGCGGTTCAGCCTGCCGTAGTCTACAAACGCTCGTGAGAGATACTAGACTCTCAGCCTCATTCCCGACCAGCACGCTCTGGCTCCGACTCTCTCCGATACCATCCTTCTTTCCTTCGCGCCAACAATCCTCCAGAGCCTTCCACTCCACACCGTCGCTTGACTCGAACCCACCGCGTATCTCATACCGTGCTGCCGCCTCATCCTCCGGCAAGGGCCGTCGTTTCCACCCTGCAAATAACACGTCCGACTTTAATCCCCACCTTCACCATGCTCTGGGTGTGTCCACAGACGTGAAAAGTCCCGCCACCCGACGCCGGCGGAGGCCAGACAGTGGCGAGGATGCCTTTTTTATAAGTCGAGTCGGCCAGCACAGCGATGGGGCGATCGCCTTTGCTGTCGCAGATGGGGTAGGGGGCTGGTCAGAGTCCCGAGTCGATCCCGCGGACTTCTCACATGCGTTGTGCGAATATATGGCTCAATCCGCCCTAGATTGGAACGCTCCACCGGAACAACTACGTGCGAAGAACCTGCTTCAGACCGGGTACGATCAAGTCGTTGCCGATGAGTCGATCCGCGCCGGCGGTAGCACCGCCTCGGTAGGTGTCGGCTTTGCCGACGGAAGGGTGGAATTGGCAAATTTAGGTGATTCCGGTTCTGTCCTTCTACGTCTCGCTGCCGTACACCACTACTCTATCCCACAGACCCACGGGTTCAATACGCCCTACCAGCTGAGTATCATCCCACCGCGGATGCGCACACAAGCATCCATCTTTGGTGGCTCCTTCCTCGAAGACTTTCCGCGCGACGCAGCCGTCACAAACCTCCACATGCAGCATGGCGACGTGCTCCTCCTCGCAACTGACGGTGTCTTTGACAACCTTAATAACCAAGACATCCTCAAGCTCATTACCAGCCGGATGGTGCGTACAGGCGCCTGGACGACCACGCCCGACGTCGGATTTAAGCCCTCTGTCGATCTCGAACAATTAACCGGCCCCGAGGGCCTCGCATCAGTTATCCCAAGATCTCCGGGAGATTCCAAGCACCATCGCTCCGCAGTCCAAAACCACATGTATACCCTTCAATCCCTACTCGCTGCCACCATCGCCAGCGAGGCCAAAATAGCCAGCATGGATATGCGTCGCGACGGGCCCTTTGCTAAAGAAGCTCAACGATATTATCCAGGCGACTGGTACCGTGGCGGGAAGGTCGATGACATCGCTGTTCTGGCTGTGGTGGCAGTCGAAGAAGGCTACGGTGAGTCATCGTGATTTGGTTCATCTGGTATATTGACACTGAGATAGAACATTAGGGTCGTGTATTAGCCTCAACTAATATCTACGGTATAAATAGACAGCAAGGGGGAGGGGAGAGAAAGAGAAAGGGGGAAAGAAATATGTGTCAATTAGATCTCTTAGATGAATTCTCTTCGGTCATTCGGGGAGCTTCTAGGAGATACATGTAACAAGCAGGCCTTCCAGGTATACATTGTGTAGCACTCCACAATTTTAACGGAGATGACATTAGTAAATCCCTGGGGATTGTATATACTGAATAGTAACTACTAAGAGACTATGTTTTAGACTGGGTGCTGCAAACTATGTTACAGAAGGAGGGATGATGACAATAACAATAAATCGTGGGGGACTCGGACTCGAACTTCAACTTTTTTAACTCCTCCTTCGCTGCCACCAAACAATCTTCCTGACACTGCCTTACTATTCTTTTCCCCTCCCCCCTCTCCTTCCACTGGTCGCAATAAAGTCACGCGGGTTTTCTGGACTTTACCATAGGACGTTGTCAACATATTTCTTTTCAGTGTTACTACTGGCTTTGTTATTGTGGTACAAGGTCAGTCGGCCATTCGTTCGTTCATTCACTCATTCACTGCTTCCCCATCTCCTTAAAATACTCTAGTATCAGGTTGTATCATGTACTAAAGGACTTGCCAGGTTACTTTCATCTGACCGCACGTTACTATCTTGTCAAAGTGATCATTGCCTTCACAGGACTGCCTTTGCTTTTTTTATACATCAAGCCACCAGTCTCACAAGGCATAGATTTGCGCACCGCGTTGATCTTACTCTACAAGACAAACATAGAGAAACCTTTGATGCTCAGTATCAGGACTCTTTATTGCAACTTGTCTCAACTACGGGTGGTTGTGCAGCGCCTTTACATTGGACAGTGAGAGATTTACCGATCGCAATTGATCGCGCGCGTTATTTATCACTCACATCACTACCACTATCATTGCTATTACAATTTTATCATCGACTTTATATCCTGAGTCTACAGAACAAACTCAGGTGAATATCTGCCACCGCTCTTGACTATACTGGGGTCGCGTTCGCATTTCAGGTCAACTGATCATATGTGGATGAACCTGCATCCTCAGAGGTAGTGTATTTGACTGCCCATACGGTGGTGAGGCTCAGTGACAAACACCTATCGCAAGTTGTGGAAATTCAGCAATCTTTTCAATTTGTTGTTGTAGCTGTTGAGTGTTGCGTCATTTGCGGTCTGGCAGCGCTTTTTCCGGCAAAAGGGAGTGCACGCGTTGTTCAATCAACTTCCCGCCTCCGTCGCGACCTTCTCCACCACTTTCTTCTTCTCCCACATCCACCTCAACCTTTCCACCACCTCCTCCATTGCAACCCTTTGACTCCCGCGAACTTCGGGTGGAGCCGTTTCTCATTTACCTCTTTTTTTTTTTTTATTGAGCTTTGTCGCGCACCATGGCTGAAGATACCCCTACCGCCTCGGCGCCTGCCTCGGACGCCACTGAGTCTGTCAAGCGCGCTCCTGCTGACCCCAAGGAATCCACAGCAGAGGCATCCAAGGGGACCGAGGAGAAGGCCAATGGATCGGAGGAGAAGTCTTCTGGTAAGCACCCCACACGCTATTTTATTTTATTCAAAATTTTTTTTGCCTTGTTTGCCGTAATGTTTTCATATAAATGAAATCTTACGCTAACTCGTGTTGCTTGGTTGTTCTAAGCAGATGCCACTGTCCCCGAAGAGAAGAAGGAATCAGATAAAGCGCCCGCTGAGAAGCCCAGCGCATCTGAGCCTACTGACGCGAAGGAGGGTGCTGTTCCTGCTGACGCGGAGGCTAACGGAACCCCCGCGTCGGCTAAGAAGTCGGGAGGCTCTAGGCGCAAATCTACCGGCGCTGTACCGGAACATAAATCCAAGCTGAACCGCAGGAAGTCGCAGGCTCGCATCACCAATCTGCACGCGAAACCAGGCGAGTACTTCCTCGCGCGCCTTCGCAGCTACCCACCGTGGCCATCCATCATTTGTGATGAGGAGATGCTTCCCCAGACTCTTTTGGAAACGCGTCCGGTGACCGCTCTGCGAACCGATGGGACCTACAGGGAGGATTATGCCGACGGTGGCAAGCGTGCCCATGAAAGAACCTTCCCTGTAATGTTCTTCGAAACGAACGAATTGTAAGTAGCATTCATTCTACTACACCCACACTCTTCTTTGTGGATGTGTTAGCTGATAGCAATAACAGTGCCTGGATCCCTAACACAGATTTGACCCCGCTCGATCCCGCTACCTGCAAGGAAGTATCGGAGAAGGGCAAGTCAAAACTGCTCGTGGCCGCTTATGGTGTGGCCGCTGATGGTCATGACCTTCAGCACTTCAAGACCATGTTGGCCGATCACCAGCGTGCGATCGAACAGGAGGAAGAAGAGCGGGAGGCCCAGGCGGCCGCAAAGGCAGCTGCCAAGGCCGAAAGGGAGGCTAAGAAGAACAAGCGGAAGAGTATGGAAATCATTGATGATGAGGATGTTGATATGGAAGATGCAGACGAGGAGGCCAAGAAGCCCAAGAGCTCCAAGAAGAGAAAGAAGGATGCTGAAGCTGACACCGAGGAGAAGGTAAGGGCAGAGCGTCCCGGACAACTACTCGATGTACTAACCGCGCATGGTTTAATTTAGCCTGCTAAGACTCCTAAGACAGGTACGAAGCTCAAGCTGACCACCCCGAAATCTCCCGCAAGTGAGAAGAAAACCCCCGCTTCGAGCAAGGTTAAGCAGACCGCCAGCAGCAAAAAATCCAGCAAGGCGGCTGCTGCCAGTGACGAGGGCGAGGAGAGCCCCCCTGCGGCACCTAAGGAACCCGAAAGGCGCGTCAACCCAGAGGAGGCCAAGGCCAAAAAAGAGAAAGAGAGTATGATCACCATAGTTATCAACTGTCCTGCATGTAGAAGCGTAACTAACGTGGGATAGTCCTTTTTGTTCGCCATAGGCTCCAGAAGGGCTTCATTTCTCGTGATCAACCTCCCCAGGAGGAAGAAATGACATTGATGTCAACCTACTTCACTAAGTTGGAAAATTATCAAGACCTGGAGGTTTCCATCATTCGTTCGACAAAGATTAACAAGGTCTTGAAAATGATTGTCAAGCTTAGCTCCATTCCTCGGGATGAGGAATTCCAGTTCCGTCGTCGCGCTGTCGATCTCTTGTCCAAGTGGAAGACTGTGCTCGATGCAGATACCACCGTGGGCGCTTCAGTTGATAAGAAAATGCCCAGGGCTAACGGCGTTCACAAGGAGGACAGTGTTGAGACTCCCGTCCGTGCGGACACAGAACCCGAGAAGGAAGATGATTCTAAGCTGAGCAAGTCAGAGACCAAGGACGAGGAGATGACTGATGCGGATGCTAAGGAAAAGAGCGAGGTCCCTGGGCCAAAGGAGGAGTCTGAGAAGACGACCTCCAAGGGTGACGAGCCATCAGTCGAGAAGACCACTGAGGAAAAGCGCTCTGAAGAGAAGGAGAAGCCTGCCGCAAAGAAAGCAGAGGGAAAGGCTGCGGAAGCTTCTGCATAGGTTTCCAATCGAGTTCTCGTTTCGTCTCGGATTTTGTTGCTGCTCCGGCGTTTTTTTTTTTTTTTTTTTCCCTTCTTCTTTTCTTTTCTTTTCGTTTGCTGTCACGCTGTCTAAACTGTGCTGCTCTTCCTACTGTCTTGGTTTTTAAGTCGCCCTGCTAGTCTCCATCTCCTCTTTCTGATCACTCTAATCCTTCCATTTTAGGATTGAGCATTTGACACTGGGAACTTCCCCAGGATATCCATAAGAAGTTTGACGCCTTCCTTTTTCTCGCCTCTTTTCTATACCTCGTGACATTTCTTTTGGACCGTATCTTACCTCGCACCACTGTACATCTAACATCTTGATTGGACGCCAGAACCGGTGTCTCCGACTAAAACCTGGAATAGGGAACTCAGCGAACCCGATACACGAAACCAGACCCTTAGGAAAGTTTTGACAGAAAGGTCTTCGGACAGAGACATACTCTGCATGAACAGGTCGAAGCTGGGTTTGACTGATTGATCGATTGGGGTTTCTGATAGCGAAAGCTACAACATGAGTTGTGAAGTAGTCGGCCTGTCTCCTTTTTCTTAAAAATTATTCAGCGTATGGATGGATGGTGTTAATTTCCTTTCATTACTGTGTCTAATTGAGTCCTTTCTCTTTTTCTGTTTATGGTTGATCGATTCGAGAATGTTATTTGTTTTTGCTTGGTTGTACTGTGATTGTTCGATCCTGGTTGATAACTCTACCTACTGAGCCAATAAATACTGGTTTTGATTATGAAATGTCCTTGAGTATGGTACTTCCTACGCAGAAGAAACGGCATTGACAAGACAGGTTGAAGCTATAAGCTCACAAAGATATTACTCTACCCACCACCCTCTTAATTGCAGCCATAAACATCGTCCTCTTATATCCACAAGGCTCCAAGATCTTCTTCAAATGGGGCTTCGGGCAATCCTCCTGACAGTCATGAATAATCATCGGCAGCGCATACTCTGAAAAAATTACCACTACACAGTCCGCAATCCATCTAGGGAAGAACGGTTAATATTGAGAACCATGCAAGCCTTCCATGGGACGGGATCAGCATGCAAAAGGGTATTTATTGAACCCATGTCTACACACAACAGACGCCTTGCTTGGAAGCAAGTCATTCAGAGAGGTTTTATACTAAAAAAGTAAAAAGAAAACCGTCCCAGGTGAGGATTGAACTCACAACCTCCTGATTAACAGTCAGACGCGCTAACCAATTGCGCCACCGAGACGATGTTATATCCTAAGACTTCTTATTTGATCATATAAAGCAAAGGGCTTACAGTAACTACCTATTTAAAGATCAAACTGTCTGCGCTTAACAAAACAATAATACTCTACTTAAAACTACTAGACATTCCAACCCATGTGCTCAAATAAGATAGGATAAGCTAATGTATAGACTATTATTGAAAGAGAAGGTTAAAATGGTGACCTCCACCGCTGGAAGGTCGCGATCCGTTCCCATGATATATCTTCTCGGGTACCCCCTGTTTTGGTGTCTGAGCACCGTGAATGAAAGGCAATTGCAAAATTCAAGGTTCTGCATGTTAGTCCTAACTATTTGGTGCTGGTTTCTGTGTGCACACTTCTTATAACCTGGGCTGTTTGCAAGTTTTAGCACACATGGCATGAAGATTGTATACCTTTTGGTTAAACACCTCTGATTTGGATTCCCTGTATGTGCTTGATGGAGTAGCAGATCATTTACTCCGTACGGAGTAGATTTTATTGCTTTGGTCTTCAATAAACCTCTTGATAGTTACTTACCCCTGTTGATATGCTTAACCCAGACCAAAAGCAACGATTCGTCTCGGTGGCGCAATTGGTTAGCGCGTCTGACTGTTAATCAGGAGGTTGTGAGTTCGATCCTCACCTGGGACGATGCTGTTGGTAGCTGGTCTATCGTTCATACTTTTTGTCCGTAGTACGGACTACTGGGGGTTTTTTATTTCCCTCACTATAGAGCATCTTATCAAGATCGAGAGGGGTTGGTGTTTGTCCCAGCCCCGAGTCAAATCTCAGTGCCCTGCACTTCAATTCATTCCGGAGAGTGTCTGTAGCTGACTTGCCAATCCCACTGCAGATATGCAGCTTTATTCCTAGTTATGAATATCCATTTACCATGTTTTGTAATGCCCCTGCAAGCACAGAAATCCTCTGTGATATTTATTGACCAAAGATTATCATTTTTGTCTTACTTGTATGCTTATAGATCATGAATGTGTTGCTCTCGATGACATCCCTGGGCTGCAGTGCAAGAAACGGTATTCTCTATATATCATTACCGTCACGATATTTCTTCGAAAAAGAACTGGCATCAGTATATAGTACCAATGCCTTGGAAGTCACATTGCCCTTCTCTCACCGTACATGTATTCTTCAAGAATTCGAAAAAGAGTGTTCATCTTGTACACGCCTTTCAAACTATTTTGGGAAGATAACCACACATAGCAATTTGTATGACTCTCATGGCCACTTACAGACACAGCGAGTGACAGACCGGGTCGGCAGTACATGCATGTAGAGTATATTTCTGTGTGTTCAATCTCTGCTAGGTAAAAACAAACTAGCACTTCATCTCCTTCTCGTAGATCAAGGTCAAAATGGTGGGCTATGATAAGTTTGAACTGGCAAAGGTAAATCGCGGTAGTTATATACTTCAAGTCACTGCTCTTCTCCACCTAAGAAACTCGACCCTGCGCAATTTGCTAGAAAATTGCTTCTGCATCTTAGTTATTACCTACCTGTTGAGCCACAACTGGCTCTTTCGAGGAATGCCGAATCTATGAGGTCGATGATAGTAGTTCCCCGGAAGCGGATCGGGTGAGTTTCCTAGCTGGCTAAACAGGCCTCTTGTGCTCTCGGCTCATTGCTGTACCCAGGGATCAAGAGAAAACAAGAAAATATGTAAGTATGCTATAGGAACTTCTCCCAACTGGCCCATATTTCTGATGCTGGAGCAGGTATGATGATCTTCTCGAGAAAGGGTTTGATATAAATTGTTGAACCCACCTCTTGATACCAAAGAGGCCCTTTCTTTATATTTTCATGATAGCTGGGGTTAGTCCTTTCTATTGGAATATCGCAATGTCTGCTGCATTTATTTCTTCAGTGTTAGTACCTAGAGCGCGAGATTTCTTTTCTAGCTGTTAAGAGGATATGCTCCAGTGGTTTTGCATATTCAACTAGGCCAATAGTTGGAAGCTCCATAAGAGAGGCATGCTTTTCCAGAAACGTTGCTCTTTCGCTATTTCTGACGAGACAATGTTTTGGATATCGATTTGTATCGAAATACCACTAGTAATAGTCTGGTCTATTTGACCCTATAAGGTATATCTCGTCCGTTCTCTCCCGAGAACCTCTTCACCGGCTGGCCGCTGTTGATGGACGACTCTTATCAATAGGATAGACTACTAGAGCCTAAAATAGATTTCACCCGTTGTTGAAGAGACCAAATATATACTATCCAAGCAGCCAGAATATACTGGAATCTCTACTATTTATAATGATATTTATATCTTCTCTTCATCGATGGTCTACTAGTATACTAATTCACTCGATTAGCCAGCTTTGAGTACGATGCTTTCTTAGTCTCCCACATACACAATATCCAGATTATAATACGATATCTAATATAGTCACATAAGTTCTCCTTTCTTTGTTTTGTTCTTTCTTGCTTTCTTTCCCTCTTTCCTTTATCCAGGGATACGGGTTGTTGGCAACAGAACAAGAAGCTTGGAACCTCAGTTGAAGCTATTACTGACTGACAAAATGAAATAAAAATCGCCACCACATCTTACCGTCTCGGTGGCGCAACTGGTTAGCGCGTCTGACTGTTAATCAGGAGGTTGTGAGTTCGATCCTCACCTGGGACGGCTTACTTTTTGCTTTTACTAGCTCTCCTCGGGCTATCTTGCTTTTGGTGGTACTGCTGCATATCTCTCACACATTAATTTTTGGGACTGTGGGCCCTAGATATCTTGGCGCAAGGCTGTGTGCTAGTGGAGGGCTGAACGGACTTGGAAGAGAGGAACAAACAGGGCAGGGAAAGAGGGGGGGTTGGGTCTGATGATGGTATGGCGGAAGCAAAAGGGAAATATTCGTTTGATTAAATGTCTGCAAAGCGGGTTGGATAGTCATCTTACAATGAGCGTTGTTTGTTATGATACCCTCAAAATACCAGGCATCCGAAGACAACACCTGAAACGCTTGTTGGAGAGGCAGGGGACTAGCAAGTTGTCAACGAGAAATTGAGCTATAAATTGTACAATGAAGACTCTGGAATCTTCTCGATATTCTGGTGGCCGGGTGATCGTTGTTAGTCAATACAAGTATACTTCAAAGTGCTATTCAGCTGCCTTTCATGGTTGGGTAGGACTGGGATCAAGGTCCTACCATTGCGGTACAGGGCCAATGAGAGGTGCATGGTGAGGCTGATTCAGGACTGTGTTGGTTTCCTCGGACGTCGGCATGCACGATTAAGAGATAATGGGTAGGTGGAGGGCGTAGGACGGCAGATGTTAATCTGGGAGCTGGACTCTGGCTTTCTCTCTCCTTTGCTTCTTTTACTTCTCCTCTGGCTTTTTCTATTCTGCTTCTTATATTTTGAAAACATCTTTCTAGTTCTTTAGGTCTCCTGCGCCTTTTTCTATGTATAGAGGTGTTCTTGTTGTTATCTACCAGAGTATTCTTCTTGGAGCGAATTAAATAGAGAAGTACCCAATCCTCCATGAGATAGTATTACGGCAAAAGTAGTAGAGATAGTCAGGTATCTTTGATTGAGCTGCTGTTGCAGGGTTTATGCCCCTGCATGGCATATAGCTAGTGGATCATGAGAAGATGGGTTGTTTTTGTAATAGTCATGTGCGGATATCTCGAATATCAAATACTCAGTACTGTTTGTACAAGTCGAGATTTTGTGGATCTTTCTTGCAAGGGGGGGGATATATTTTTGAACTGAAATATCCTACTAGAAAGGTGGATGATTCACTGGCCTGGTGAAGATAGTGCTGAGATAGTCGGAAAGGACAGGGCGTAGCTCTGGAAGAGATAACAGTGTCTCTTGTCAGGTTTATTCGCAGAGCATGGGATATTCAATGCCATTCAGAGAAAACCCGTGAAAGGGGGGTATTCCTCAAATCATATATCCATCCCCATCAATATATTGGTCTAATTGAGTGTATTGGAGCAAATTGATTGCGCGGATAGGAGCGCGTTTCGAGCACCCTTTCAGGGCAATGAGCCAGCGAAATTTGTAGAAGTTTTAGAGGGCATTTTCATAGTTTACGGGTAGTATCCTCAGCTTAGTGCCCAGGTTTCCCTCATACATTTGGCTCTATATTGGCTAGCTTTCCTGCTTCGACATGGTCATTGACTTCGGGATTCTTCTAGTTTATGTATCCAGAGCACACTATTTCTGCAATTGGGGAATTTTACTCTCACAATAAACCACTGGTACTACAATAGAATACAGATGAAATACGGAGTACTCCGTAGAGATCTGCAGCCTCTTACGATACCAAGACTTACGTCTGTGCATATCACTAAACAAAAAGAGAAAGCCGTCCCAGGTGAGGATTGAACTCACAACCTCCTGATTAACAGTCAGACGCGCTAACCAATTGCGCCACCGAGACAGGTAATGGTTTTTCAGCTCGGAAAACCAATACATTACCTTGCAGTATACGATGTATAGGATTACCATATTAGAATCTACTAACTTTATTTCAACTTCAAATTGATAGAACCGCCAGGCTGCGGCTCGACTGACTGTATCGAATCATTTCGTAAGAGGAACTTGGAAGACTATGTTTATTTATCCATAGCAAGAATCCACGCCTTTCAAGTTGATTCTTCTATATTAGAACGATTTCTTAAATTCGCGAGTAAATTCGCGTGAGATTTAATGCCACTCACGTGATCTTTAAAGGCGCTTAGCTTCATATCAAGAGCGGTTGCACACGCGGCTTTCGAGTTGAATCTGCCCTGTTTACGAGCTTCAATTGCAACTTTAATTCTTTCTTCATTTGATAATGGATCTATGTTGATGCAAAAGCATTTCAATGACTCATGCATCCATCTAATAAGGATGTATTAGAAGTGTACTACCTAGGTAGTAGTATACCCTGTTGAGTGATCACTTACGGAGTACATTTCTCACTTCAAGCTGCAACAAGCATACCCGAGGTAGTATTCCCTTCAGAACAAATGGAAAGATCCACATCGGAGCACCTATCACCTGTCTCGGTGGCGCAATTGGTTAGCGCGTCTGACTGTTAATCAGGAGGTTGTGAGTTCAATCCTCACCTGGGACGGCTTATGTTTTTCCATTTATTATGTCTTTGGAAATCACGTGCGCGATGGTTTTTATTCTTCATTTCCACATTAATCGGGTTCCTTGTTTTTACTTGGTTCTTTTACCGCCCGGGCTGATACAACCGGTTTAGCCGCTCCATGCAGGTGGCCTTTGCTGCAGTTCAACACATGAAATAAGACCGACCTATAATATGCTTTCACAAGGTCATGAGACTGGCAACCTTCCAAGGATACTACCTTGATATATATTCACGGCTAGTGTGACATTGCAGGGGACGTGGGTCGAATCACAGTCGCACATCATATTATTCGTCCATCAACTACTCCGTATGAGGCTGTTGTTATCTGCGGACCAACACATATCAGTTATGCCAGCTGGAAGTGGTCTCCAGGTAGTAACCGCTTTGGGGTCACGGATTACAGCCTACGGCTTTCCCTAGAACAATTCAACACAGACAATATGTGAAAATTGGAGCAAAGACGGGTGAGATCATCCTGGAATCCCCCTCAGAGTGCAATGAAGATTAGTTTATATTGAATAAGAAAGGGAGTTATCTCAGCTGAGTGGAGCATACTCGGACAGCCTATCTTGTTTGGTTGGCGCCGAGTTGTATGTACTCCGTACCAAGGCTACTATGCCACATCATTTGAAATCAGCGAACCTTCTTCTTGGCGTACGATATTCTGCGCTCAGATCGGGGCGTCATTCAATAGATCAGCCGCAATCTCTCTTTGTTTGGAAATTCCATCCATGCATGGAATTTGTTCATAAGATCAATGGTTATGTAACTTATATTACGAACGGGGTATATCAATGGGCTCTCCGCCCAGGTCTCAAATTCAGCAAGCATTTTGAGGTTGAAAGGTTCAGAATAAAGCAATGTTAAAGAAGCGGCAAAACCGTTTCTGGCCAGCAATCTTTCTCGGCCTGTTTTGGAGCGCGGCGACTGCTGCAGCGAACGATGGGCTTAGTTACGACTTTGTACGTGCATGCGTCATATTCTGGCATATACCGTGTGTTTATCTTCTTACTCTTCTAATAGGTTATTGTGGGAGGTGGCACAGCCGGTTTGGCACTGGCCTCTCGACTGAGTCATGGACTACCAGAAAGCTCCATCCTGGTGCTGGAAGCTGGACCAGACGCTGCGAATGACTCCAGGATCAATATCCCGGGAATGAGAGGCTCAGCATTGGGATCACTGTACGATTGGAATTTCACCACCGTCTTACAACCGCAGGCGGGCAACCGTTCCATGGCTCAGCCTCGAGGCAAGGTTCTGGGAGGAAGTTCTGCCATTAATTTCATGGCATGGGACCGCGCGAGCAAGGCTGAGTACGACGCATGGGGTGAGCTAGGAAATGATGGGTGGAATTGGTCACAGATGATCAGTTCCATGCTCAAAGTCGAGAATTTCACTTCATCAGAAAAATATGATGATCAAGGTGTAGGCCAGGGCGGCCCCATGCAGACGATGATCTGTGACTATGAACCAACCCAACAAGATCTCTGGATGACTGCTTTGAAGAACCTGGGGGTGCCAGAAAATCGGAATTCGCTGGGAGGAAATCCCCTGGGGTTTGGCTTCCAGCCGTCAAATGTCCGCAATAGCGATCGCAAGAGGTCTTTTAGTGCTCACCACCCCGGATATCTCTCGCTTGCAGGCCCGAACCTTGAGATACGGGTGGAGACAAGGGTGAACAGGATCAATTTTAAGAGGACAGAAGCCGGGGTCCTGTTAGCAACAGATGTCACTTTGGAAGACAATACAACCATCTCAGCGACTAAGGAAGTTATCATTGCGGCTGGCACCATGCAGAGCCCTGGCCTGTTGGAGCTTTCGGGAATCGGGCAGAAAGATGTGCTGCGTGCTGCTAATATCAAACAGCTAGTTGAGCTTCCTGGGGTTGGAGAAAACCTTCAGGATCATCTGCGAATTCCAACCTCGTATCGACTTCACCCTAATGGGACCTCGGTGGATATTCTCAAGATCAACACTATATTTGCAAAGCAGCAATTAGAAGCCTACAACGCAGGTCAGCGATCCATGTACGACTATAGCGGCGGTGGGTACGCTTTTCTAAATTGGACACTCGCGGCCGACGACCCTTCGCACATGGAAGCTCTAGCACGCAAGGCCGCTGATGAACCTCTCTCATCATCACCTATCGAGCGCATCAGAGGGAAAATCCTCCTTGATCAGATCCAACACGAAGAACTGAACGTCCCACAGATGGAGATCATTTTCTCAGATGGATATACAGGTCTCAAAGGGTATCCCCCAAAGACGTCTTCACTCTATGGCTCCTCCTTCTTCTCGTTGTTCGCAGTCGTTCTACATCCTTTCAGCATAGGATCTGTTCATGTGACGTCGTCATTGATCTCGACGGCTCCGCAGATACAACCCAATTACCTTGCTCACGATTATGATATCCAGGCTCTCGTGTCTGCCGCGAAGTACTTACGCAAGCTCGCCTCAACAGACCCTCTCCGTCCGGCGTGGTCCGAGGAATACGAACCGGGCTTTTCTGTGGTCGGTGATGGAGCCAATAGTGACAGCCAGTGGCGGAACTATGTGATCAATAACGCTGTAACCATCTACCACCCTGTTGGTACATGCGCGATGCTACCAAAAGACCTACATGGAGTGGTTGATGGAAATCTGACTGTGTATGGCACGGAGAATCTGCGCGTAGTCGATTCCAGTGTCATACCACTTTTGATCTCTGGTCATACACAGACAGCTGTATACGGAATTGCTGAACGAGCGGCGGAGATGATCATTGAGCGCTGGCAGTAGATGGAAGTTGTATGCGGAGTACTGGCCCTATAAAGTGAAGTGAAACGGTAGAAATGTTAACTTGTGCCTTGCTTAATAATCTTAGAGCGGATGAGCTCCGCAGCCTCCGCATTGAAGTTTCCGGGGTAAAAAAACATACCATCCTGACTTTTGTTCCTCTTCAAGGATTCCTGTGACAAAAATTACTGGTTATTATTCTTAATCGCCTCATATCATGAACTTGAATGGCTTTCATTAGCCGGAACAGGCTGCCTTTTTCAAGGTTGACTAGTATCAGACAACTACCAGACCCCGCGACTTCGCACTGCGGTGTTTACTTTTCCCTCAGCAACTTCGGTTGACCAAGTATGAAGTTCAACCCAACTTGAGATTCAGATATCTTATACATCTCTTGCCTCCTTTGTCATGCCGAAAGCCAGCGCCCCTCCAGGGGCCCGGCTACGATGCCGACGAGCGTGCGATAGCTGTAAGCGGAGGAAGCAGAAATGCAACGGAGAGCAGCCATGCACGATCTGTATACAACGTCGCAAGGAGTCGGACTGCCGTTTCTCGGATAAGCCGGCCCGATTACTGAAGCCGACTGATAGCTCGAAAGAAACCATGCTGCTCAGCGAACGCTTCGTGTCTACCCCGCAAAGACAAACGGCCATGGACCAGCTGCTGAACTCACTTGAAGATCGTAGTGCGAATTTAGAACAACAGACGATGGAAGAGAAAGATGGGACGGCGCCGGTACCGAAGGTGGCAAGGCTCCTACGTGATGGACAAGGCAAATTCATGTATATTGGCGACTCGGCGAGTTTGTCTTTTCTGCAGAGTGTCCGTCGCATCGTATCCTCGTCAATCGGTCGCTGCGAGTTCACCGAAGATAATTCCCGCCATTCAATGCTCGAGGCTTTCCAGAGTAGCTCGACTACACAGACGGGCCCGTTGGTACCGCCGCCAAGTAGCGAAGACGCCCAGCGACTGGCTCGCCAATATGTGCTTGCGACTAGTCCTTTGTTAGATCTGTTTGACGTCAATGAATTCTACTCGCAGCTGTTGAATTGGGTCCAGAATCCCACGGGCGACGAGGACACTGTGAGCTCCATATTCTATCTTGTACTTGCCATCGGGGCCCAAGTATCGGATACCAACCAGACCTTAGCGGAGAAGTACTTTGTCAGTGGCCGCCAGCTGGCGTTTTCGGCTTTCACAGAGACCCCGAGTCTCAACACCATACAGTCATATGTCTTAATTTCGATGTATATGCTCGGTGCTTGCCGACGCAATGGCGCTTTCATGAATCTTGGAATTGCTCTTCGTGCTGCGTATGCGGTCGGAATCCACAGGAAAGATGCGAATACGCTGTTCTGCATGCGAGAGCGACGGACTCGGGAACGCGTGTGGAAAAGTTTACGCATGATGGACCTCTTCCTCAGCGCCTCTTTGGGCCGTCCTCCTGCTACTTCAGACTTTGACTACGATCCGCGTGAGGACAACATAACACCAGGGGCCCAACAATGTCTACAGCCGGAAGAGCAGCTGTCTCTGACCGTGGTTTCGCTATGTCGCATTTTCGATCGAATTCTCACAGAAGTGTACATGAGGCAGGTCGTTTCAATCGGCGTTGCGGACACTATCTCAAATCAACACCGTGCCTGGGTCCGAAGTTTGCCGGCTTTTTTACGGATGCAAGCAGAGCAACTCGATGTTAAAACCCTCGAGAGTACCTTAGCTGCAGCCCATGTATTCGGTTCTTATTACTGGTCGATAATCCTGCTGACTCGGCCTTTCCTGATCTTCCGAGTCTCTCAACACGTGAAAAGCAAGAGCGAGTCGGCAACATTCCCGGAGAGCAGATCCAACAACTCCCGAATCTCGCTTTTTGCCGATGCATGCGTTTATTCCGCATTGCGATGTCTTAACGTCGTCGCCGACCTCTCACAGTACACGTCCCTACCACGACGGTTACCTTTCTTGGTCAATTCTGTTTTCAACTCGGCCGTCGTATTAGGGGCAGCATTCTTTGCCGACTATGACAATCTCCTCCCGCTGGAAGAGGGTATGGATAAGGCCGAAAAGTTCCTCCAGCTCTTTGTCCCGCACGACCCTCATGCCTGCCGCTATTTCCACGTTATTAAATACCTGCGAGGTGCAGTTACTGAATACGTTGGCCGCCGAAACCGTCAATGGATAGAACATCGCAGCAAACAAGTCGACCAGCTCTTTGGCGAGGTAGGCGCAGCCAATGAAACTTCCACGACGAGAAGTGACAGCTATGGTCCGGGTATCTCAACCCACCACGGAGACCAATCAAAAGTCCCATCCCCTCTATCACTGGACAAATTTACAGGAGGTCCGCTTGCCCCCCAAGCTATAGAGCAGTCAACTACGACAGTCCAAATCGACGATGGGATCTGGGACGGCTTATATGGTACCGAGGGGCCCTCACCTTCCCCGTATGACACGGCCATTTCCACCTTGACGACGACAGGTATGCCGATCGGTTGCTCACCCGGTGGCACAATTCCCATGGGTCAACCTGGAATGTCACATCACAGGGACCAAACACCGCTTTCTGATGCGATCTTAGCGGAGAACGGGCTCCTTTATATGGCAGAGGACCTCCCTGTTTTCGGAATCTGGGAAGATACTTGATCTCACCAACAGCCCCAGGTCACCGGCCTATCTCCCTCCGGGAACGGGGCCCCTTTGCATCGACGCTCTCAGAGCTTCTCATGGTAGACACAGATACCCTCAACGAGTAAGAAACTCTTGTACATGTATTTTCTCCACTGATGACTTGACTTTACGACTATATGACACGTTTCTTACCTGGAGGAGCTTGGCGTTGGATGATTCCATATAAAAACAGCTTTAGTTACTTCATCTGGCATGTTTTGGAGGGGGGAAAAGGAAAAAAAAAGAAAGAAAAGCAGACAAAGGAGAAAACTCAATAAAATCTATAGTGACCTCACGTAAAGAGCAAAGGAAGTCACCAACTCGGACAAAGTCTACACAAACTCCCAGCGGTCTATGCACACTTCGACCTCCAAACGAGAATCTGGTCTGTAGATAAAGTGGGTCATAGGCTCCTACGAACAAGGCTGAACACGAAGACATTTAGATTGGGCAGAGTTCGATGACGAATCTTACTCGGGCCGTGTATACTGTCAATTCTTCTCTCTCTTTCTCCCAGCCCAGAGGAGCTCTAACTGCTGACCGTATAGGTTGTAACTCGTTCATACTATCAAGGGTACGTGAGATTTATCACCCCTTAGCTCCAAAGTAAAGACCTGCTAAGAAAGCACCGACATACAAATAGGTGGATAGTGTATCCCCAAAGTAATAGCAACGAGAGGACATGACTCTATGACTAGACCTACTAGCACTGCGACGAATGGTTTTGGCAACTCGTTAAACTGCCCACTGTCTAGACCATCGAATATCGATATACACCACGGACCAAAAAGACGAGCGCAAAACATGCCCAAATCACCCCTAATCCATCTTTCCCCGGTCCTCGCGCGTCTCCTCCAACCATCTAGACACACTTTCCATGCTTCACGATGTCGTGCGTACTGCCGTGACAGGTAATCTTCCGGTTATCGCGAGAGCAGCTCTTCGAGCCACCCCCGTTCTGGACAACCCGACGCGGCTCGTTGCCACTACCGCAATCAGCGAGGTGGTACGTGCCGCCGTTGAAGGAGAAGTCGATATTGCACGGGCTCTCGGTGAGTCTGCTCAGCGTGATGCTCTTGGGACAGGCGGATTGGCCCTCGATCCAGACTACCCAGTGGTTGGCCTGGTCGGGGTTCTGCAGCTGCTGGCCGTATCCGATAGGGACGGACGCGGGAACAGGCGCTGGGACAGGCGCAGGGGAGGCAAGCGCCGTCGCGAGGAACGGGAGGGAAAAGACAAGGCTCTTGAGCTGCATTTTTGCGTCAACGGCGGTGGGTTGGAATGGTGACTTGTGATGAGTGGGAGGGAGCTGTTCCATTGATTTCGGGAGCCTTTGCGTCTTACCTTTTATACCTTTTTTCCGTCGTCGGCGTTCTGGCTTTCTTTAATCAGCGGTGTATGCGTTGATCCCTTCGGACGGGGTTACTTTGCTCGGATTGTGGCTTGAGTCCGCTCTGGTTGAATGCGACTCGTGCATTGCATCGAATAGTCTACCAGAGCTGGCACATTGCAGACCACAGCTGTCTATCCAATGGTACCCTCCAGATCCGAAACAGAGTGGCGATCACCAGTGGAACGATCTTTGCAGAGATCATCCCCGTATTCCCCAGTCACTAGTAATGGCGATCACAGATTGACCGAGTAATCAGACGAGAGTTCCCAAATTCTCACTCACTCATATCCACTTCCCCCCGCGCCAGTGAGGTAAAAAGTAAGACGCAAGACCTCCGATCGAGTCTTCCACGATGACCTGATCTGAGAAAAACCCCTGGTCCATAGGATCCAACGCAGCGCAAACACAGGGCAGTCATTGTAGACCCGCATCGCGACGGGACGCTTTCGCATTCCGAGTCAGCGGCGTTTGTTTCTCCACTGTTGTTTCCATGCTGATCCTGCCAAGGACAGGGGGGTGGTCCACGGTCGTGAAGAGTAATCAGATTCTCGTCCTGGCCTGGCCTGGACCCTGAAACTTCAATGATTAGTGAACGGCCAAGGAGGGAAGCTATGGGCTGATGCTTTATTCTTTCGGACTGATCAGTAATCGTTAATAGTTAATTTCAACATCGTATCTTGACGCTATTTAGATTCGATCGGTAAGATCTCGTGCTGCGAGTATGTTGGTTTTCGTGGATGGGTTTTGGGGCCTTTGCTTTAATACTGGCTGAGTGTGAACTACGGTGAAGAAAGAGAAAAGACGTATTTGATGTCAACTCTAAGTGAACATGCTGAAATACGAGTGCAGGTTCGGCCGGAGAAAGTAGCAAAAAAGCTTGGTAATCAACCTCTCTATCTTTACCTTATTCGTATCTTCGCAGAGGACCTGAAGTGGAGACCAGAAAGACACTTCTACGATCACTAAAGTAATCCTTCATGCAGGGCGGCTCGTATTCCCCCACGAATGGACCCTCGACTGCACGGGCTTTGATGGCTGACTCTTAGGGTTAAGGATTATGTGACGGATCTGTAGACAGCCTTGCATACACGATTGACGTGGCAAGATATGAGGAGAAACTGCTTTGAACATGGATATCTACCATCTCTTTCTATATACACCGCACAACATAGGAAAGACGCGGAAGAGCGACACGAGAACAAACAGCCAAACTACGACGGGGACTGATAGCAGAGATAAAAATAGAACCAGCCCCGGACCAAACGGAACGTTTCCGAAATAAACCAAACATGGAATTAGAAAGGGGAAATGTTATAGAGAGTGACAGACAAACCGTGGGGTAGATCATTCGGACAACTTCAAGCAATAGGTTGAGAACAAAGGAAATCGAGATCAGGTAAAGAACATGTCTTGAGAATTACCTATGGTTCAAAAGCGACGAAAACAAAAGGACAAGGCGGGAAAATTCTAGCTCGCTGAGGCTGCGTCACAATGGGAGAAAACTCGAGACGTTGCTTAGAACTTGACGGCGTAGATCGGGGAACGTGGCCCATAACTGAGGTTGCGGTACGCATTACGGCGTCAGAAGCAAGAAGACGCGGCTTATTTATGAGAGGCACTCGGAGCCGCCGGCGTGAAAAGGAAATAATGTATCAGGTATATGTCATGTGCCGCAGAAGCAAAAGGAATTATATACATGTTCAGATTAGAAACCGAACGGATTTGCGGGTGCTAAGAGGCAATGGTTAGGAATTGCTAGAAATCCACCGAGTTTGAGAGGGTGCTGGAACTTACTGGCTTGTGCAAGATTAGCCCGGATACCTGTCGGCTGGGGAGCAAGCCTCTTAGGAGCTTCATTTTTGACACCGAACCGGATCGGGGGCGCAGGTCCAGTCTTTTGCGGAGTCAGGGGTGCAGCTGTTGGCTGCTGGGGAATTGGTGGGATTGGTGGTGGAGATGTAGTGAAGGGCATGTTACCGGCCCCATTCATACCAGTGGGCTGAGGCTGCAGGGGTGGGGGAAGGATGGAGTTGATGCCGGTCTGCATTGGTTGCTGCAGCTGCGGTTGGAAGCCGAGGAAGCCAGTGGGCTGCGGTGCAAGTCCCTGGAAGCCAGCCTGGTTCTGCTGTTGTTGCTGCTGGATTCCAAATTGGGACTGTGGTTGGAAACCAGTGGGTTGGGGCATTAAGCCATTGTGGAACTGATTTTGAGGCATGAACCCGGTTGCCTGTGGTTGAAGTGATTGCTGGAATCGTTGCTGGTTTAGTTCGGCCAGACTCTGACCCGGAGCGGCCAGCGGAGGCCCTGCTTGAGGCAATCCGGTCAGCTGAGGCTGCAATGGAGGAAGACCAAAAGAGCTTTGCTGTTGAGGGAAGTTCTGGGGTGCCGAAAGTGGCCGCTGAGGCGGCGGCGGAAGCAGGGTGTTCTGACCCAGAGTCTGAGGAGGCTGTGGGCGTGGTCTGGAAGCCTGCTGGAACCCAGTAGCTTGAGGACTGAATCCCTGCGCGGGGCTCTGGAGCGGCTGCTGTGCCGGTTGGCCCAATTGCGAGAAGAAGCCGGGCGTGGCACCCGTCTGCTGTGGCAGCTGGGGTGTAGGCGCAGGCATTGCAGTAGGTTGAGGTTGGATAAGTGGAGGTGCTTGTGAAGCAGGCGAGGGCTGTGGAGCGGAAGTGGGTTGGGCAGCGGTTGGCTGTAAGGGGGGATGAAGGATAGATAGGTCTGCCAACGCTCCTATGAGCGGCTGCTGTGGCGGTTGAGTCGTCGCGGGCGATGCGGTAGTCGGAGGGGGGGTTGGCGTTGCAGCAGCGCCGGCGACTGGAGCGGGTGCCGGCACAGGAGCAGTTTGCTTGGGCTGCTTTACCTCCCACGCATCATCATCAAAACCACCTTTGATGGACTCCTCATTGGCAGCTGCAGTTGGAGAGGATTCGGTTGACTCGGTGGACTTGGACTCGTCCTTCTGCTCGAAAGCCTTGGGGTCAACCACATCTCCCGTCTGCGTGGCCGGTGCTGGTCTGCCTTTGCGAGTATTGTTCCGCAGAGCTCCCCCAGGACCGACAAAGAGACTCCCGCCATCTTCGCCGTTGCTGATGACTTCCTCTCCGCCGAAGCTTACATTGCGCAACTTCGACTTGGCACCAGTGCGGCTAAACTGGTTATCCAAGTAGCGCATCACTCGCAGAATATCGCCTTCCTTCAAGCCAAGCGTGCGAAGTACTTCCGGTGTGATATCGGGGAGAATGCTCTCGTCCATCGAGTCTTTAATGAAATTCTGAGCATACCTTTCACATTGGTGGGGACCGACTCCGGCCTTCAAGAAGAAGTCGAACCAATCATAATCGGACTGTTGGAAAGAAGCTCCAGCAAGCTCGGGGCGTTTATTCTCAGACGAAGACCGAGGCTTTTCTGTTTCTATACGCTGGACCGAACGACGTTTGATGTCAGAGAGGGGCTTGTCCTCATCCAACGACACCCCAGTGATTTTCTCGACGTATTCCAGATCTTGGATAGACATTTTCGAAATGGGGACTGCGATCTTGACCCCATTTGTCTTGTGGAGGTGAATTTTGCCATCTTGGAGACCAATGAATTGAGCCTCCACGGTGAAAGTCTTCGTGCGATCCGTCCACTGTCTAGTCTTGGCTGGATCAGGTTCTTGGAGGTCCATTAGTATAATTCGGACCTTGACAGTGTGGGGGAAACGAGATGCTTACTCGACTTCTGGCTACTCCGGCTATCACGCTTTTGGAGCTGCAGATACGAAAGTTAGTAGCATTTCGGATAGACGGGGTTGCCAGCCAGATAGCCAGGGAGTAAAGGACATACCTCTGTACTCCGCGAATCAACTGAATTAGTTCGCGATTTACGCACCGCCTGCTTGGCCAACCTTGATTCTTCGAGGCGATTTCTCTCCACTGCCGACAAGCCTGACTCAACACCAGATGGCTGACTGCCCGAGATATAACCGGTGATCTCGACATAACTACTGGGAACTACGCCCTCCTTTCCATTCTTCACGCGCCGTACCATCCACCACTCCTCGGATTTGGTGTCATCAAGAACGATGACTTCATCGCCAATATTTACCCCCACTTCATCATCTTGCTGTGCGACGAAATCATAGAGGATTTGGCCCTTCTTCTGTCCTCCACCCGAGCCAGCCGCAATGACTTCCCGTAGTCCTTCTGCCCGATAGGCCCCCGAGATCTCGCCGAGTGCGGCCACAATCTCTCGCGCAGTGTCCTTCGCGCCGGCATGAAAATCGACGCTTTTGCTAGGGCGAATCAAGTCCACAAAAACGTGTTTGCCTTCGATAGAGTAATGGGATAATTTGTCAGCCGTCCATTCCTGCTCTTCCCCATCGTCTTCTGGTGAGATGAAGATCGTTCCAGTAGCGATGTTGATGCCCAAGGTTGTGGGCATCTTCTTTCGTTTGCCCATCACTTCGACCATTTCATTGACATTGTAGATATGATAGCCGGAAGGAGAGCGGGGCGCCTGGCCGACCCTGTTGTACGGCGGAGACTCCTTCACATGTCCTTTACGATCCTGCTCCTGGACCTCTGGGATTCGAGGAGGACGCGGGGGTAGAGTTGGCGACCGGGGAGACTCTACACGTAGAGATATCTGCTGGGACGGAGGACGCTGCGGCAGAGTGGGTGGCGGCGGCGACGGCTCCCTTTGGTCGATTGGTTCGGGTTCATATGATGGTTGGGGCCGAGGAGGTGGCGGCACAGCCCTGGTAGCTCCCGGCTCCGCATGCTGTTTGTGAATGATATCCGCAATCGCGGCGGCGGCTGGGTTCTGGATGGTGTCGATGGGTGAACTCGCGATGGGGGTACTGGTCTCTTCCATCGGTACGGCCGCTGGGCGCTGCGGGATATTCGGAGGTGCGGCTACTTCAGCGGGAGGGGCCGGGGGGGCAGACGTTGTTACGGGAGAGTGAGCAGTCTGTTCCACGATCTCGATATAATTTGCCGGAGCAAAACCGAAATCTCCGTTGACTCCAACTAAGGTCCAGTCTGGGTCTGCCGTGTCGTACACTGCCAGTTCTGCATCTTCGGAGAAGGATACCTCTTCATCTGTTTGGCGTGTGTAGTCGAAGAGGGCTCTGGCTGAGTGAATTGGCTGGGCCTATACATTCAATCCAATCTCGCAGTTAGTTAGATGTCCAAAGCAACGGTGATCTACTGTCTCCCCTTGAGGGTGGGAATGACCACCCACTTCGGCCGGAGGACGGAGGACTTGCAGGGGTACAACGAGGCATGCTCAATTCCAAACTGAACAGCGGAGTGTTCCAGGAGACACCCTTACCTCATCTATGTAGTTATTTGGTACGAGACCCTCAGGCTCATCTTGATCGTCACGTTCCGCCTTCTTCTTGGCTTTCCACCAATCGTCTTCATCGTTCTTCTCCAGAAGGTATAATAGATCACCCTCGTGAAGCTCTAATTCACCTTGCGCCTGGGGTTCGTAGTCGTAGAGGGCCGTGTATACACCGAGGAAACCCATTGTGGGCGCCGTCAGTTGGCAGACCGGGAGAGGATTCCGCCAATAGTATTAAACGTAAATGGTGTCTGGCTGTTACTGCCGTTGCTGCTGCTGCACCTCAGGGCAGCGGTCTTCAGTGGTGGAGTAATCAAAGAGTGTTCCCACTTGGACGGTGGGAGAGATATTGGACAGTCGACTCTCGCAGGCCAAGAGGAGTGGTTTAGTTAGTTCGTGGTGGTGGGCTTGGCAATTATGCACTTCAGATACCGATATCGAGCCAGAGGCCACACCACAATGGTAAAATCGAAAGGGAGGGAGGATGAGGGAAGGGCGCAAAGAAGAGAGCTCCCACAAGGACCGTTGACCTGACGGCGGGGTGGAAGGAGACAATGAAGAGAAATACGGAAGAAAACTTATGGAGTCGGGAGACAAGAGAGAAGAAGTTGGCCGATCCGTCCGGTGTGGTTTGGCTCCAAGTGACCAGAGGCTGTGAGGGGGGGCGCAGCCTTAGGCATCAGGCCTTACGGTCACGTTTTCTGCACTCAACCCTCAACCACAAAAGTTCAATTGGTTCAATGATGCTCAGTAGAAGGATTCTCTCGAGTATCTAGTCCTTGACCAAATGCAAATTGAGTCAGAGATTCAGTCATAGTCCTTGATCTTTCCCATACTGCTCGAGCGACTGCAAGGCTATATTGAAATGACCTGAACGGTGTCATTGTACTCCCGTAAACCAGATGCTGTCAGGCTATTTGGAACGAGCTCTGGTGAAAAGCTGGTGTGGGGTTCAAGGATAATCGTAGTATTGGGTGAGACCATCATCGAGGTCCTAGTAATAGTGATCATACAGCATCCTACGCCATCCATAAGCCCTATTTTCATGATATGATGAGAATCCAGCTGCACGAAATTATCCACGACACTACATACTATAAATACATCCAGGCCACGAAGCGAGTCTCAATAGTATCAAAAAACATACAGTGTCCCAAATATAATGGGTGGGGTCATACAGACGTCGTGTCTCCCAAGTCATCCATGGATCACCTCACCAAGCGGTTAAGTCCATCATTGTGACCAACGGAGTTACACAGCCCGCCGACAATCAAACTCCCTGCTGCATTGTACTGACTCCAAGAACAACCACAACACAAATAACATAATGACCCATTTCCACGCCCGATCGCGGAAACCTCTCATCAACCGCCTCATTAAACACCCGAAACGCAAATCAGTCTTTCTCCCAGATACTCCAGAAGACGAACACCCACACCCACGCAAGACTGCAAAAGAGGTAGCCAACACGATTCTTCATTACCTTGCCCAGCTCGGTGGTGCAGCTCGGGCTATTCCCGTTCATGATTGCGGCTATGGACGGCATCATTGGGGACAGACGCAGGACAGATATGCCCAGTGAGTCTGTGGATCTGTTCAGGTTGGATGATTCTTGACTCACTGGAGTTAGTCTCTTGACTGGGGATGATGTGGAGGATACCCTCTGTCTAGTGAGGTCGAGGCCTCTTCGTTGATGGAAGTGGTGTATGATTTCCATGAGGATGGTTTTGGTTCACAGTGTTTGCGGTGTTGGATCTTGTTTGGATAGGTATATGATATAGATACGAGTGCTTCTGGTTACGATTGATGACGTTCTTTATGATATGGGCTTTCCAAGCAGAGACGCTTCTTGCTTATATGATACAATGCTTGTATGTTGACGATCCAACTGGATTGGTAGTTGGCTAGGACGAGAGAACCATACATAGACGGACACATACATATACACGATGTATGTCCGGGATATGAAGATGAATCTGTCTAGTGACGTTTAACTGCCGATAACCAATGAATGGCCTCAAGAATGTACTGCATCTACAAACCGTCGAGGAATAAAATACCGCGCGTCTAATTCAAGTAGTTACAGTTCATCTTTGAAGATTTCTTCACTGCCCTCGTCCGTCTTCTCGGCCGGCGGTTGCGCCTCTGGCTCGTCCTTGGGTTTACCCTTCGAGCCTTTCTTCTCCGTGGAAGCCTTTGCCTGTGGCTTTTCCAGGGTACCATGTCCCTCCGCTGACTCGGCCCCGGAATCGGCGGTTCCCTCCTCCCCTTCGTCGGTGTCCACAATGCCTCTTAACCCACGCTCTCCATTAGCCGTGACATGTTCCAATGTCCAATCCTTGCCTTGAGCAATCTCTTCCAGTCGGGTCTTCAGCGTCTCAATTTTCTCCGGGTCGAGGCCAAGTTTCTCGAGTTCGGTTTGGGCTAACTGGAGCACCTCCCCGTTCTCACGTTTTGCCACCACTTCCACTTTCTCTTCTCCGGCGGATGCCACGCGTCCTTTCTCGATCTGCTTGCCTTCCATGCCTACCAGATTCTTGGCACCGACTTTAATGTCGCCAATGATGGGAAGATCTGACGTCGTGGCGGCCGATTCAACTAGTTTCTGAGCTAGGTGATACTGATGCATCCCCTCCCAGTCGGGGACCTGATCCGGAGAGAGAACCTCACGACATTCAATCGAATGCATCTCCTCCTGCTGCGGGGGCAGGAATGCGACGTCATTACACAAGCGCGGGGTATAGATGACCATCAAGTAGGCGCACGTCGTCTGTTCCTTGATCCAACCAATGCGATCTGTCGATTGCGGATGACAATGGAACTGAACCTCGATCTTCCGATTCTTCCCCGTCAAGTCACACCTGGAACCGCCGTCCAAGTGCTGCACCAGATATCGCGACCCGCCTTTCGTCTGGAGCTCGGCAACATCCGTCGTCACCGTCTTCTTCCGCTCTCCTTCACCGCTCCCCTCGTCATCGTCATCGGCTCGCGGGAACCGTCCCAGAATAAAAGCGTGTGTGGTGGGATCTTCCATGGGAGGATAGTTAGGGATCCCACTACCCGAGGGCAGCGCGTGGAATTGTTTAATTTGCTTCTTGTAGCAGAACGAGTAGGACCACCAGCCCGAGACGTAGTACATGCATTTCCCTTCCATCTCGCTCAAGAGTTCCAGGCCGCGATCCATGGCCCGGACAAGCTCCTGCTTTTTCTCGGCCTCGTCGGAGTCCTTCGTTCCATTGACCCGACTCCGTTCATCCTTCTTGACCTGCGGGATTTGACAGAGAAACCGTCGGCTGTCAAGGATGAGCTCTTCGTATGTGAGCTCGGATCCCCCTGGTTGTCGCGGGGTATTCTCTTTTGCCTCGTGCGTGCGATCTTTCAAAGGTATTTGAGACTTTTGCAGGGAGTTTCCGTGCTGTCCACTGAAGACCGGAGGGCGTCCTTGTGCATGGAGCAATTCTTGCGCGTGAGCATCGAGGATGTATTCGTCCGGGAAGAGAACTTGGTACTGAATTTCGGTCTGCGGTTAGCAACTGGGGCGGGGTGTCTAGGGCCGGAGATCTACTGTACTGTACCTGAGGAAATGCCAGTAGATCATCATGAATATTGAAGGTTTTCTTGCCCGCGAGGGCGGTAGAAGTTGCACATGCTAGCGTTAGCAAAGACGCTACGATTCGGTCGCGCCGACCCATGGCTGTAAAGTACGACGATAAATGTGGGTATCCCTGGGTGTTTTCCTGGTTTGCGACAATCTGGCCTGATGAGAGTTTCAGAAGGGGAAGGGTTCTTTATGACCCAACCAGCTTAATAGTCTATGGGTGGTAATGTGAAACAGTACAAATAAATAGTTCAATTGATCATGATGGTATTATCATGGAAGATCACGATGAGGGACAGCCCTCGCAGCAGTGGGAAAAGCAACATGACAGCTTGTTGGAAGATCGACTGTTGGGTTGGTCTTATCACCACGTGCTGTGAAACTAAGTGCCGAAGCGTTCTTGATTGACAAGCCAGGTTGTAGACTACCTACGGAGTACTACGGAGTACTTCCACTACTACTACTACTACTACTACTCCTCCTCCTCCTCCTCCTCCTTAATACTAACTAGTTTGGGTGTGTTCTCTCCTGATCAATTGAATCAAAAACTCCTCCAAATACAACATGAGAGGTTCTTCAATCAGCCATGACTTAGCATTACCTAAACCCAAACCAAACCATGGGCCTTCTGCTGAGCGAAGCCTGAGTCAGTGACTGCGGCACCTAAAGCAGCCTAGCGCCCTGCTGACTGGGATCTTTGTCAGCTCCTCATCTCCAGAATTGTCAATGCTTTCAATGCTTTGTAGGTTATTAGTCAATTGACTAACTTCCGTATAAGAATTGACTAAATGGCACCGGAGTATGGCACCGTCCCAAGGGCTCCAGGAAATTCTACTACTTTCTCGGGATTCATACAAACCGTATAAATATCTATCCTCCCGCACCGATGAGACTCTTTCTGTCATTATCAATCGCAATCACAGCTATTATCCTATCGCGATATTCTAGCCATCTCCAAACACTTATAGTCTCCTACGGACAAACCCCAGACTCCACGCGACTAGTACAAACCAACCAAACCACCATCAACACCAACATAACCTCCCAAATCAACGCAGACGCATTTCCCATCACAATAACCGACCCAACTAACAAAATGGCCGTCCCGCGCACAATCCGCCAAGTCTTCCTGGCCATCGAACAGGCCGAAGGCGCGGGCGCTCGAGTGCGCCGCTCCATCGGCACCCCCAAGCTCCGCAATTTGAGCCCCTTCCTGATGCTCGATCACTTCACCATCGGCAAAGGCGCCGGCTTCCCCGACCACCCCCACCGCGGTCAAGAAACCATCACCTACCTCCTCTCCGGCGGCGTCGACCATGAAGATTTCGCCGGCAACAAGGGCACCATTGGACCGGGCGATCTGCAATTCATGACCGCCGGTCGCGGAATCATGCACGCCGAAATGCCCCACGAGAATGCCGACGGCAGCCCCAATGTCGGCATGCAGTTGTGGGTCGATCTGCCCAAGCGACTTAAGATGTGCGAACCGCGGTATCGCGATCTGCGCGCCACCGAGATCCCCGTCGCCACGGTGGATGACGGTCGCGTCGAGGTGAAGGTCATCTCGGGTCAGTCGCATGGGGTGGATTCGGTGCGCGATTTGGCCTATACCCCGGTGTGGTTGTTGGATGTGACGATTCGGCCAGGCGGGCGTCTTGCGCAGCCGTTGCCCAAGGGGTGGAATGGCTTTGCGTATACGCTTTCGGGGTCCACGGTTTTCGGGTCGAATGATGCGACCAAGGTGGTGAAGGAGTTTCACAACGTGGTGTTCGACCAGGGCGGCGATTATGTGGAGGCGTCGGTGCCGGATAATGCGGAGTCGGAGTCGAGGTTCATTCTGGTGGCCGGTCTGCCGTTGGATCAGAAGGTCGTGCAGTACGGTCCGTTTGTCCTGACGAGCCAGGAGGAAGTTTACCAGGCGATGGTGGACTATCAGACGGCGTCGAATGGGTTCGAGAGGGTTCGTGGATGGGAGAGTGAGATTGGAAAGAGAATGGCGTTTTAAATAGAGCTTTCCCTTGGTCCGGACGTGGTTTTCTGTACTCTTTGATGATACTCAATGTGGCGTTTGTTTTGTGATCTGCTTCAAAGTGTTGAAAATGTTGCACATATTTTACGAGGTCCAGTTTCAATAGAATATAATTACCGATGATGGTTGAGACTTTCTTTGTTAGGATCGCAGACGTCCAGTAATACCTCTAGTGAATTTCATTTCTCTTCCGATCATGTATTGAATTAATATCGCAAGATCAAACACCCACCCCCCGCCCCCAAAAAAAGAAAGAAAGAAAGAAAGAAAGAAAAGAAAGTCTAGGAAATTAAAAGAGGAAACAAAGAGAATGGTTCCGGCCCAAGTTGAGAAAGGAAATCCGATATCTCGAACGAGTCCCACAAAACACACCATCTTACAACGTCACTGCGTTGGGCTTCGGCCCATTTCCTTTTACGGCCCTCCTGATGCTTACTCAGATCATCGTTATTGAACCGTATTCATTCACTATCTTACATGGCATGGCGATCCCAGCTTCGGGGGAAAAGAAGGTTGTCTTATATGGGGGTGCTTACATGCTGTGAGAAGCTTGCTGCTACACCCCGGCGCACACGGTCGCTTATTTGGCGAAGTGAAGGTCATAGCCCAGCCACCTACGAGCGTTTACGCCCTCAACGTCCAAGCCTGGGGTACCGTAGGTCAGTGGCGCGTAAAACCAGAATCCCCAGACGGTGACGGCCAAAATAGAAAGGGTGGCAACCCAACCCGCAGCGAGTGACTTGCGGCTCATCCGCTCCTTGGCCGTGACAAAACGACGGGGACCAACAGATTTGAATTTGCCGGACGGATCACTCTCGCTGGTAACAGGCTGGATAGCCGGTGCTGGCTGAAGGTTGAAAATGACCTCAATCAAAGCGCCTGCCACCATGCAAGAGGCAAGATGGGCGGGAAGGTAGTGGTGTAAGAAGCGCTGACGACCCATCAACCAGAAGGGGAAGTAGTGGGCCGCCCAGCAGAGGAACAGAAAGCCGGTGCTGTTGTACAGGCGGGAACGAGCACCAAGGCCCCAGACTAAACAGTCTACGATCAGTTTCTACAGCTCCGGTATTGGTTATCTCACAGGACTTACCTTCTTCAACGGCGTCCACTCCACGGCGGAGCGACAAGTGATCGGCACCAATCACACCAGCGAAAACAGCCAAGAGACTGCTAGCAATCCACCACCCGATCGGGTTACCCAGGAAATAAATCTGTTCGCGGGTATCGTTCTTGGTCCAGAAGCTGACGCCACGCAGGAGGAATGGCCACTGGAAGGGTTCACTCGCGTACGGGTGGCTGCTGGTCAGGGCATTGTTATGGAAGAATATGGCACGCTGGAGCTCCAGGTATTTCCGAAGGAAGGGCAGCTGCTTCACCTTGCGCTCTTCCTTGACCCTGCGAGGGCTATCTTCCTCCAACGACTCAATGGAGTCGGCGAACCACAAGTTGCTGGTCTGAAGCACGTTCTTGTTACCGTTAATCTCGGCTTGCTTGAAACCCCACTCGGGCAAAGGAGTCGTGTGCGTCCACATAGCCACTCGGGTGGGATAATGAATCAGTTTGAAGTGACTCGACAGAGTCCTGAATTCCTGACCCTTCTTGCCATTCTCAATCTTAATCTCAAACAGGGTCTCGTTGCGTCGTTCACCATTGCCCACATCCCTAGTCACTGTTGTGAACTCTTGGTTGGTGGGATAGAAGGGGGATGCAACGTCGTGAGTCAGGAGGATCGAATCCGTACCCACGTGAAGAAGCTGGACAAGATCACCGTTGCGCACACTGTGACCCTGGTCACCATTGTCCTCCAGTGATACCGTGGGAAGAATCTGCCACTGGTTGTTGGTGTCATTGAATGGGTAACCGGTCACCTGCTGGCCCTGGCTAGAGATTCGGCCATCGTCATAGCGAAGGGGGTACCGTTCCCAGTGACTGTGGAGGAAGACCTTGGTATCCTTGTGCCGGATAGTGATCGCGTCATAATACTGGATTCCGATGGACTCGGCCGCCAGGGCATTATCGCTGAGGGTTTCTTGGAATTCAGGGGTCATGAAATCGTCACCGGGCCCAGAACGGGTCAGAATGGCAAAATGGACCTGGAACCAGAACAGATAGAAGAAGAAGGGCACCACAATGAGGGCAAGGGCACGGGCTGCGAAGTGCTTGGACCACTCCAGCATGCTGAGAGTGCCAGCGGGACGCCTGATATCCAACAAGTTCCACAAGTCGACCATAACCGCAGCGCCGATGGTCACGAAAGTGAACACACCGACATACTTCGTGGAGATGACGCAGCTGAGAGACACGCCAGTCAACAACAGCCACTTCCACCATTTCCGTCCAAAGGGTTCGTGGCGCAGCTTGTAGAAGCGAACGTAGCACAAGATGCTCAGGGCCATCGTGATGACCAATGTGGCATCCAGAAGGATCAATCTGTCCTCCCCAATGTGCGCATTATCAAACAACACAAGCCCAGCAGCCAGAACACAGGCAGGCAACGAGTATCCCGACTCCCACATGATCAAAAAGACTATGGGGATTGTCAGTGCACCGAGCGTCGCGGGTAGGGCACGGAGAGCCACATAGGGGACCTTGTTGTCGATGTACGAATCGCCGATGTTGTCAAACGCGAAGTGGCCGTCATAGCCGACGAGCCAGCCCATCGCCGCGAAGAGAAGTTTGCCGAACGGAGGGTGAACGTCGAAGAAGTACGTACGTTGCAGGTAGTACGAGGCAAACTGAAACACATGGTCGCGTTAGACACATCCTGCCATTCCTAGAGCTATAGACAACCTACCTTTCCAAAGTGCACCTCATCGAAGACGACTTCATTGGGGTAAGAGATGTTGTAGAACCGGGTGATGAATGCCAGCACAGTCAAAATGGTTATGGCCAGCCGATAATCCCATTCTGACTGCGGCTTGGGGGTTGCACCCTGGTTGACAGGAAAAGGAGAGGAGACATTGTCAGAGGGTTCAGGGGACGTCTCCTTCTTTCCGACTCTCTTTCGGAGAGACGGTGAAGACGTTGCGGACATTCTCAGTAGCTATAGTAACCGATGAGAATAGAGGATCGTAGAACCAAAGATCACTTAATGAACTGCAATCGGTGGTAGCAATTGGTTAGCTCAAGCACGGAGAATACACACTGATAATTACTCCCCATGCAAAGACATACAGAAAGTAATCAAGAAGAGGGCATTATATGATAACGAAAGAAAGATATAAAAAAAGAAAGGCTTGTTGTCGTGCGGCAGATGGAAGAGGGGAGCTGATTTGAGCTACTAAAGTTGGCTTGCGTGTCTTCAGTTCCATACAAACGTCGGAACGGAACAAGACGGCCACCCGAACTTTATTGCTCCTCGACTTGACCCAATGGAAATTAAACCGTGGCTATTAATCAATCCGTTCGGGTCCACGTTCTATATTTAATTTCGGGATTTCACTTCTGGGCTCCATTTGGCGTATTTTCTTATTCCAGCTTTCTTTGTCATGTTAAAATAAATAATAAAAAATAAAAAAATACAAGAATAAAATAGAGACAAGAAAGGGGAAGAAGGGGTGATCAAATCGAATAGAAAACAGTGGGATATCCAATGCAACCTAAGAATGACACTCCAACGCTGAAACGTCATGATCATCAAACGGAGTATTATTTAATTACAAAATCGAACCTGTGCATTTCTTAATCATGATCGGAAACATTCAGCAACTCCACCTCCGTCTGGACGAGCGACTGAAACTCCGCCCGAGTAATTCCAGTGGCTTTAGCAAGCCGAAACAGACTCTTGATGGTAGAGCTGATATGCTGTTTGACGCCCACTTCGCATGCGGATTGATTCTCTGCCTCCAACTCTAGCCTCGCCACCGCCTCCGAGCTAGTAGACGAGGCAGATGACGGTCGAGGGTGGTTCAGCGCCATGCCGGTGTTTCCATCACCATTCATATGTGGTGGGCTCCTAGCGTCTTGACTATCGGCATGCGGTTTGAGAAGACTGGCCAGCAGGTCTCCAGACAGGGAAGAAGGTCCGATCTCGGCCTGTTCTTCCGACGGGTCATGATTGTCCATCACAGGCTGGACATCCGCATACCGCGAGAAGTAAGACGCCTCCGACATGTCCTGGTGCTGACGGGCGGAACGTGCATTAGCCGCAGGTGTTTTGACCGACGGGGTCCTTCCGGGCGTAGCATCATACTGGGCCCAGTAATCGTCGTCATCATCCGCCTCGTCTTGGGCTGCTTGCTCCTCTTTCTCCGCTGCTCTTGAAGCATCCTCCACCAACTGTTCCTTTGAACGCATATTTGCCTCAGCGATCGACGGCCACCATCCTCCATCATCGTCTGTGTTGCTTTCATGGGGCAAAACTTGTGCGACGCGCCACCCGGGTCCCTCGCCATCATTGTCGTTGGGGCACCACAGATAAACGGCCTTCAAGCGATAGTCGGTGAGCAGAACGCGGCACTGCAGAGTCTCTTCATCCAACCGCTTATAATCCACAGGTATCTCATCGGGCAGTTCAACTTCCCCGGACACTGGGTGTGGCTCGAAGCTCGTCTCATCCACCACCGTCTGGAGACGCTCCGCTTTCTCGGGCTCCCAACACAGCAGTCGCAGCCATGATTCGGTCGGAGAGACGGAGAGAGCACTGAGAACCTGAACTCGCTGGCGTAGCACAGGCGACAGAAGAGGCAGGAGTGCAGGTGGGGGTTGCGGTGATACAAAGGCTGTGGGGAGGCAAGCCAGTAAAGGAGGGAGAAGGGAACGAGGTTCAGGAGGGGAGATCCGTTCGACCATGGCGACTGACAATACTTCCCCGGTAGACAGACCAGTTCCGAGCTTCGGAAGGGTCGTCGGAGAAATGGAGTTTTTTCCTTCTTTCTTGCTCAAGACGGGTCTCGTTGGCGGTGAACAAGGGAGAAAAGAATGAAAGGAAAGGGACCATGAAAGAGAGAGAGAGAGATACGGAGTACTGAAAGAAAAAGGAAAGGAACTCCCCAAGCTAGCCAGCTATATCTACCACCAGTTGGACCGGGGGGGTGGAAAGGGGTTGCTTTGCATGGGTACGAATTTCTTGGTCTCCTTTCACCCGATGAGGGGAGGAAGAGGAGGGGAAGTTGGGCGTACGTCTCTCAGTTGTGGGGTTCGACGTTGGAAAAGTTGGAGCCACTGCAAGTCTACAGAAGCCCGAAGGCACCATTTCGAATTCAGTCAATTTGTTCACTTGTACGGAGTAGCCTGAGCTGAGATCAGTGTGAAATTACCCTAATGTAAGTTCTTCACATCATGAGTCCCTTATTTAACTACTACGGAGTAGTCCTGATACTAATCTTCAAGACTAGTGATATGATCTTCGCCAACTATTATCACTAGTAATTTAATCATAAGATCGAATTGGACTCAGTACGATACGTCTTTATTTCCATTCTTTTTCTCTTTCTTTTCTTTTCTTTTCTTTTTCTTTCTTTCTTTCACTGGCTTTGAAAAATCCAAATATTAACTTATTAAGTGCTTATTTGAGGCTGACTAACCATGTGACTTGCTATACTAAGCAAAGTCCCGGTCAACAAATCCATACATTCGGAATTCCGCGTTGGCAATTTTGTTGCCAGGTACTCCTTGTGGGATGTCCAGTACCTTTTCCATGACTATGTCGTCAGATATTATATATCAAGCAAACTTCTCGCTTCTCCCTTCTCACCTCTTTTCTTTTCCTTGTTCTTTTTTCATTGAAAATCCAACTCAATCCTGGCTGAAAACGTGGCTGTGCGTGCTTGCCGTCAGGGATCACAAGAGTTCCGCAGATTAACTGCAGTCACGGCACGAAATCTTGCCGATAAAAGCTGTGCCGCACCTTCCAAAATTCAACTCATGGATGGATTTCTCCTGGCTTTCTTTACCATTTCTAGGCCTTGAATGACCATGGAACACGAAAGTTAAAGGTGAGAGTGATTTCAGGAAAAAGGACAAAACAGTCATCCCATCATGATTGAACAAAAAGTTCCCGAGGTAGCCATGGCCTCGCCATTGACCACAAATGCGGTCCATACTAGTGGTGATGAAATTGTGGAGGCAGCTCTTCCGGAGGAATTGAAGGAATTGGAGAGACGACTTCGCTGGAAGGTGGACTTGCGCCTTTGTACCATTGCCGGCATTCTCTGTAGTCTGAATCTCCTCGACTCGGGCATTCTCTCATCGGCCTCGGTCACCAGCATGCTCAGCGATCTGGATCTCGGAGGGAACCGGTACTCGGTATCGATTTTCATCTTTACCATAGCCTCTATTGTGTTTCAGCTACCCTGCACCGTGGCCGTGCGTTGGCTGGGCCCGCGGATTTGGTTCGCCGCTATTACATTCTGTTTCGGCCTGCTCACGTTATGTACAGCGTTTGTTCAAACGTGGAAACAACTTATCGTCCTTCGTGTGCTTCTGGGCATGGCCATGTCCGGTATATATCCCGGTCTGACCTACCTAATCAGTACCTGGTACACGCGACGGGAACAACAGCTTCGATTTGCATTTCTTCAGTCGGGGGAGGTCACCGTGTTGGCCACAGGCACGATTGTGAATTACGGTCTGAACCATTTGGATGGTCGAGCAGGATTGAGAGGCTGGCGTTGGATGTTCCTTGTGCAAGGACTCGTCACTTGCGTCCTTGGTATTGTCACGTACTGGTGGATGGTTGATTTCCCTGAAAACGCACATCGGAGCTTTTCCTTCCTCTCCGAGCCAGAGGCGCAATTGGCGGTACAGCGCATCCAAGCAGACCGTGATGATGTGGTGCCCGAACCTTTCTCATGGCGCAAGGTTGCTGTTAATTTTTTGGACCCGAAGCTATACGGGTTCGCATGCATGTTCTTCATTCTCAACCTGGTTTCGACCGCCTTGGCCTACTTTCTTCCGATCATTCTTCAATCGGGAATGGGGTTTTCGAGCAACGCAGCTATTATCCTGTCGACGCCGGTATGTCCAGTACAGTGCTTCACTTGTGATCCCCCTCATATCATAGTGGTTTGAAATTCATCTGCTAACCGAACCAGCCATATTATTGGTCAGTTGTACCTGTGCTTTTCACGTCCCTTGTTGGAGACACCTACCGGTTACGTGGACCACTGATCACCTTCAATGCCCTTTGCCTCATCGCGGGTTTCTTGATGTTCGGTCTCCCCTCCTCCACTCAAGTTACCGTGCGGTACATCGGGACATTCCTGGCAACCGGCGCATATGTCTCTAACTGGGCGGCGCTGAACGCATTCATGGCCAACAATATTGTGGGCCAGTGGAAACGCGCTACCATCGCAGCCGCAGTATCTGCATGCAACGGCCTGGGAGGAGTGGCGGGCAGCTATATTGTTCGGCAGCAGGAAGCGCCGCAGTATCAGACCGCTGTGTGGGTATCTGTGGGGTAAGTATTGATCTGTCAAAAATGCTACACGGTTTGAGCTGAGGCTAATTGCTGTAGCTCCCATGTTCTCATGATTGCCATTGTGGGCATATTCACCCTCTTCTTTTACATCTCCAATCGCCAGCAAAAGGTAGGAAAGAGGATTTTACAAAACAGAGTATGTTCCACCTTTTCTGATAAATACAAAGCTTCGTTGCTGACCTGCACAGGCGCACTTCCGGTATACCTATTGATTTAATAATTATCCCACCAAGATATGGTTGTTAAGAGGATCAAAGTATGCATCACGAATATAGCGAATGTCCCAAAAATTACAGAGATTCCAAGGTTGCCATTATGAATCTAGGTGTTATTCATTTTCCCTTACGAGAAAGCCATATTACACTCAAGACCTCGAATATCAATCATGTGCTCTGGAGTACATTGATTCAAAATGGGATTCAATTACTTTATAACCCTCCACTCATATCAGTTCTATCTAGCACTGAACAAGATGCCACGGGCTACTGTTTGATGGACACTTTTTCAGTATCACAAGAAACCTCGCCCCTTTTACCCTCCTGCTCAGCCACCAACGTACTAGCATCATAAGACCCGAAGTCACGCAGCTTGACCCCCAAATGAAACATCAGATCAATCTGCTCAAGAGTCTTACCCCGACACTCTGGCACGAAGAAGAAGGTGCAAACAAAGGCAAGGACCGCGATGGCCCCAAATATAAATCCGACCTTCGAGTTGAGACCGGCATATTTGACATCCACTAGATAAGGGATAGAGAAACTGACGGCAAAGCTGGACGACACACATTAGTATGGAATGACTTGGGAGGCTAAGGTAGAAAGAGGATGGGGTGATAATACTTCGAGAGAACATTGACAAAGAACCCTAACTGCAGCGTCATATCCCTCAACCGCAGCGCCGGCAGCTCAGTGGCTACCACGTATGTCTGTGGTCCCCAACCCAGGGAGAATCCGATGGCCATGACCACGTACATACCCACGACACCTCTTTTCAGGGAAGTAGTCATGGGATCTGCAGTCCCCAAGCCTCCCATCGTCAACAAGCCCGCCGCCATTACAGCGGAGCTTGCTAGGAGCATAGGCCTGTATCAATCACCCGGTCAGTATATGAACACACCTTAAAACAAAAGAAATGAGGAAGAAAACAACATACCTCCGCCCAACCCGATCAGTAAAGCCCAACGAGCTAAAAATGGACACCAAATTCAGCAGCGAAAGTATAACCGTCATATTGAACGGATTGATAGTCCCCAACTTCTTCACGTAAACAGCACCATACTGGGAAGCAAACGCCTGTCCAGTCCCCTGCTGAAAGAAATTGACCATGAGCACCAGCGCAGTTCGCTTCAGATTCACCCCCTTGACCAGGTCACGCCAGTGGCCCTTTTCGGCCTCTTGCTCGAGCACAGTCTGCAGCTCATGGAATTCTCTGTCGATCTGCTCGACTGTGAAACACCCTTGACGGAGTTTATGCAGATTCGCTTTAGATTCTTCCACGCGGCCTTGTTGGAGAAGCCAGCGTGGGCTTTCCGGGACGAACCATATCAATGATAGGACGATTGTTGGGACGATATAGAAGAGGCCCAGGGGGATGCGCCAGGCTCGATCGTCTTGAATACTGCTTGTACCACGGCAGATGGAGTTGACAATGAGGCCGCCTAGGATGAGGCTGAATTGGTAGGAGCCTACGACGAGGCCTCGGACTGGGGCAGGGACTATCTGCCGTCAGTTATGGTCACCAGGACGAAAGAATAGACATGGATCGAAGGGCTGTGGGAAATGAACTCCGTTTGCAACTCCAGCAAGACTTACCGATCTCCGATTGAAACGTTGGTACAACGGAGAGCTCCATCCCAACGTAAACATAATTCAGAATCCGGGCAGCGAGAATCTGATTTCGATGCTTAGAAGTAACAGCGATCGTCGCCGTGATGAGAGCATAGCAACTCATCGAAAACATACACCATCGTCTACCAAACCGGGCGGAAACTTGACTACCGAGGAGCACGCCTGACGGATTAGCATCAACAGCCACACGTTGTAGAGGGAGAGCCGTACCAACAGCAAATCCAATATAGTTCAAACTGTTGAAAAGGGACAACCAGGCTGGATCTAGGGCATATTGCTTGGTCTGAGGGTTATAATGGCCGAATCGTTTGTCGAAGGCGTCCATCGCCTGCGTTGTAGCAAAGCCCTGGTTGTCGAAGCCATAGTTAAAGGATGAGATGGCGATGAGAGAGCAGGCTAGGGCTAGTCTGGTGTTGAAGTATGAAAGGAAATTTGGCCGTCTCATGGTGTGTATCTGCTCAGGGCTTGATTTCTCGTGGTCGTCGTGTGTATCTTGCGAATTGTTGGATCATATAAGTAACTCAGCTTTGCACACCAAGACATGTTCCCTCTGTTATCGTGTCTGATGAGACAATAGCTCGTGTTGTTGGCATCATTTCTGTCCCGATTGTTCTTCAGTGTGATATCTGGTTGTTTAGGGATGTCGGCTGTCGGTGCCGACGTTGGGGGAAGGATTGATAAATAGAGGTACGTATAACCTCACTTCTCGCTTATTGTGGATCACTGGTAGCAGATCACGCAATTTAGGGGCCCACCTCCGCAATCTCCACTAGTACTGTACTAAATCCACTGGCCTACCTATCTACTGTTCACTGCTGTACTCCGTATACTCGTCTACGTATGTACTACCTGCTCACTCCCAAGTCAGTGAATGAGGCCATATCCATGACAGCAGTGTCAACCCAGAGGCACAGGACCTGCCAGCAGTGTAGATTAAGAAAGGTGGGTGTTTCGGACCCCCTGATCTCAAGTCCGTCTCCGAAGCTGAACTGATTCTGGAGATAGGTCCGCTGTGACGGACGACAAAGCATTTGCAGCAACTGTGATCGACTGCAGTTCGCCTGCTCTTTTCAAACCCTCGACTCAGCATCTCCCGTCACGTATAGACCAGAGCGCCTCCGAGCTCGACAGGCATGTAGTAGATGCCATGGCTTGAAAGTCCGCTGTAGTGGGCATCTCCCTGCGTGTCTCCGCTGTCAGAAGCGCGGTAGGGAGTGTGTCTATTCCTCCGGATCGCCGAAGGTTGGGAGTGCCGTTGAAGAAAGAGGTCCTAGAGATACAACTCTGCAATCGTTGCATCGGGAGGACCGAACCAACCCTGAGCCACCGACGACGAACGTGTGAGTAGAACGTAGATAATCTCCTCTCTTCACCATCTAAAGGATAACATGGGTAGGGTCACAATGGATCCCCTTCGAAGTCCCGACACCTTGGAAATTGAAAACGCACTGGACATTTTCTTTCTGCGTATCTACCCTCTCCCAGGATATGCTTTTCTGCATCGTGCTTCCCTATATGATCGTTTTCACCGAGGGCAGGCCGACCAGTGTCTCCTTCTCTCTATCATCTCCATTTCCACCTTTCTAACAGAGACGAACCCATCGAAGCGCGAGTACGCCGCGCAATACCTGAAAACGGCAGAACAGCTCATTATCAGCAATCTCTCACAACCGTCCATCGTCCGAACCCAGGCTTTACTTTTGATCGTCAGATGTAAGATGTGCCTCGGGGAGTATGCTTCTGCGTTTCCGCTTGTCTCGATACTCTCTCGGTTTGCATTCAGTTTAAGATTGAATTATGATAACCACAGGGTCTGCTTCCTGGCCCGGGAAGCTCGCCGTCGTTTGATTTGGGCTGTGTATATGCTTGATCAATCATGGGCCGGGGGCTTGATGGAGTTTACCACCTGTCCGGTAGATGCCATATATGTCAATCTCCCATGCACCGAAGAGACATGGGAGTTGGATGTTTGTCCCGAGACCGAAGTGCAATTGAAGTCACCGTCCAAACTCCCCGGCTTATTAGCCGGGAACGTCTGCGTGTCATATTTACGGGACAGGGTTTTGCGGTACGTCCCGTCAGCGAGACTCAACGAAGCGAGAACGGTGCTAAGAAATCATAGACATGCAAAGCGCTTTGCCGCCGGAAATAGCACTGCGAATGAGATCGTGTACGGGATTCGAGAGCTCGAAGCGGAGCTAGAGTATTTCTACCGTCGACTTCCTCCCGCCAGTATCTACTCGGAGAGGAATCTGCGACTTCGCGCGCATTCACCATGGCTGCCTCGATTCGTGGTGCTACACGTGCTGTGGCATCAATGCTACTGTGATCTGTATCGCTGCATTACCAGCGGGCTTATCGAGTCAGTCCCCGAGGCTACCTTGAATAAGATCGACCATGCTTTTATTCTCAGATGCCGGCAACAATGCACACAGCACGCGATGACCATCGCAGGAATCTTCACTTCGCTATTGGACCTCCGGTTAGAGATCTCCGCCCTTCCACTGGAAATAGCAGCCTGTGCGTATCAAAGTGTACGCCTCCTCCTCCATCTGGGAAACGATAACCACGGGGTCCACGTGCCCAGCGACAGAATCACACAGTACAAACGGTCATGCTTGCAGATCATACAGCTCGTGGCGCGGACTTCACCCTCGGTTGCAACTATTGTAAGTACCGCTCGTCCCAAGACGCGAGATTCGCTAATCAAACCCAGGAACGTGATCTCCAGGGTCTCATCAACGAGAACCAGGACCGGATCGTCCATCCCGAGAGTCGCCCCCGACACACTCAGCAGAATCCTCGCCAAGTCCTTTCAATCCATGCCTTGATCGCCAGATCAGGCTTTGTGGATGATAGCGAGGACCTGGCGCTTCAGGACTCCCAGCCTATTGACGGACCCCCTGCATACGAGAAGCATGGCCGCGATAGCCATGATCCACTAGCTACAACTGGACGACCATTCCCGCACCGCAATCTTGGCTCTGTAGAAGACATGGCCCATGGATCAAATATGGCGGCCGATATGTGGCTGCAGGGGAGTAATGCGTTCGAGGGGGCATGGGATGAACCGGGGATTGGGTTTGATTTGATTCGGCAGATGCAATGGGATGGGATGGGATATCATGGCTGATGTTTTTGTATGTTGTGAGTTGGATATATCAGTATTTATTCTCTCGCCAATTTCCTAAATATCATAGTTGCAGTGGTAGCTTTCTGTCAAGCTGGATTTGCACTAAATCGCACTATGCTCACACCCATAGACTTTTGCTTCATATCTAGCGTACCAGGGAAGAAAATGGAAGTGGCCTGATTCCTGAACCGCGGAACGGGCATATTGCGCTGTAGAGTGAAGCGAGCGCTATATCACTCAACAAATACCGAGAAACAGCAATCGGGAATTCAGATTGACTGGTACAATCGCGATGGTATCATCTAGTGGGTCTTTGACGCTTGTCTTCTCCACCCCGACATCCGACTTCTCGGGTGACCGACAGCCGATACTATACAATTCAGCCCTAACCGATAATCCGACAATTTCATATACCCCGTAAATCCCCAGTAGACATCAGCTCCTCCAAAAAAAAAAAACCATCAACCATTGTACTATCATTCACAAAGACCATCCAAAATGCCTCCTCGAAAACCCAACCTCGTAATCTTCATGCCCGATCAACTCCGCTACGACAGCCTCTCCTGCACCTCCCCAGAATCCATCCTCAAAACCCCCAACATCGCCTCCTTCGCCTCCCGCGGCACCCTCTTCACAAACTGCTTCCTCCAAGCCTCCGTCTGCTCCCAATCCCGCTGCAGCATGTTCACTGGCACCTACCCCCACGTCAGCGGCCACCGCAGTCTCGAAAACCTCATCAAACCCTGGGAACCGAACCTATTCCGCAGCCTGAAAGAGAACGGCTACCACGTCGCCTGTCTGGCGCCGCGCGGGGATACCTTCGCGCCGACCGTCACGGAACTAAGCGTCGACGAATACGGGTTCCTCGAGACACCCGAATTCGTCCCGCGGTTCGGCCGGGGCAGCGATAAACCCCGGGACGAGAGCATCTGGGGACGACTGTTTTACAAGGGGTTGCGGAACGCGGCGGAGGCGAGCGATTACGATGATGCGGTTGTACGGTCTGCGTTGAGGTGGCTAGAGTGTCCGCCGGGTGATAAGCCGTGGGTTTTATTCATGCCGTTGATGTTTCCGCATTGTCCGTTTCAGGTTGAGGAGCCTTATTTCTCGCTTTATGATCGGGAGACGGTGTCGGAGCCTGTTTCTTTGGCCGGGAGGACTGGGTATGAACCGCGGTATATGCAGGTGATTCGGGACCGGTATGGAACGGGGCGGGCGACCGGGGAGGTCTGGCGGGAGGTTCGGGCGACGTATTATGGGATGATTTCGAGGTTGGATGATCAGTTTGGGAGGGTGGTGAGGCGGATTGAGGAGCTGGGATTGTGGGATGATACCGTGACGATGTTTTTCACGGATCATGGGGAGTATCTCGGGGATCATGGATTGATTGAGAAGTGGCCGTCTGGGCTATCGGAGTCGTTGGTGCATGAGCCGTTGATTATTGCCGGGGGTGGACTTCCTTGCGGTCAGGTTTATACTGGGATGGCTGAGATGGTGGATCTGGTGCCTACTGTTCTGGAGCTTTGTGGGATTCCGGAGCAGTTTCCGCATAATGGTCGGTCGTTGGTGCCTGTGCTTCGGGATCCGAGTTTGGGGCATAAACAGTATGCATATAGTGAGGGCGGCTTTCTGACTTCAGAGGAACCGTTACTGGAGCAGGCTCCTTATCCGTATGATATTAAGGCTGCGTTGCAGCACGAGGATACAACGCTTGTTGGGAAGGCGATTAGTATCCGTTCGCCGGAATGGACGTATGTGTACCGGTTGTATGAGCCTGCAGAGCTCTATCATCGACAGAACGATCCGGAGGAAATGCATAATCTGGCGGCGGAGCCGAAGTATGTGCCTGTGGCGAAGATGTTGGAGGCAGAAGTGTTGAGGTGGTTGGTTGAGTCGTCAGATTTCCTCCCTTGGACCAAGGATACGAGGTTTCCGGAGGTGACGCTGAAATCCCCCAAAGACCAACTGGAAGAGCGATTGAGAAAGAGGGATTCTTAATGAACCCTCTTCGTATACATCATAAGCAAGAAGGTACAATTCCACAAGCTCCATCTGTAAAAGTTCAGCCTTCTTGCTCTGGATCTTCACTACCATCCAGATATCTCATGACCTATGCTGGAGCAAGTCCCATGAGGGCCAAAGCGTCACTCGCAGCAACTCTCGGTTCGTCAAGACGGTACTCGAAGAGGTCATTCGGGTCACGATTAGCGAAGGGGCGCCCCAGAAACAACTGACGCCGGGTGATTGTGATGACTTGATTTTGGCTGTTTGGGGGCCGTGGGAAGATGGTCTATATAGAATTAGTTCCGGCGCCATAATGGTATTAATCAATAGTACCTGGGGTGGTCCCCGTCGGACTGGCATTCCATTGGCATCCAAGGTGTAAACTTCAATAGATCCGCTAACGTGGCGGTTGTCATTATGCTTTCTCCAATTAAGTATGAAGACTGTTTCAATGTCGCCGTTGCCACCGATAAGCAGCAGATTCATGTCCGTCTCCATTTCCGTGAGGCTGTCCGACCACTTTCCATTACGAGGGATGGTAGTGAGTGGTTGTTAGGGCGAACAAATAAATCGGGCTCTTTACGAGATCCTCTGTACGGTCCTGAATTGAATTCGAGTGCTATGAATTGGATCAGGCAGAATTCTTCGGGAGAGTTATTGGAATCATACTGGTTCCAACCATGAACTTGATATAGCAACATTCGTCATACGAAATCAATCCATTTACCATCCACCAGCTCATGGCCCGCTGGTGCCACACCTGTTGACAATCATGGATTTCAGTTGGTAATATCTTCAACCTGAAAACGCCCGTAACTGTGTTATAGGATTTTCTGAACCAGAAAGTAAGTATCCTTCATTGGAGCAGATAGTGTAACCTACCTAACGTTTCTCCTTTCCTCTTCCTGCTCTAGGACAGTCCAAGCGTCCTTAGCCCAGCTTTCCCTTAGACCCAGGTATACAAGATGAAAATCGCGCTCGGCTGTTGTGATCTGTCGCCTTACGTGGGCAAGAAAGTCGCAATAACAGGGGAACAGTGAAGCCCTGAAGTGCATTGTAGAATCTGCCATTTTGAAGTCCGTACTGATTAGGATTTATGATAGAAGAGAAATAATCTGGATGGGGGAGGGGTTTTATTTATTTATTTGAAGCCGTTGGGGTGGGTGTCATAGAAGGGTCATCGAAACTCAACTTATCGCGAAAAGAGATGAACGAGAGATGGACATGGAAGTCCAAAATGCCAGCTGACACTAGGTCTAAGCCTTGATTGACTAGATTATGAAAGCCTGAGGGTGATTTGGACGGATGTAAAAGGAAAGTGCGAGATGTTGAGAGGGACAAAATACAGTATTGTACTAAGCAACTTGCATTCAATTACACCTCGACAGGTGACCACAGCTATTAAATCGTCTGTAGAGCCACAAAGTGAAAATAAAATGCTAGTAAAAGTGACAGAATTCAACTACCCTTCAAAGGCAATGTCAGAGATTTGACATGATTGAATTCACCTCGGACAGGGTGAAGGAGAGGATACTCCTAGAATCATTCAAGTTGTGACTATTTCAAAAGATTCATTCGTATAGGGTATTGACCCTAATCAAGCATATTTCTACCATCGAGTTCATAATTAAAGTAGAAATCCATTCTTAGCTATGAGATCATTCCCTCGCTTTAGCTGAAACGTACAACCCGGCCATCGTCATTGCGTCCCATCACCGGCCAGGGGGCGTGGACGGAGCTTTCAATATCAGCGCTTCGAAGGAGTATATGAGAAGCTTCAGCCGATTTGTGCAGAAGTCGACTAGCGCTAAGAAGTCCATCACAACCAGCGCCAATTGACATACATCCTAATTTCCAAGCATAAATATCGTTAATTGTGTTCTAGTATCGTTATATAACGGTCCTATCATTCGTCACTCTCCGCAGAAAATCCCACATAAACGGTTTCTCCGAACGCCAGCGCCGGGTGCAAATCGAATATTCACCATGTCACCATATAACCTTTCCTATACCAAAAAGAAAACCTGGAAAGTGAAAAGAAAACAATGCAATAATTTACAGGAAGTACTCGCTTCGGCCCGGCCGCGAGTTGGGAACGTGTCGTTGATCATCGCTGACAGCGCTGAAGAGCTTGAATGTCGGTTTAAGGTCATCACCAATCTCACAGACAGATGCCAGATTGCCACATCGGTAGCAGTAGTTAGGCGCGCTCCATACTGTCACCACGTTTTGGTTTGCAAAGTGGTACTTGTAGCCCTCGTTGACCAGTTGGTGCGCACGAGCGATCAGTGTCAAATCATTGACGTGACAGAATTCATCTGCCACCTTATCTCCAAACAGCCATCCTAGGGGGATGTTATTCAACGTGGCAAATAGGGGATGCAAAACGACGTACCCGCGCCTCTTGGGCTGACTGCCCATGTCTCCACATCGTCAGGGTCGGACCAGACCAGGTCACAGAAAGCACCTTCATGCGGAATTTCTTGGGCTCTTGCTACTACGCGAACTTGATCGAGTGTCCTGATCTCCGGACTTAAACCGCCGTGTACACATAAAACCCTGCCATCGATGATGGCACCAAGTGTCATGAAATCAAAAACCTGGCAACAGGCTTTCCAGACCGACGCATTCCCATACTTCTGGAAACATTCCTCGTAGAAGCCGTACACTTGCGTGATCTGCCGAGACTCGTGGTTCCCACGCACCAGCGTTACCCGATCCGGATACCTGTCGAAGGGTCCATTAGTATTGAGTGGTACCAAAGGCTGTGCATGGACATGACTGACTTGGCTTTCAAGCAAAGTAATAAGGTCAACGTCTCCAGACTGAAGTATCCGCGATCGACGTAGTCGCCCAAAAAGACGAAATTCCGATTAAGCGTCACTTCGTTAGATCCGGTGCTGGAGGAGCGCTCTCTTTGGCTTGCATTGGAACTTGTTTCGTCACCGCCTTCTGAATGCGATCCAGAGTTTCTCAACTTTTTCCGCAGCTTAGGATTCGTAATCGCCGAAGGAGGCTCGATATCAGCAGACGTGATCACAGATGATGATGTTTTCGGGGGTTCAGCTGCAGACTCATCTGGCATGCCGCCAGAGACTCGGAACAGCTCTAGTAGATCGTAGAATTGGCCATGGATATCTCCACAGATTGTAACGGGTGTTGAGACAGGTTGTACATTCGATTCTAAAGGCGCGAACAAGTAAGCCTGGAAGACCGATGTCTCACGGAGAATAACCTACCCTCCATCATGTACTCCTTCACGATCTCACATAGTTGTTTCATATGTTGCTCTGAAAGATATTTGCAATCTTTCGCCGCCTCTAACCACTCATCAGGACCGGCATTGCGCTTCAATTTGGCCGGTCCAGGTTGCGGTACTTTGCTATCGACCATATTGGAAGGGGAAGAGGCTCTGAGCCAATGGGGCGACGGAGGGATGTTTCAATATGAGGGAGTGGAGGGGAGGAAGGACAAGGCGAAATGAGAAGTAAACGGGGATAAATAAATGATCGAAAGACAGCTGTCTAGTGTTCAACAGGGAAGGATTCTTAGAACGTCGCAAGGTGGAATTGGGGATTTGGGGAATTGGATCGTAAATCAAGTGACGCTTTCCCCCACACGTGGTTGTCGGTTCAAATGGTCGCGTGATTGGTGTCTCTGGTGTCCCGTACCAGAACTTCTCTTGCGTTTCCCAGTTTATTCATTCATTCATTTCCTCTACAATCATACATTTGGTTTTCGAGAAACCCCTCCCCTCGGAGTGTAGACTGTTCACCATGACGCAAATTTCCGCTGGGAAATCAACAGGGGGTGTTCTCCAAATCCCTATCGCCGCTACGCAGAAGAATACCACAACGACCACGGCCACTTCTGCGCGCAAGAAAGTGCCCAAGCCAGCTACACCGCGACTCAAACTCCTTGTGCGGAGACTACCTCCGGGACTAACCGAAGCAGAATTTGAATCCGCTATCGGTCCTGAATGGAAGATTGGAGCTGGGAAGATTGACTACTTTCAATACAAGCCGGGCAAGGTTTCGAAGGAGTAAGTGCCCGGCGTAGTATCCTGGCTTTTGTTTACACGTTAGCGATATCTAATCTATAGAACAGTCCAGCTAAGCCATCTCGGCCATCGCGTGCCTACATCCATGTCGTTTCCAGCGACCACATCATTCCGCTTTCGAATACAGTCCGCCAGGCATCCTTCACGGACGCTCGAAACACTTTTAATGATCCCATCCTGTTGGGGCCCCCCTCGGTGGAATATGCGCCGTATGCGAAAATCGCTGGAAGCCGTGTACGCAAGGACGCTCGCCTGGGAACCATTGACCAGGATCCCGATTTCATTGCTTTCCTCGAGAGCCTTACACAACCGATTACGAAACCGGCCACGGTCGAGAAAAGTACTGATGCGGAGGAAAAGAAAGAAGTCGTAACCACCACGCCCCTAGTGCAATATATCAAAGAGAAGAAGGCCAGCAAGGCGAAGGAAAGCTCCAGTAAATCCTCGAAGCACGCCAAGTCGGACAAAGAACCCAAGGCAGAAAAGGTTCAGGCGAAGAAATTGTTGCAACGGCCCGATAAGGAGATCGCGCAGCCGGCAGAGAAGAGTGAGAAGAAGTCCAAGACAGAAAAGGCTGCGAAGGAGGCCGTGAGAGCGGCGAATAAACAGGCCGTCAATGTGGCCAAGCAAGCCGCCAAAGCCTCCGCGGCACAGAACTCTCCCAAGGACTCCGGTCAATCCACCCCAACCACGGAGCGCAGGCGGGAACGAGGAAGTGTTGCCGCCGCGGCCAAAATTCTCCAGCGAGACTTGGGGTTGGCACCACCGGGCGGTCGTCGCAAAGGGGGCAGGGGCGCTTCAGCGGAGACGGATGCATCTAAAGCTGAACCAGGTAACATCGAATCGAGCAAGAAGGAGACCCCTCCGAAATCATCCAGGGGAGGCGCTTCGTCACAGAACGCAAGGGTTAAAGGAAACACATCACAAGCTAATGAGCCGACGCCTCAGTCTGGAACCAACCCATCCCCTTCTGGAACCACACCCACCCCGGGTAAATCCTCGAAAGGCAAAGGGAAACAAGCATCGCCCGCACCCCCCACGGCGACGCAGGCCTTCCTAAAGCATGCGAATCCATCTCAGGGGGTGACGGAACCGTTGTTAGAAGAGGCATTCAAGCCATTCGGCAAAATCTCGAATGTGGAAATCGATAAGAAGAAAGGGTTTGGATATGTTGATTTCGCAGAACCAGACGGACTACGGAAGGCGATCGCTGCCAGCCCAGTGTCAGTCGCCCAGGGTCAAGTCGTAGTGCTGGAGCGGAAGATCAACCCTGGGGGGGAGAAAGGCCGTGGCAAAAATCGCAGCGAAACCCAGTCCTCCAACGCTGGTGGCAACAACGGCAACAGCAATGGTGGCCGCGGGAGTAAATCAAGCGAAGGCGGTTCGGGATCATCTCGTGGGCGCGGTGGGCGATCGAAGAAGAGCGCTGCTAAGGCTGGCGGCGGAGGAGGCAACGCCAACGCGAATGCACCGGAGGGTAATGCTACCGAGGCTAGATAATAATGAACTGTGACGTTGTAGGAACGATGGATACCCTAGAGGAATCATGATGCCATGTGAAATATGAAGACTAGCAATTGCAAAGCGACGGACGGTTTCCACATTACATTGGTATAGGGACAGATTTAACAGAATGAAATGCAAAGTTCCGGCTGTTGGGCCAGGCTATTTCAAACATAGTGTCCAGGATGTATTGGCTACATGTCCAAAGTGTCTGCGATACATGAGAGATTTTACATAGTGAAAGATTGTAATGTGAAGGAAATATTGATTGTGAAACTAATGGTATCATATAGCAAACTCCACTTCCCGATCAAAACACCAACATAAGATGTAAAAAAAACAGAGAAGATAAGGCACCTTTCAGACCTCCTCAACACCCACCAAGACCGACCGACCGAAGTCAAGACATCGAGACAAGGTAAAGATCATCACCACTCCCTGGACAAAAGGCAGTCGAACAAGCTCACCTAAGCGAGTCGTTCGCAGCAACCAAGCGTCGAGGCGGAAGTAAACACGGTTTCACTTTAGGGCATCGAGGACATAGAAGTCATCAGCAAGGGTGGAGATTCTGTAGCTCTTTAGGAGAGTTCAGAGGTGGGACGTCTACTCTAAAGTGATTCTTTGAACTGTAGGCAAAATAGTTAGCAATCATCCTTTGTTTTTTGCTCTTGGTTGTTCTGGGATTCCCAAGGTAGGGAGGGGAGGAACTTACGTAGAGTCGCTTGATTTTCTAAATGAATGGGTGTTGGCCTGTATTTATATTTCGGGGCTGGCGCTAGTGCGCGCGCTAGTGGGAAGCGAGGTCATGTGCGTTTGGCTTGTTTGATTGGTGGTTTTTGTTGGTTGGCCAATTATGTTGTTCGGGTTCCACTTGTCTGTGGCTTGGCGGGTTCTTTTCTCTTCTTTTTTGGTTTCTGTTACGGCATCATGTCTTGCTGGTTGTGGCTATTGGTTGCGTTGCTCGGTTGGAATGGATGGTTCGGTTCCCGAAGTTTTCCGGTGGTAAATCCTGGCATAAGGACCTTTTGTGTTGTTGTGGTTTATGCTGTGCGAGCCTCAACGGTTGCCAAGTCCTATCGGGCCGAGTCTCGGTATGCCGATAATTGTAGTACTCTACGGAGAACATGGCCCTGCCTAATTAGTGATGCAATATCATTCTCTCGTTTCTTCCTGGTTCCTGGTGAGATACTGCTTGTTTTCTTGTTGCCTTGTCCTATTGGGGTTTGTTAGATTCGATCTTTCAATCCTAGCAGGTGCCGACCGATGATGAATGTATAGATATCTTGTAGGGTGCACGTGGTACTAAGTAGTGCAATATATATTTGCCAGTGAACATATATTCCATCCACACAGCATATCTACTAATGATCTTCATTGAAAACAAGATCATCACCTACACCGTGCCCCAGCTACTATGGAGTCTAGAATATCCAACGCAATGGGAAGCGCGTTCATATCAAAATACGAAAAAACCACAACCTCTGGAGAATAACATGGTTATAAGCAGTAAGTTGGTTGATGTTGAGCTGTTGAGTATTGGTAGCATAGGACTCTTGCACTTATAATCCTCATCCTCTACCAAACTATCACATACGACCATAGGGTGTGGAGAACAGGGCTTCCCGTCCGCTCAGCCGTACTTAAGCCACACGCCGGCCGGTTAGTAGTTGGGTGGGTGACCACCAGCGAATCCCGGCTGTTGTATGTTTTTCTTTTTTGTCAGAAACCCACCGCCCAAGTCTACGTACTATTACAAGTAGTGCGCGCATATCATCTGTACCTCCTCCATAGACCACAGAGAATACTATACTCCGTACTGGTAGCCACGAGAGACACCCTCGAAGATCGTAGGTTTGAATCCCACACTCCAACCCCATCAATTCCACTACAAACCTAGACGGCTCGAAGAGAAGTCTCGGTAGAGGCATAATACCCAGTCAAGGCAGACTAGACATCAGCTGGCATTTGGGATGAGTGGATTGGTATTTATTTACTCCGTACACGACCCTTTATTCAACACGGCCCTATTAGTATTGAAGTGGGGAGATGCTATACCTCCTAGACGATCAAACTCCCAGAGTCGCATAATCGGACCACAGAGAGTAAAACCTAGGACAAATCGGCACGTCTCTTGAGTACGGAGTACTCCGTACTGAATACTTCTCTCACATATCGACCTAGGTCCCGTCACGTGTTCGGGGCAGCATCAAGGCCTGGGCTGCTTTTTAATTCTCCTGGAACAAGGACACGCGACCAATCGGACGGTCCGTCTTTTGTTTTTTGATCTATATCCTTAACAATGGCAACGTCTAATTTCCGTTTCGTACTAGACCCTTGTAAAGGCTGTGCGGGTCGAGTTAGAATCGTTCGCTGCGCTGCTACGGATGGATTTTTCTCCCTAGCAAGATTCCGAAGCAAGTTGAATATCCGGGTGAGCCACTTTAGGACTTCCTTCTCTTGTGTATTCTTAGGCCAGTCTTGCCCGCCACTTCCATCACAGTAAAGAGGAGTATCTTCTTCTCTGAGTTCCTGAGATATCGCATGGCCTGCTGCTTCCAGACCGTCGATATTTCCGAAGAAACTTTTGTAAAATTGGGATCCCAATAGATATTATCAGACCACTCGACAAAAATCCCAGCTGACGCTTGGTCTGCCTTGAATAGATATTATGCCTCTACCAACATATTTAGTAAGAAGTTCAGATTAGTGTCTAAGTGTGATAGGCAGCATAAAGAGTGCTCCGTGTAAGAGGGAAAGACAGATTATCGTCGGTTGAACCCTCCTGAGGCTAACAGGGTCGTCACGTGCTTTCGAGCAAACGAGGTTCTGCTGCAAAACGAAAACCACGTGACCGAGAAATCCAGTTACCAATCAGAAGGCTAGATTTTGCAGTAATCAGAGCCCACTGCCGGTGCCCGGGCTACTCCGTACCTTAACGTGCTCCGATTGCGGATCAACGTACCTCTATGGGAGTGATCCATGGCTTTTTGCCATGGATGGACAGGAAATATGTGACGCCAGTTCAGTCTCACTTCAATTTCGTTCAGAAGCATGTGGAAGGCAAGGCGGCATAGACATCCTTCATGCTGCAAAAACCAAGAAGTCAACTAACTCTCAGGCTGAATGGCCGATCTCATGAGTCATCATATCTGATAATCACAAATTATCCCCCCCTTCTCCCGAACACAACTCCAAACAACCCAACAAATGAACAAAACAAAAGTCCTACTAGTATATATAAAATGCCTCAAATACCCACCTTCACAATCCCCCCGCATCTAAACAAATACCACGTTCCCCTCTCCACCTTCAAAGCGTCCAACCCTCAATGGACCAACTTCGTAGTAGGCGGACTTGTCTTCTCTCACTCCCCGCCCAAGGTCCTCAACGGAGAGAATGAGAAAAGTGAACCAAGAGTCCTCCTCCTCCAACGGGCTCTAACAGATTCCCTCCCTGGCTATTGGGAGGGACCGGGCGGAGGCTGTGAAGACAGGGACGAATCGATTCTGGCTGCCGTGGCGCGCGAAGTCTTAGAGGAAAGCGGATTGCATGTGTCGAGGATGGTGGATTTGGTTGGGGTGGCAGAGTGGGTCAAGGAAAGGAATGGAACGATGTTTTTTGTGGTGAAGCTTACATTTTTGGTGGAGGTTTACGAGGCTCAGGAGACGACGGGGGAGATGGAGGGTGAAGCTGTACGACGCTGGGAGGATCGAGTTCGGCTGGAGCCGACAGAGCATTCGATGTTTGAGTGGGCGTCGGAGGAGCAGGTGAGGCTGGGGCTGGGGGGGAAGGGGAAGTATAAGTTTTTGAAGGAGGAGGGTAGAAATCTTCTGAAGGCCTTTCGTATGCTGGGCCAATGAATAGAGAGCGAAGGATATCTATAGAGATGGGAGACCACGATGAGTATACTTCACCACAATGTTAATCATGATTATCGGCTTCTGTTGTCGTCCATTCTACCGCTAGCCAGTCCAGAGTCTAGACTAAAAATGTTCTTCTCGACCAGTCAGGAGCTACCGAGAAGATCAAAGTAGAAATACAGATGTATTTCCAAATCAAGCCGGCGGCGGTGGTGATATCTATCCTCAGGGAAGATCATCCTCAACAGGAAGAGCCCCTTCGGCTTGTTTCTTAAGAGCCACGCGATCAACCTCTTCCCACACGCGCAGCAGGTTACCACCGACGACCTTGCCCGCATCTGCATCGCTGACGCCCCTTCTGAGGAGCTCAGCAACTAGGTCTGGAAATTTGGAGACGTCTTCCAGCCCCCGAGGAACAGTACCGATTCCATCAAAGTCGCTTCCAATTCCGACATGGTCAAACCCGATGAGATGTCCAATGTGCAAGATATGATCGGCAACATGCTCTAAGGTGGCATGTTCAGCGTCAAAGTCGGGAAGACCGTTCGTGTTATTACCAGCCGTACAGGAGACGAACTCTGGGGCAAAGTTGACCATCACCAGGGAGTTTCGTGATTTGACCAGCTCCAGTACGTCGTCCGGGACATTGCGTGGATGAGGGCAGACGGCATATGCGGAGCTATGGCTGAAGATGACCGGCGCACTGCTGCCCGCCCAGTCATCCTTGCCTGCACCCAGGACGTCCCGCATGGTCTCGGCGCTCACATGAGACAGATCAACAATCATTCCAAGTCGATTCATCTCCGAGACCAGGGCTTTACCGGCCTCACTGACACCGTGCCAAAAAGGGTCGGCCTTCTTCACGGCGCCATCTGGGAGCTCGGTGACAGCAGCATCAGCATAGCGATTATGACAATTATGGGTCAGCGTAGCATAGGATACACCTTGGGCGTAAAAATGACGCAGGTGGGCCAGTGAATTTCCAATGGAATGGAGGCCCTCCATGCCCATAGGCGAGATAATCTTTCCTTCTAGGAAAGTCTGAAGAGCCGTAGTACCATTCGGAGGGGTCGAGAAGGTGTCCGGATAGGCTTCCTGCAGGCGGAGCCACAAGTCCACCTGCTCTATCGTCTGCCGTATACCTGATGAAGATCAGCAGTGACTCATGATAGGAGACCTGTATCTGAAATGGACCTCACTTAATGCGTAATTTGCATCGGAAAAGTCCTGCCAGTCTTTGGGACATTCCACGAAGACGCTCCAGAACACCCCACCGACTCTGCCCTTGGAGAGCCGGGGCAGGTCAACGTGGCCGGGAAAACCACCATGAACAAATTTTGTAGTGAAATTATCCTGGTAGATGTGATTCCCGTAGATTGAGCGGATGAGAATAGGAAGATCGTCATGGCCATCTGTGTATTCTGTTTTAGCACGTTGACACTCGAGCACTGGCATACAGTCATATCTCACCGATCAACGGGGTTTTCTGCAGGATATCTTCTACTCTTTGCTCCACAGTCAAATGCTTACGGTGTCGTGAAATGCACTCCCCTAGGGTGTCGAACCTAAAACCATTCACTGTAATGAAAAGGAAGAATGCTAGAAGAATGACAAACAGAGCGCGCTTCATCTTTTGATAGATAGAGCATCTTGTCGGTAGAGGCCGCCTGACACATTGCTCCTGAAGATTGAGAGACCGTGAAAAGTGCTCGTTCTCTCTCGAGGGCAAAACTTCCTTATCGCCCATTGTTCCTACTGAACGGCTATAGTAGGTAGACCGTAGTAGATTGGGGGAGCGATGGATCAGGAAGGAGTGGATATAGTAGACTTACTCGCGGAACCAATGATCCAATGAGCAAGACGTGATGATTCCCAGTTAAGGATAAGTCTATTGAAGATCCATTATATTGGAAGTTGTTGTTGGATTGATGAGGAGTTGAAGTTCAAGTCAGCAGTAAACAGCGGGATTACCCGATATGGTAACCGTGCAGGAGCCAATCAGCATTGAGGCGAAAAAATTCCTCGTGACATCGAAGTTTCTTTCTTTTCTGGTTTCCAACTCAAAACCCACAACGACCACCGGTTGCGAGAGTCGAGTTTTTGCAGTGTCTCTTATAGTGACTGGTTTGAAAATCTGCTTTTGAGGCTAGAGTTTTCCTCAAACCGGAAGGAATCTGCAATGTCACCGCAGGTTTCCCCGCTGCCCCTCTTGATCACTCCGCCCTGAGTTATCTTTACGAAAAGAGGCGTTGGCCTCCAACCCTCACGAAGTCACTACGCGAAAATAGTGTTATTCCGATTCGGCTCATTTATAATGACGGAACGTTCTATGATTGAAGGTACATACATCTCTGATGGTTATTCGCATTACCCCAAAGCAACTACTTTACTGACCATGGCTGCTGAATTCAGGTCTATTGACCTTCTGGCATGCCTACCGTCTCCCGATTCTCATTGCTGTCACTTCGGTCGCCATCGTTCTACAAGCCTATCGCAAGTTCCAACCCAAGTCTAAAGCCGTAACCGCTTCCTCAGTCCCGCAATCACCTCGGAGCCAGTCCCCAGAGAAATTCGATCAGGCTCGCGGCGAAATTGAGAAACTAGTCGTCATCGAGAAGAGTGTTTCAAAATCTGCTGTTGGAAATGAGCCCGCACCGAAGGTTGTATCTGGCCCGAAGCGAGTGTCTGGTAAAAAGCCGTTGAAGGCTGCGGGGCGCCGTCGGGAATCGGACCAGGGACCGCCGTTGTCTTTCATTCAGCCCATTATATTCTTCGCTTCGTTAACTGGGACCACGGAACGATATGCTCAAGTCCTGTTAGAGGACTTGCGGGCTGCAGCCAAGGAGAGAGCTGACCCTGAGAACCGTGAGCGTGGCCTTCTCCCTCCGCAAATCCACGATCTGTCTTATATCGACTTTGACGACTATTTCACCACCGCACCGAAGCCTCCATCTACCTCCCCGGGGACCCGATATGTGTACTGCTTATTGATCCCGACTTACAACATCGACACTGTCCTGAACACCTTCCTTGGCCATCTGGATGAAACCCACCACGACTTTCGCATCGACACCTCATCTCTGTCCTCCTTGGCTGGATATACCGTCTTTGGATTCGGTGATAAAGAAGGATGGCCCACAGAAGAAGACGGATTTTGTTCGCAGGCCAAGGAACTAGATCGATGGATGGCTAAGCTTACCGGCAAAAAGAGAGCGTATCCTCTGGGATTCGGTGACGTCAAGAACGATGCCGAATCTGCCTTGAAAGAGTGGTCCCGTGGCTTGCAGGATATTTTGTACGATATCCTAGAAAATGGCGGCCTTGGTGAAGGTGTTCCGGGTAGTGGTGACCCGCTGGAGAGTGACGAGGAGGATCTGGACGATGGAGAGAGCAACGGAAAACGCTCCAAACGACGCAATGACCAAGACGTGATCGATCTGGAGGATATCAAGGTGAGCTCCGATGGCCAGACTGGTCCTTTACCAGTGGACTTCACGACCGGGGGCAAGTCTGCGCCGCCGAGCCAATCGGCTGAGAAGGAAATGGTTCCCAAGACGTCACCCACATACGCTGCGCTGACAAAACAAGGCTATACTATCGTTGGTTCTCATTCCGGCGTCAAGATTTGCCGCTGGACTAAGTCCGCTTTGCGCGGCCGAGGTTCGTGTTACAAGTTCTCGTTCTATGGTATTCGATCCCATCTGTGCATGGAGGCAACCCCGTCGCTTTCCTGCAGCAATAAATGTATTTTCTGCTGGCGCCATGGGACCAACCCGGTCGGGACTACTTGGCGTTGGAAGGTCGACTCCCCGGATCTGATCTTTCAGGGCGTCAAGGAGGGCCATTACAAAAAAATTAAGATGATGCGTGGAGTTCCCGGTGTACGGGCAGAGCGATTTGCGGAGGCGATGCGCATTCGCCACTGTGCCTTGAGCTTGGTCGGGGAGCCAATTTTCTACCCTCATATCAATGAATTCTTGGGCATGCTGCATGACGAGCACATCTCTAGCTTCCTTGTGTGCAACGCTCAACATCCCGACCAGCTTGAAACGCTGCACCGCGTGACTCAGTTGTATGTTTCGATCGATGCCAGCAACCGGGAAAGTCTGCGCAAGATTGACCGCCCGCTTCACCGAGACTTCTGGGAGCGATTCCAACGGTGCCTGGATATCCTGCGGGAAAAGCGTCACGTTCAACGGACTGTCTTCCGTCTCACATTGGTGAAGGGGTTTAACGTCGACGATGAAGTGGTTGGTTACGCAAACCTGGTCGAGAAAGCATTGCCGTGCTTCATTGAGATCAAAGGTGTGACCTACTGCGGTACTAGCACTAGCGCTGGCGCAGGATTAACCATGCAGAACGTGCCCTTTTACGAAGAGATTCAGGAATTCGTCGTTGCTTTGGATAAGGAGCTGGGGCGCCGCGGGCTGGACTATGGGATTGCTGCCGAGCATGCCCACAGCTGCTGTGTGCTGCTTGCCTCGACGCGTTTTCATGTGAATGGGAAATGGCATTCCCGCATTGACTATGACCGGTTCTTTGAACTGCTGGAAAAGGAGAAAGCCGACGGTACATCGTTCCGCCCCGAGGACTACATGAGGGAGACAGAAGAATGGGCCTTGTGGGGTAACGGTGGCTTCGACCCGAACGATCAACGTGTTTACAAGAAGGGTAAAAAGAAGGGCCTCCATCTGACTGATTGATGGAGAGACATTAGTCCTGTCTATACCAAGCTGAACGCGCTCGTTTCACGCTATCGTCACCGCACTGATGTTGGCGTCGTTATCTGACGACTGCTCATGGCTGGGGTCGGGCTCAGAAGATCCACGAGGGCCAAACTATCCAGGCGCAGGATCTACGCTAGAACTCCCTCTTAGCTCATTGCGCAAGCACATGCAGGGGCTATTCAAGCACCGTACCGTTTCCGAAGAGTGTCTCGAGATGCGATTGGATATCGCAGAGAGATGAGTATTCGCTCCGAACATCGGAAGAACAAATCTTGTCCGGTGTAGCACACGCGATGCAGTCCTACCGACCTGAACAGGAGGAAGAGAATTTCTATTTGTACACATTTTTTTTTTTTTTTTAAAAAAAACCCCCAGTCGATATCTAGGTATTATCCATACATACCTCCGTATACCCGCTTCGATAGACAGTAGTAGCCAAACCCAGCACAACCTCGACGAGTAGGAGACCATCCACCCAAGCGTAGTAACCCGACCATCAAAAAGCCGCGTTATGTCCACCCACCAACACCCACGACTTGAACCTCCGCGCAGGAACCCGCAATTCAAACAAACGATCGATCTCAACCGGACTCCGATCCTTCATTTCCGGCACAATCCACCACGTCACCACCAACCCAACAACCCCCAACCCAGCATACACGAACCCCGTCCTCGCGCCCAACGCACCCTGATCAGGATTGAACACATACGGCAACACAAGCCCAAACACCCCATTCGAGACCCCATTAACCACCCACCCCAAGCCCTGCGACCTAGCCCGCAGAGCCAGCGCCGACGTCTCCGCGCCCACCGCATAAGAAGCCGGCCAGGCCGTTGCGCCGCAACAGGCAACGATGAGCATGATCGTAACAGCGGACCACCTGGATCCTGATTAGAGTCCTGAACGAAGAGGCCCTGATTGCCGACTTACCACCCGGTAACTGCACCCTGGAAACAGCCCCAGATGCCCATGCCCGTCCACAGGGTGGTTGAGGTGGCGAACCCCGCTGTTAGCAGGGTTACGCGGTCGAAGCGGGATAATGTCCAGATGCTGGTGATGTTGGCGACTAGGCCGAGGGCGATTCCGATTTCGAGGATCAGGAGGCTGTTTTCTGCGTCGAGGTTTATGGTTTGGAGGAAATAGCTGCTTTTGGAGATGAGGGTTAGTCCGAAGAGTTGGGGGATCAGGCTGGCGTAGAGGACTATTGTTGTTCGGCGGCGGTGCGTGCCGAGCCAGCAGTCAAGGTAGCTGGGGTTGTCTTGGGGGGTTTCGTGGTGGATGGAGGAATGTAGGGTTGAGAGGGTTGTTTCTGGGTTGGTGTGTCGGGGGTCCAGGCGATGTTGGGCGTGTCGGGCGGCGGTTATTCGGTTTTTGCGGATGAGCCAGGTTGGAGACTCTGGGAGGAGGAGGGAGGTGAGGAGGGGGAGGGCGGAAAAGGGCCATTCGGAGATGAAGCAGGTTAGATAGCTGCGGGGGCCGATGTGGTGCAGGGAGGTGTAGACGACGATGCTGGCGAGTAGTTGGCCCAGTAATGTGAAGAGGGGGAAGAAGGCGAGGAGGGGACCGCGGAGTGTGGGTGAGAGGATTTCGGACATGTACGTTTGCGTGGTGCACATTAGCATGTTGACGGCGTAGCCCAGGACGAGCTTGGCTGTGAAGAACACTGATCGTCGACTGGTGATGTCGGTGGGCAGGTTGGAGCTGTATGCGATTGCGACGCCTGTGGCTGATATGATGCTGGCGAATGCGAGGGTGGAGCGACGGCCTAGGCGATCTTGGAGGTAGCCTCCGGTCAGGGCGCCGAATAGGCCGCCGATGGGATTGGCGATATTCCAGAGACCCATCCAGAGGGATGGAATGATCAAGTGGCCGTCCAGCTGGCGACCGAAGTCGCGTCTTTCAAGTTAGAATGCTTCGGCTCTGCAGTGCTGTGGGAAAGTCCTCACTGGAATTCTGGCATCGAGGAGACATTGGCGACGATGGCTAAGTCGTAGCCGTAGAGCAGGATGCCTGACGTGAGGGCTAGACAGTATCCTGCGACTTTTGGCGATTGCTTGATATCTGCTAGGAGAGACGGTCTGTCTTGTTGGCTTGGTTGAACCGCGGCTTTGCTTGTGACGTTAGTACTCTGGGCATTTTTCATCTGTTCCAAACAGCCGAATCCCATGTTGTTATTATTCAATTGATAAATCTCTTCGGCAGATATGATATATCTAAAATGATTGAGTAAGTCACAGGTGACAACTTGAGATATGGGACCGGTTACGGAGTACTCCAGGGATTGTATGTACGTAGTCACGGTATTCACTAGGGATGCTACTTGACTGTGCCATCGTAGCAAACAATCCGATCCCCGCTTTAAAGAAATAAACAAGTTCTAACTTCAATAATTAGTATGTTCGGGTACGTGCATGCATGGAAACTTGAATCCAGAATAGGGTTCGTACTCCCGAGTGACCAACGTTGATCACCCGTGATTATTTAGTATGCAGTTGTATCCATGTGACCCGTCATACCCTAGCAATGGAGGGGTTCAGCAACTCGAGATAATAACCTCAGTATACGGCAATCTGGCAATCTGGCAATCTGGTCCCATTTCATTTGCCGAAGTGATTAGCCGAAATATCTTAGTTACCTGCAACTAGACTCCGAAGAGCCCGAAGATCCTACTCGAGAATGTCGCTGATCCAATTTCCCAAAGGCTGCTAACGAGTAAGTGGGGACCCACACGGGGTTGCTGTTTCATGAACCTGATAGAAAATGATTGGCAAAATTGATTGCAGCGTGTTGGGCATTGCGTATGCGGGATGGATTTTCCGAATCACCAGCACTGGCCTGTTTTCAATAGTCTGATGCATCTAGAGAAATAGAGCTATTTGACCTGTCAATCCTCCCTGACATCGTTACATCGCCGGTGACGATCACCAGCAATTCAGCAAATATACATACAGGTCCTATAATCATTCCGTTCTCTTCTTGAGCGTCGATGACTTGCAGGTATATCAAAATGAAATTAGACCCCACGTGGTACTCCCTCGACCTTGCGAGAAACGCTTGTTCCGAACCCTAAGTGAGGCGATTCAAAAGCTTTCCCACCCAGAAAGCCATACAAACTGAAAGACCGGCCCCCATTCTAATTTCTTCTTGACTCGTAGGATCTCCATTCAAGGTCTTCAACGTTCAACCGTTTCGCCACTGGACGCTGTCGATCGGTGTCTTTTTTGGCCATTTCTCAATGCCCCCTGTCTTTTTTCTTTTTTGATGATTTATTTGATTTCTTTTTACTCGCTGGCACTTCTCCGGAGCCCCCCCCTTCTCCCCGTTGCACCAACCATGGTAGAGGAGAACGACTCCGTAGTCTTGCAGAAGAGAAAAATAAAATAGATAAACCAAATAAAATACAAGAAAGATCGCCAGATCTATTCAGGTATCTAATATATACCGCGTCGGCCGTCCCCACCCAACTCTACCGGTTATGTTTCGTCCTCATCTTCGATATGGACCATCATGTCGTTGAAGACCGCAGCGTCGAAGTCAGAGCAGTCGCCGCTGCCTTCGTGTCAGTCGCATTTATCACGGTGACCTTGCGTTGCTATGTTCGCGGATATTTGGTCAAGGCATTTGGCTGGGATGACGTGGCGATGGTGGTTGCATCGGTTGGTCTATTCGCCCCGCATAGATATATGTATAGTATATATATATATATATATATATATATAAATAGTCACTGACGCAAGGTCCTCGGATTAGATATTTTACGTGATGTTTTCGGCCTGTATGATCGCAGGCAGTATATGGGGTACCGGGCGCAGATATAGAGATCTCACGGAGGTTCAGCGTGTGACGGCCATGAGGGTATAGCAATACACTCCTTTCCCCCCCCCCCCCCCCCCGAGAGAAGCCGGTCATTAACACGGAAAGTCAAGTACTGGTGGCTCTGCGAAATCGCCTATTGTTTCTCCTCTGTCATCGGCAAAATCTCCATTTGTATCTTCCTATTGCGCATCACGATCCACCGAACGCATAGGTGGATCCTCTACACCGTCCTGTTCCTGACCGTCATCGCCGGACTCGTCTTCATGCTTCTCCTGCTGCTGCAGTGCAAACCAATGAGCTATGCCTGGACCCAGGCCGCCCTCGATCCGACCATTCGTGGCCATTGTCTCAATACAAAGATCATTATCTCCATGACGTATGTGTATAGTACATTCGCGGCGATGTGCGATTTCACTGTGGGCATCTTGCCGATCTTTCTCGTAAAGAACTTGCATATGAAGAGGCAGACGAAGATTGCCGTGGCTGCGATCTTGAGTATGGCTTGCATGTAGGTGATATCCGATGGGGAATCGAGAGGAGTGGATGGGAGCTGACCACGTATTCATGCAGGGCTTCATCAGCAGTTATTATTCGTATACCCTTTGTTCATACCTTTGCAGATCCGGACTTTCTGTGTACGTTCTTGATTCGCGGACAAGGGATGCAGAAAGGGGGGGGAAATGCTAATGCGGTTGGAAAATACAGACGCAACGGTGGAACTTGCCATCTGGTCGAACGTTGAAGTTGGCTTAGGCATCACGGCCGGAAGTCTCGCTACCCTTCGTCCGCTTTTTCGTCACTGGCTTGGTTCACGTACTACTGCAACATATCCCTCTCCATTTCCCGGTCTATCCGGATCCCGAGCTCCAGGTCGCGGGAGTAGCGGTCAGCCCTTTCCGTTGAGGTCGTTGGACGACAGTGACCAGAGCCGGTTGAGGCCGGATAAGTTGGCTATCACGGTGACAACGGTGTTGAGTCAGGAGCAGAATGGGTCGTGGCATGGGCCCTCGAGTTCGAATGAGAGCGAAGAACGATTGACGGGATTGGGATCGTCTGTGCGCCCGGCTATCGGGGGTGATATGGGGTTGGGTATTCATCAGACATTTGAAGTCATGCAGACAAGTACGCCGCAAGGGTCAGAGACTGTCAGGGAGCATTTGTAGCATATATCATCTTTTCATATTGTGAAATCAATAATATTATTATTATACTGAAAAATCTGTATGATACGATAGATGAACCGTATCTGACCGAAAGAGGAAAATTGCTCGTCGTTTGTCTATCTATGCGTGTAGGTATTCGGTAACAGCGTTGGTGAAAGCCGCCGGTTGCTCGGCCATCGGCAGATGCCCTGCCTTGGGAATCAATTTCAGCTTAGCGCCCCCCGGTAGGTCGTTTGCCATTTGCTGCATCGTCTTCGGCAGTACGCCGTCTCCTTCGCCAGCGACAAACAAACCTGGCACCTGTGCTTGGGCCATGCGCTCCCGAATGTCATACGCACAGAGTGCTTGCACCCCTTGGCGGAAACCGTCCAGACTGTTATTGCGCACAATCTCCTTCACCTGAGCGGGAACTTCCGGCTGCATCTCATATGATTCAGGCACAAACCACCGACGGGTGGTGGCCTCTGCCAGCTGTTCACCAATGATCGGTTCCTGAGTGGTGGCGGACACTGCAGCGTCGCTCTCAGCCATGGAGACGCGGTCGTTCCAGGCCTTACGGTTGGATTCGGGGGCCGAGCTGTTCGTGTCACAGGAAATAAAGCGCGTCACGCGATCCGGATACAGGAGTGATGTGTTGAGAACGGTCACACCACCCAGGCTTACACCAATAAGAGTCGCCCTGGGAATACGCAAAGCGTCGAGCAGCACGACGATGTCCGACGCTAAAAGGTCAATGTTGATGGGCTTCTCCCCACATCTCCGGAGACGACCACGCGTCAAATACCGCAGGATCCGGAAGTGCTGGTTTTTCGGGTTGGATAGGAAGGCATCCACGAAGTTGTCCCAGATGGTGTAATCGACTAGGATGGAGTTGCTCAGAACAATGACAGGGCTGTGAGGATTGGTGCTTCCCTCAAGGCGATATGAAAGGTCTACACCGTCCGGGGTGGTTACAAAGGATTCGACTGCTGGGCGCGTGGGCGAAGGGAACGTTCTGGTGCGGCCGTCGTTCGAAGCCCAAGACCCCACGACATCCCTGGACACCAGGGAAGATAATTCGCGGGGGGCTGGACCAAAGGTGTAATACCACTGGTAAACGCGCCGCTTCCTGCTTGTGACAGTCTCGCTCATGATGCGGTTGCGCCACGGGGTGTCCATGGCGGCCTTGTGTTCAGGGTCTCCCAACCCATTGATCGCGCCATACTCGTGCAAGGCAAGGAATTCTCGGGATGCTTTAGGATCGATCGACGATGTGACGAAGAGGCGGCTGCGGCGCCAGCCTGGCACGCGTGCCAGCAAAGGTATGTGTTCTTCCCGGTACCAACGGCGCAGGTCCTCTTCCTTGGCTGCGTCGGCGGGAACAGTGAGCACGACAGACACCAAGATGGAGCCGACGGCTTCTGTGTCGGGGATTTCTTCAATCGGCTTATAATCTGAGGCGTTCTGCTCATCGATACAATCATAGAGGCAACGATCAACGGCAATCTGGGCCATGGTCGCCTTTTCACGCGGGGTCTTCACACCGTCCTCGCGGAGAGCTAAGTACGTCTCGCGGGTCAACTCCACCATGTCGGTTATGTCGTATAGAGCCACCCATTCGGGCACGATGTCATCAACGGCACGATAGCGGAAGCCATTCCTGACAAAGGGCAGACGGAGACGTAACGGACCGTGTTCGGTGTTGTACCAGTCATGGAACTGGGCCGCGGGAAGGGAGTCGCGGGGTTGCATCGTCACGTAGAGAAGGCCAGAAGTCGCCATGGTGAATCACTCAGAACGAGTCTATATTGGAACTTGGATAGCTTTCGCCAGCCAAAAGAGCGAATTGATCGGGGAAGCGGGAATTATCATTATATATCCTCATGGGTGGACTGGGAGAATCTCCGGATCATGACTGCCGACCACACAGCCGAACGAACGCTGGCGGGGGTGAAAGTTCATCAGGAACAACTTGGCGACCAATTCGAAGCCAGCGATGGAAGTATTAAGTTATTCTTAGTGGGGGATTTAAATCATCCTCCTTTGCTCACCAAAAAGTATTAGTAAATTGATGATTTGCGATCGCGTGAAGAGAAAGAAAACACCAAAGACGTTTTTGTTTTGTGTTCTTTTCCTGTTCCCGTGATACACGGGATTGATGCCTTTGTTTTTTGTTTACCGGAGCCTTACTTGGGGGGCATCCACATTGCATATTTTCATTTAGAATCCTGGATTCATATCGGGCTGCCCGACAATTCCACCTAGAGAGCTGAAGAGGTTCCAGAATGCAATAAATTGAGGCCTTCTAACAAATACTCAAAGCAAATCTTCCCTTCATCCATGTTTATTCGCCATCAACTGACTTTCCCACCAAAGGCATGGCATTCCTCCCGGCAGTAGAGGAACAGAATACATTCCCGGCCAGACTTTCCACAAGAGCTCGGATGTAGCGGACCTCGGTGCTATCAATCCCAGTCCTGCTCAAGACCTCCATATACAGCCCATGGATCTCCCGTTCTGTATCCAACTGGATGGTACGCGCCACCTCCTTTGCCGTTTCAAGAGACACACCGAGTTCACCCCGTAGGACCTGCACTGCGTTGACGATCACTGAGTCGCATGCGTCGTGCTCGAGACAGTCTTTGTCATAGGAGAAAAGGTCCTTGACGATGATTCGATGCTTGGCCCAGAGATTCACAATATTGTTCAGTAAAGGGTCATGTCCTCGGTCTTGTGCGAGGTGGATCGATCCTGCGAAGCGAATCATGGAGAGATGTATGCTACATCAATTAGTCAATAAACTGTAGCAAATTCACGTGTAACGTACTCTGTCGTGGAATCCCCAATACTTTCTTGCAGGTAATCCGATAGCGTCGCGAGCGAGCGTTTTTGCGAGTCATGGACCCAGTGGGCTCGGGACATCCGATGCCATTTTAATGCCCCCGCTGCAACGTCAAATCCAATGGTCGGGTCGACTTGGAGTATTTCTTGTAGGATATTAGAGATAAGGTGACACAAAGGGCGGGACCTTCTATGGGAACTGATTCGAGTGGGTGTTGGGGGCGAAAATTGATCTGGTAGTTGTGGTTCTAGCTGTGATGTTGTTAGCAAGACTGTGTATTCCGTCACGGAGGCTTACTTGGTGGCATTCTGCAATGCCAGGCACATCTATTGAATTAGTGAATGGATCTGAAGTTGGGCTGACTGCTGGGCATACCATCATGAATCCACATCACGACATGTAGCTGAGCCAAAAGTCGAATCCGAACCACATCAGCTCTCGGATACATGTATACCGCACATGCAACGGCCATCTCCACTACTTGCAGAATTTCTGCTATATCTCTCCATTTCTTGCAAAACCCACGCAGGCAGGAATCTCCGGCTCGAAAGAGTCTGTTTGTCAGCTCTTGTGCGGCATCTTCGGCTTCTCTCCACTGTCGACTCTGCCGACAAGCCGGGAAGAATGTCTGCCAAGAGACTCCTAAGTCCTCTGGATCAAGGCAAAAGGAAGATTTCTGAAGGGTTGGATCGTCCTTGGCGGCTGTAGCAAGAAAAGTGAAAAGGTCGTGCTTTGAGTTTGATGTTGTATGGACTGGGTCGTATGAATAGTGAACTGGCCTGATCGGATGAAGTGGTCCTCGATCAAAGGGGGCAGTAGCTGTATACGACTTGTCCATGAGATCTTTTCCCATCTGAAGATCAGAAAATTGCAGTTACTAATTTTTGTCCCTTCGTCAACCGTATTCGGAGAATCATTGTTTATATTTTTACCATTAATTGCCACACACGCCATCGATATCATGCAGCGAGTTTCACAGGGCTGTCCCAATATCATCTTGTGGTTACGGACCTTTCTGGCTATAACTCAATCCTTATTTTGCTGTGCATGTGGCCAGTTAACTGTTAGAATTCGACAATTTATACTCTGTATGGATCCCAAGTCCGTGTCTCGTACAGAGCACTGCTGCATTTAGCCAAGGTTGAACACAGAAACGCGTACCGCGAATTGGTTATTGATATGCGAGTTGACACATATTGGTCGAACGAAACGACCACAAAACACTGTCATGAAGTGTAGTTTAAGGCGATGCTAAATCTAGTAACAGAGGTTGACGTTAATTGGTTTCTTGAGTCATTCGACAGCTAGAGCCATGGTTCCCAGTTTAGTGTTGCCTTGGTTCATTGCCAGCTAAGGCATGACCGAAAGTATGTCCAGGTTTGCTTGTAGGTTATTTTCGACTGAAGAAACACGGTGTATCGAGAATTCTCAATACCTGAACATGCATGCCAGGCGATTATCGCTCACTATCGTCTTCTATGAGACATGATGGACTGGCATAGATTGTCAGTAGAAACTGAGCACAGGACGTGTTACTTCCATAATGGGGATTGTATTATTCGATGTATTCTATATTTATTCGTTAATCATACCAAATAGCATTCATGCCGAATCCCCTCTCAGGGATATCCACCCGCGCGACACGAGCCAGGTTCTCATCGCGGAACCGATAAATCTCAACGAAGCCTAGCTGGTCATCGCACAGAGCCAACCATTCATCGCTAAAATCACAAGGGCTGACCGCATTGGAGTGTCCGCCGCTGGTTGAGGTGGGGTGGATGAACAGCTGTCGCTCAATGTTGCCATTTGGACCCAGCTTGAAGGCCGTGATGTAGCCGGTGACATCAAAGGAATTGCTGCGGGTGGTCGCAAAGAGATATTCACCACTGCGAGTGGTAAAAGTCACGTCACCACGATATTTGTTCCGAGGAGGAAGGCCTATATGGATCAGATTCCAGTTTTCAAATGGCCTTGATGGTATGATGATCACACAGGCTTACCGGAAGGAAGCAATGGATACGTGATATGCGTGAATACTGGTACATGGCGCTTTTCATCGATCACGTATAGCCCCAATCGGTTACCAGCCTCCATCAGCACATACAGATACTTTCCGGTCGGGTGCATTTCAACCCAGCGAGGGTGATCATTGGGTGAAGGAGCGTCGATGCAATCCACTAGGGTCAATTCGCCTGTGGTGGCATCCTTGCGATGGGTCCAGATCTTGTTTGCCTGCAGATCGGCTGAATAGAGGTAGGTTTCGGTCGGGTCGAAGACCATACCGTGGATACCGGTGTTGGGTTCGTACTCGTAGTTCTGGATGTTCTTGGCAAGACGGCCGTCGGACTCAACAGAGAAGACGTTACCATATCCTGCATACTTGTAGAAGGGGTTCCCATACACAGCGTAAGGCGGTTGACGGGCAGCGAGGACGAAGATCGCGCGGGTATTGGTGTCGTCATTGGCGGCAAGGGCTGCAGGGGGTTAGAATACCGCTTCCGATGGCAGAGGGCTCTTCCGAGGCTATCGAGACGTACGATGGCCAGCCACTGGGTGGGAGACTTGATGAACAATATCGGTTGAGCTGTGGACGGCGAAGCTATTCCACCTTTTCATGGCTGCGCCGTAGATGGTTTTTTTGTCGTGCTACATCAATTGCATGAGATGATGGCCATTGAGACCGGTTGAACCTGACAGGCTTACAGAGAAGGTTATCCACGAGATTGGTTCCGCTTCTGGAATGTCAGTCTTCTTGGCCAGATCCAGGGTCAGAAGCTCATCATCAAAGATGACGGTATAGATACGGCCTGGCGGAGTCCAGGTACCGACCATGAGATGGTGCTTCATGTTGGCAGCGATTGACTGTGAAAAGGCACGAGAGATGGTGTGAGGGACAGTGACGCGTCGGAAAGTCGATGAGAACATCGAACAAGGCGAAAAAGAAGAATAAGACTGAAGAGCATAATGTTCTCGTATACTATGTTGAGTGGGCGGAGAAAGAATGAACTACTCCATAGTAGTTTTGCCCGGTGATAGCACCCGAATGCGGGGGAACGGCAGTCATGCGCGGCACGGGAACGGGTCGCTGCCTCAGGCATCTACGGCATATGGTATGGTATGTACATACATACCAGGTATCCTATATTCTTACATTGAAATACTTGACACGGCTTATATTGGTTAGCAGTTAAAACAGGTCCTTAATTGGTGGCAGTGAGCAGACTGTCATGGTTCACTGAAAGAATACTATATAATTACAACTACCATCGATTTCTATATATTATCACCCTGTCTCTCTCGTTGTCGGCAATGATTATTGCCGGGCCGGACAGGCTTTTACCCGCGCCCCAGATCTAGATGGTCACTTTTCGAGGGTAATCATCTTGTAACTGTCCACAGACACCATTATCTGCTTTGAATTAGTATCTTCAATGCTTCAGAGCATTTAGATCTTCTTCTTTGCACTTTTTGGACTTTTCAACCCTTCTTCATGGCTTTCGATTACATGCTGGACGGCGGACTCCTAAGACGCTAAAAGTAAGCGCCAAAGCTATGGTTCAAGAAGAATCTTTCTCAGTTAAACCTTCAATTCACTTTGTTTTCCATTTTCATACACACCATGGGAAGCATTTAATCCTGATTGATGTACGGAGTATCCGTATGTAGTACTCCGTACACCACCCGCAAGCCTTCCGACAAACTTGGGATCCTTTCTCAACGAACGTTGCAACCGGGCTCCACCCCCGGAAGTTTAGGGCTAGGCCAGAGCTCCCTGCCTGAAAGTCCATAATTACCCTTAATTCGGTACCTCGTTAAATATGGAGTATGTCATTGTGGCCATCCATGGACAGGTATGTACGGAGTATATATGTATACACATACAAGAAGGATATCCCATAATCCTGGTGGATTTCCCCCTCTATTTCCTTCTAAGAGGGGGAGCCGTATAATTGAGCCCCCAAGAGCACAACCCCTGATCCCCAGAGAATGTAATAGCACGGACCCATCACATTGGGTCTCTCCAGACTGTTATGTCCCACTAGAGATCGACCGAACAGCTCGGCAGTACGCGTCTCCTCAATATCCTGGAATCCACTTCAGGAGGGTGGATTCTAGAGACATTACAGGGACGGGGCAACGTTACAGGATGTCACAATTCGACCAGTCCGATTAAACGGAACTGAATTTCTTCATCCTAGATGGGTTCTGAAAAGGGGTCTGAGCTGAAGAATTTCCCGTGCCTAGAATGCTGTGTTACGCTATGTTTATAACTCGGTGGGGAAGTGAGGGAATCAAATGCCGCCCCTATACGGAGTATACTCCGTAGAACCGTGCAACACCCTCGAGTAATGCCGGGTTTCGGCAAAACCTTAAGAGAGCCCCTGTAAGGCGTAGTGAGGGGGTTTGTTCCGCGAAGGAGAGGAAAGGGGTATATAGCTGCAGCCTTACCCGGGGGAACAAAGACAGGGCAACGGGGCACCGAGCCACATTTCTTTCAAGTCCGGATGGTGTAACCTGTTCTGCTCATACGGAGTACCCTGGAGCCTACGTGCATTTTCGATAATGTAAAGGTTGATGAGCGGGTGCTGATAGATATAAAATGATCAGAACCTGCTGCGTTTCTCGTTTCCCTCCATCCTCCAACCAGATCAATTCCAGGCATCAAATCTCGCCAAGATGAAGTCGTTCTACACCCTTTCCCTTCTCGCGCTCGCTGGCATTGCAGCAGCAGAAGAACCTCGTAACTCGACCAGCAATGGTGACGTGAATTCTTGCATATTGCCAGACTTGGATGGCACCAAATTCAAGGCTTCGTGCTTTATGGGAGACTCCCCACGTACATTGATAACTAGCAAGTTGGACTTGAACCATTGTTTCGGTGCAAGCATCAAGACGCATCAATTGACAGACAAGCCCGAGTATGTGCTCTGTCTGGGTGTAGCAAATCCATGATGCTAATGATTGATGTCCAGTGGAAACTTCCAGAGAAAATGCGCGCGCTGCAAACTTGGGGGAGCCCAGGAAGGTAGTGGAACGGAGGCGGGTAACTGGTCTCTGTACTGCTACTGTGTTGGCCCCAAAACTGGCATTCCACTGCGTGAGTGTGGCCTGACTGTGACTTGCTGCCTTTCTTCAATTGTTCTAGACTAATCGGTGAATAGACCCTACCATCACGGTGAATGAGCGGGGTCTCCTGCAGTGTCATGGACATGTTGCAAAGCTGGTCCAGTAAATAGGTTCATACAAAGTCCCCCATTGAGGGCTGATGTAGCACTATCGAATTCTAGCGCTTCGGGTTTCGTTTTCGGTGCTTTTTTTTTTTGCTGTTCTGTTTTCGCGGGGAAAAGCCCCGATCTAACAGGGCTGCTGTTTGGGTCTGTCCAGGGAAGCACCACATGTTCTCTTCACGTCCTCTGTTGTAATAGATAATACTAGATTGAAGCTTCAGTGACCCGTCCAATTATCATCGTGAGGCATATCAATATGCCCAGGCACCTTCTTTACCAAGAAGGTAAAGATGCCAGTAATCGATGGACCTGGATTTGAGGATTAGTAGAATGGCCCGTGGCATTCCAGCTGAACTTGAACTATTTATAAACTTCAATTATTGGGTTCACAGGTAAAAGAAATGCCGACAGCCACACGGTTATATGCCGAAGCCCTAATCTTATCAATCAGTCAGTCCCCCGCCTTAGTCAGCGCCGCCTTCGTCACAAAATCTTCGCTGTCGGTCGGCAGCCGAGAATCGAAGATGCAGCAACTCTTCTACTCTCAAACGCGTTACTACCATTAATCTCCCCCCCCAATTCAACACGGGAACACTCGATTCAACATCAGAATGGACAGCTTTATCCTCACCCTCTCTTGTCCCGATCGTCCGGGTATCGTGCACGCCGTGACTGCATTCCTGGTCCAACACAACCTGAACATCGTTGACTCATCGCAATTCGGCGACCCGACATCGCACCGATTCTTCATGCGCACGCATTTCTCTGCCGACGCCTCTGAAAATGCCCCCAAGAAGACCATCAAGGATCTGTGCGAGGCCTTCGAGCCCACGGCCAAGTCTCTCTCCATGGACTTCCAGCTCGTCCCCGACACCCAGAAGCCGCGTGTCCTGATCATGGTCTCCAAGATCGGCCACTGCCTAAATGACCTCTTGTTCCGCACCTCCACGGGCCAGCTCGCCATCGAAATCCCCCTGATCGTCTCCAACCATCCGGACTTCGCCACCCTCGCCTCCACCTACAACATCCCTTTCATCCACCTGCCCGTGACCAAGGATACCAAGCCGCAGCAGGAAGGCCGCATCCTGGAGCTCATCCGCGAGCACAACATCGACCTGGTCGTGCTGGCGCGCTACATGCAGGTTCTCTCCCCGACACTCTGCGAGGCCATGTCCGGTCGCATCATCAACATCCACCACAGCTTCCTACCCTCCTTCAAGGGCGCCAAGCCCTACCACCAGGCCTACGACCGGGGTGTCAAGATCATCGGTGCCACCGCGCACTTCGTCACCAGCGACCTCGACGAGGGCCCAATCATCGAGCAGAACGTCGTCCGCGTGAACCACGACATGAGCCCGAAGGAGCTGACCCACGCCGGCAGTAACGTCGAGAGCAACGTGCTGGCTTCCGCTGTAAAGTACTTCTCCGAGCGCAGAGTGTTGCTCAACGGCCATAAAACTGTTGTATTCAATTAAATGCCTCGTGCACGCATCTATGTCTGTATTTAGAATTAAAAAAAAAAAAAGTTAGATCGATATCTGGATGGAAACTAAAGTTGCCGATTCCCTCACACCCAAGTCCCATTTTATAATCGAATCCCCTCAAAAGGATGATAATCCTCCTCCCCCTTCCACTGCGGAGCATACAAAGATTCTCCCATCTGCGACGCATCCAAACCCGCAATAACATCCCTAAATCCGTTAGCCAAATCGCCCAAGAAGAAAACCGAACCCAAAGAAAGGAAGAATGAAAAACAAAATAAAAAAAAATAAATAAAAAAAACATACTCATCTGGTGCCAAAACCTCTAATCCTGGAATACAATCCACCAACGCATACAAGACATAACTACCCCCGAAACTCCACACAAACCCAATCACAGCCTCGGCAATCTGAATCCATAGCTGCGTCCAATTCCCATCAAACAAAACACCACCTTTGATCACCGTCGTCCCGTCATAAGCGGCGACCTCGCGTCGGGCAAAGAGTCCCGTGACAATCGTGCCCACGAACCCGCCGAGACAATGAGTCGCAAAGGTATCGCCGTTATCAACCCATCGCCAGAGCGCCGCGCGCTTCGTGAACTTGATCCGCAGCGCCTGTCGTCCGAGTACGGCGCCGAGGACCCCGAATCCGACCGCCGTGGGCATGTCGATGAACCCGGCGCTGGGGGTGATGAGGACGAGGCCGGCGATGGCGCCGAGGAAGGTACTGTCGAGGCTCCATTTGCCGGTCGCGTGGTAGGTGAGGCCGGCCCAGGTGAGGGCGCCAGAGGCGGCGCAGAGGTTGGTGACGCAGGCGGCCAGGACGGATTTAAAGTTCAGGGCTAGGGTGGTACCGGCCTCGAAGGCGATCCAGGCATTCCAGATGATGATCATGGCGAGGAGTTGGCTGAGGGTGTTGTGGGGTTTGTGGAGGATGAGGCGTTGGGGGGTGCGGATTGGGGAGCGTTTGGAACGGAAGAGCGGGTATGAGAGGTAGAGACTCATGGCGGTTGCGGTTGCGCCGCTGCAGATGTGCACGGGGGTGCCGCCGGCGAAATCTAGGGCACCAAGCTGGGCCAGGAAGCCGTGTTCTGACCATACCATGTGTGCTAACGGAGCGTAGATGAATGTGCACCACAGCTGGGGGCGTGGTTAGGAGAATGGTGATGTGGTAGATTTGGGGCGGAGGATGGGGATAGGAGGGATACGTACGAAGATGAAGGGAATAAGGGGGAGTAATCTTCCCCGTTCGCAGGCTCCTCCGATGGCGATTGCGCATACCGTGGCACAGAAGATCAGTTGGAACTCGGAGAATAGAATCTCTGGGATCGTTCCGACTGGTTCGGCGAGGACGCCGATATGGAAGATTTTACTGAAGTCGCCAACCACGCTGTTTCCCTCGCCGTAGGCCAGCGAATATCCTAGCATCCACCATTGGATCGAACAGACGGCTACTGCTAGGATGCCTGGGTAGAACGAAGCCAAACCATTGAGTCGTGTCGAATAGCCCGAGTATGCAAGGCCAACGGCCGGGATAATGGGCCAGCAGAAGACACTACAGAGGAGGATAAAGAGAGTGTCTGTTTTCGAGCAAGCCTCCCAGGCGGTTTGGACCAACATTGTGTCGCAGTTATAGCAGAGACACTCTGGGGGGGGAGGTTGAAAAGTTCATATATTCGAAATAGCTGATAAGAGCCATTGGATAATGACACATCATATCAAAGGGATCGTCGAAGAAGCTGACCAATCCTGAGTTGAAAGCGCTATCAGTGCAGGGATGCTGCATCTTGGGACTTATTACTCAGGCTATTAGTACAGAATATGTAGCATCGAGTCTTCACACTTCAAGTCTTCTTTTACTAGGGTTAGGACGGAGAACTCGTATCTACTCCGTAGTAGTAGATAATATCCTGAATTCATGGGTACCTAGCGTTCAGCCACACTTCATACTCTTTACTAAGTATCAAGAAAAATGCGGCAAGAAGTGAGTGAACAGCCACAGAATTGCCATTGGTGATAGTAACACCTTAATACATGTATGCCTTTTTCTAGAGACGGCTCGTGTCCAGTGTCTGTACTCCAACCTCCGCAGACAGCCCTGATTGCAAAGGTTCCCCATTCAGGTACTTCCCTCGCCCGGTACTTGATTCGATGGCCACAGCCAGTTCCGTTACCGATCTCTCGGAGAGTGAAGAGGTGGGTTCCAGTTGGTGGCGGGAAAAGGCGTTCCATTGATCACTTCTTTGTGAGACGTGATGGGGAGATATCCATAATGATACTCCCCTCTGGGGTTGATTCCCTCGGCACTTGTCGTTGTTGAAATGCTTTTCTCCTCTAGTTTCGGTTTCTGGCACAGAAAGGGTGGTAAGCTCCGTGGAATCTCCCCATAAGTTGTTTCACTATCAATAGACCATCTTTTGTTTGCTTTCCCTTTGCTATTATAAATACAGCGGCACGTGACCTATGGAACTGACTATCACCCTACACAAAGAAACTCCCGTATCAACTTTACTGCTACTGGTCGCAGTGATCATGGTAACTCTTCGTCAATATCCAAGTTTCTAGAGGAAGCTGACCGAGTTCATATTAGGCGTACTCACTGCCGGAATGTTTACCGTTGGAGTTGTTGATTATGATAATGTCCAACTCTGACCCTGCCTCCGTTGAATCACTTCTTCAAGAATTCCCAATATGCAAACAGGCATATAAGATCGGCGAGAAGGATGTTCTCCTCGGTCTGCTGCATACAAAATATGAAGGACTTGTGAACATCGTCGATGCGATCACAGCCGTTCGCTCGAAAGGGTTATCCGCCAGTGTACCATCTAACAGAGAGAAGATCATTGCACTTCTTGATTGCCGACGTCGGTGTGAAGAGATCCGTTCCTTGAATCCGCCATCTGCAAGTGGTCTTCCCGATCGGCCGGTTAATATGGATGAAGTCTCCACGTTGTTGCGTCTGCACGACATCGCAATTTTCTTTATGAATGAGTATTGCAAATCGCCTTTCCGTCTCGCTTGGGACAGCCGTAAGAGAATCGATCGACCATCGCATTTGTCCAAGACCGAGAAGATACGCTTTCTCAGGGCCCTGTATCGATGGCAGATCTTTGCCAATATCTTCGGGCCTACTGAACGTCCCGTGGAGAAGGGCCAATTACAGAGATGCCAAGATGAAGTAATGTGGGAGGATGAAATTATTAGCAACTTCACCGAAGACGAACGTTGGCACCTGTTCTTTGGCACAATGCCCCCTTGGGAAGTTGCAGAGATTTGGTGTGTGTGGCAATATTTCCACCACAGCTACCAAGCGCCATATATAGACCTCGAACTAAGCTTGTTGAAGTGGGGAGATGCAAATTTGGCGTTTGTTTCAGAGTCGGAACGGATCCCTGCGAACTGTGTCGTGGAAAGAGCCAACGATCTATTCCAGTGCGGTCGCACTGTCATACCATGCTTGGTTGCAATGGGTCCGGAATTCTTTTACCGGTTTCTACAGATGAACTGCAGAGATCGTCGAGATTTGATACTTGTCAACGCACGAGCGGTCCAATACTACGTTTCTGAATGTTGGTTCCCCTCTCGAGTGTTACCGCTCCTTCATCCTGCGGAGCAATTCAATTTTGGCGACGATTTCGCCCGACTCGAAGAAAGATTGGCCACTTTACCAGAACATGCAGGACCGAATCTCGCCTTTAAGTGCTACTGGCCTATTGTTCAAAAAGACCAGTCGTTTGATGACAGGTTATTCAATGGCGAGTTCGGCTACTTGTTGGGCTATCGGCAATGGGACTGGGGTTACGCTCTTTGGGATGCTGACCGATTGACCGAATGGGAGGTACCACTGGATTCAGAAACCATCATTGAGAAATTTAAAAGAACTCAGACGGAGGATTATAGTATGCTCTTTCGTCCGTTGATTGCTGCATCTTTTTTTCATCCCCCCGTCAGTATTTTGCTTGCTAATGTATTTGCAATCTTTCATAGTTTGGGACATTTGGCACTGCCACCGTTCGGAACCCGGAGTGTTGTGGAATTACCTACAGCGCTCCGATATCAGAAACTCCACCTAAAGTTTAGTATTATTGAAAATATTATCAGGGTCCTGGATTGGATGCGACAACTAATATAACCTAGTTGTATGTATGTAGAAGTCGATTTGGTGCCTTAGGCGTTGATAGACATTAGTCACCCGTTCCCGAAGAGGTTTAGCCTTTCCTGGGGAACACGTGCGACCCAGCAGTTGAATCAGCAGTTGAATCAGCAGTTGAATCAGCAGTTGAATCATCAGTTGGCAAGTCCATTCTCCGGTGTTATTTCTTGTAAAAAGATTCCCATGCTGCAACAATTCCAGGTGTCGATCACTGGCGCCAATGCCACTGTGAATTCGACACCTGAGTCAGATACTAGTACCTTGAGGTCCTCGACCAGCACTGACGCCCCAGCCGAACCAAGAGCTCGAGCCTGCGATGTGTGTCGGAGAATGAAAATCAAATGTGACAGGAGACACCCCTGTAGTCACTGTCAACAGACTTTCAACGGTACAACCTGGCAATGTTCCTGGATGTCAAATCGCGATGCTGATCGGATGAGACTGTGTATTTTCTCAGCCACGGGGGAAGAAGAGAAACTCAGTACAGTCTGACCGAATCGAACATCTTGAGAAACGCTTGAAGGCAATAGAAGAGTCATGTCAGCTGCAAGCTGGATCGACAATCACCTCGGCAAGGCATTCTTCCACTAACTCTACGGAGGTAGCCCATTCTGTCGGGGGAAATCGTGACGATGGTCCCGGTCCGTCTTCTTTCGATACTAGTGGGCGACTCCCCAACGGCGGACTTCCTCCGACTCCTGGAAGTCAAGGCGAGGCTCGCTTTTTGCACTCTGCAGCCCATGTCGACTTTATCAGGCGCTTAAAAAAGGAGCTGGGAAACTGGCCCGGAGCAGATGCCGAGAACCGATTGCGAGCAAGGAGCGTGCTTGCTCCAAAGCTTTTCCCTTTGGGAAATGGCCTTGGTCAACCGATATCACTCCCGTCGCAGGAAAGGGCCCGATATTTAGCCAATCTCGCCTTCGACGCACATTTCTTGCATAATTTCATACATCGGGCGACTTTCGATGCCGTTTTCGCGTTAATCTTTACGTTGAATATGAGAGACTATAGTGGAGAAGAGTATCGATACCTCACCCTCCTATTTTCTCTCATGGCGCTGGGATGTCTGTTCGAAGGGCGTGGTGAGGGTGCGCGAGAGGCGTATGTTTCAGAAGGGTGCGTTTTTCCCGCAACGGTTTAGTCAAGACCTTTGTAGAGCTAACAGCAAAAGCACGCAATATTTCGAAACGTGCCGGAGCCTGGCTGACCTGCAAGACTGCAACGACCTGGTTACCCTCCAGGCTATTCTCTATATGAATATCTTTCTGCTGTATACCGCCCGGGCGAGCTCTTGCTTTTCCGCCCTCTCCTATACGTTCTCCTTGGCGCTTCGTATGAAGTACCACCAGATCCTGGACACGGACAATGTGATAATACGCGAGGAAAAGAGACACGTCTTCTGGACGACACGTCATCTTTTGGCCTGTGTTTCCATCATGGGTGGCCTGCCGATGCCCATTGGGGTTGACGACCTTGATCTTGAGTATCCGGGTATTGAGGAGGGAACTGGGATATATTCCACAGAACAGCTTTCCGAAAGCCTACATGAGACGGTACGATGGAGCCCAACTATTGCCAGTGTCGCATGCTTCCGGCTACACAATATCCTGGGGCATGTGACTAAGCGGCTGTATCCCTCCAAAGGGGTCAAGAAAACAAACGATCGGGGCCCATTGCGCCATCTCGTCAGTATGGACACAGTCCGGGAACTGGAAGGCGAACTGCAGTCCTGGCTGGCTTCTCTGCCTCCGGGGTATCGACTTGGCCAAGAGATGCATCCGCTGCACATAGAACGGTAGGCCCAATTCTCATACAATGAAGATGACAATGATTCTTGCTTTCTGACATAGCTTTTCTGCAGGGCAAAATATGAGCTATGCATGTCATATGCACACGCTCAGATTTATCTGTACCGCCCTTTTCTACATTACCTGGTTTCGTCACCCACTGACGGCATTTGGGCATCGGATGGTTTCCCAGAATATGCCTCTGCCTGTGTGGATGCTAGCCGTAACATCATTCGGCTTGCCCAGGATATGCATAATCGGGGACTGTTTCGCGGAGTGCAGTGGGATATTTCTAACATGATATTGGCCTCATCGTTAACCATGCTTTACATAATTCTATCGCGAAAGGGTTCCCCCGTCGAGGAAATGGCCCTGACAGAGTTGCGCACTGCACAGAACCTGATAACTCTCCTGGAACCATATTCGATGCTTGCAAGGAGGACGAGCATTGCAGTGAAGGTATGTTATGCTACACCTACATCTACATAGATGTTGCCCTGACGGCTGTCTAGCTATTGACATCCACAATCCTGCCTGATGAAACGAGCGGCACGTCCCCACCAAATACGGTACACAGCCCGTTCATACAGGTGTCCAGTCTGGCAGAGGACCTATACACAACCGCCTTAGCCGAGAAAACGTTTGGTTTTATCTCGAAAGCGAATGAACCAGGCCATCAGGTGATGCCATCGGGTGTGAGACAAAGCGCATCAGGACCAGTTCGCACAGCGACTGAGAGAGAGTCAACAGACGATTCCTCACGGAGACTATTTCAGATTGCTGGCAGAGGAATAAGCAGCCATGATGCCACAGCCCATACTGAGGCCCAAACTTCCGATGCTTCTACATCAATTCCGATGCTATCAGGACAGAGGATATGCAACACACCCTCTACCAGTGGTGGTATTACGAACGGTAATCCCCTATCGCCCACATTCCCACAAGTTTACCGAATGGATGGGAATGATTATGGGTATATGATTGATGGTACCGGGCCGATTGACTTTAGTGACATGATTGGTGATCTGTTCACTTCGGAGGGCGTCTTGTAACGGCCCCGGGAGTGCTCCAAAGCCAGATTTTCCAACTACTCACGGTTGAAGTCCCAACTGAATCTTACCACGTAACGATCCACTTCTACGAACCAACGATTATTTGCCAAGCCTGTCTTACCCAGTATACAACCTATTCGTAATCCACGGTGAATCTTTTCCGGAGGGATCCACCGATCCGACTGAAGAGGATGGGGCACAGAATCATTCCCAATGTAACAAACCCCAGAAGGGAATTCCCCCAACCATACCCGAGCTCCTTGTACATGGGAGGACCTGCCAACGGCAATAATGCCCCGAAGAGGGACCGAGTTACTGTCACTGCTCCCACGGCGGATGCCGCGTACCGTGGATATGAATCGATTATATATGCCTGAAGGGTTCCAAAGATCCCGATGATACCAAAGGCAAAGGGGAAGAGGCCAATGATTGGAACGATCCAGTGTGTCTTTGCCTGGACGGACCACCCATACCAGAAGAACGAGATCGGCAAGAATAGGGCAAATGGCAGGCACAACGGAAGACGCATTTCGGGTTCGAGGATGTTGTTGTTTTTCTGTTTCAGCCGGATCAGAATGCGGTCGCTTGTAAGGGCGAACACCGTCTGGCCCGCGAGAAAGCCTAGCCCCAAGCCAATGTACGATAGACCACTGATCTCCACGCTCCAACCGTATTGATCCTGGAAGACCGTGGTGATCGTTGTGAAGAGAAGATAGAGACAGCCATAGGCTGCCGCAATATAGAGACTCATGATCAGTACGATGGGCGAGGTGGCCAGCAGCTTGATCACTCTGGTTAAGGATTGCATCAAGAGAATCACGGGTCCCCGGCTGTCTCCCTTTTTATCGTAACAGCTGCACAGCTCTGGACGGTTGAGCTCCTTCCGTAACGTCACCGTCTTCCGGCGTATGAGCACAGTCGGATTGGTCTCTCGATTTGTCACCATGACAAGACCGGTTAAGGTGCCTCCTGCGATGACCAGTACCCAGAATATCCACCGCCATCCTGCCCGTTGCGCGATGAAGCCGCCACAGATTGGCCCTATCACTGGCGCGAACAGCGGACCAAACTGGAAGAAAGATAAGGCCAGACCGCGTTGCTCCGCTTCGAAGAGGTCGGCAACCACACCACCACCGATGGTCAGGCAGCCGGATCCTCCAAACCCCGACAGGGACCGAAAGAAAATCAACGCGGGGAGATTTGGGGCAAGGGCGCAGCCGATTTGGAATAACACAAAGATAGTTGTGGCCACATTTAATGTGACACGACGACCGCATACCTCACTAAGCGGAGATAAAAGTAAGGGGCCGCTCTGGTGGGATAGAACTGTTAGTGAAACCTGGTCTACCTTCGCAGACTGGATGATGAACACACAAAATATCCGAATAGATATGCAGAGACTATGAAGGAGCTACGAATAGAAGACGTATTCCCGAACTCTTGATCGGCGAGGCTCACACCCGGTGCCACGACTGATGAAGCTAGGGGGCTGCCCAGCGTTGTCAATGGTCCCATCCTGGATCGGTGTTGATGGCCTTTCCTCACCTGATGAACGTGATGATACTCACTGTCGCCAATTGGAACCATTTCCGGGATTGAGGATAGTTCCTTTTCTCGTCAGCACGAGCCTGGACTGATCCGATGCTCAGTTACTTACCTCGGGTTCAACGGATCATCTTGACTCTCCCACCCAACTATGCCATGACCCAAGTCCATCTCTGGATACATCTCTTGACTGACTGTCGGTCCCTACGGAGGCCTTTGTGAGTCCGCATCATCACTGAAGGTGGAAGCTACTTACCACTTGCGTGCCCTTTTCCTCGTCCGACATGGTGGAGAATAAGAGTTTCAGTGGGTGAGGCACGCTTTATAAACCGTTGCCTGTACTAAAGGCCTCAGACGATTGCATGAACCCCGTTCATCAGGATTCAGGAAACACCTTTTTCAATCCACGTTCTTATAAGTTATCCTTTGTATTAACTCGCTTCGGTATGTGGCTAGTCGTTTCCCCGAGGCTGGGGTTAGCGCATTCCCAGGCAAGCCAATGAACGCTTCTCCATCACATGTGGCTTAGTGCAATTCCATACGCTAACCCAAATTCCGGCAATCTCGAATCCCCGATGTTCGGGTTAACTCCAGGGAGGGCTTTCAAAATTGAGAAAAAATACCTCGACAATCTACATATTACTATATATTACTATCAACTGAGTGACAGTGAGTACAAGGGGTATCACAGAGGGATGCCGTGGAGTCCATTCCTGTTGATGAGAACCGAAGAACAATGGCCCGTGACGATATAAGACCATCCACCCACTTTGAAGAGTCGTATACGGCGTATTTCAATTCGATTCCCGGTGGACAGATAGTGGCTGAGACATGGATGAGGTTGGAAACATGTGCTATTCCATCCTTACAGCTTTAGCCGCGTGCAATTAAACGACGAGGTGTAGGTTCTACATCGAAACTGGTGTTCTCGGATTGGAGACTCGTGAAGAAGATACTGACTGGGGTGACACTTGTGAATACTGCCTTCTCCTATCCACATCAATTCCGAGCGGCATATAATAATCTCTCGATTAGAGCTTGGGGATGCGAATATCCATCTGACCTAAAGGAATGCTTCGGCGAACTTTGCCCATCTAGTTAATGGCCTACTTGGAGAACAATGCAGGGTTATGGACCAAACCCCTACGAGTGGAACGTTGCAATAGAGAGCCTCGAGATGCTATACCAGTAATTCAGCAGTGACCAACGTTGAGATTATTAAGACATATATGTATAATACAGAAGGTAATGAAAGTGATTTTAGCCTGCGCCCGGGATATTGATACCCCGGCAGTCCCAGCAGGTTCCTGCCTAGCACGAAGCGCCGGAAGGAACGTTCTGGCACTTGGAGCTCTTCTTACCACCAGAGATGTTGACGCCCTTCCAGGTCCAGTTGGAGCAGCTGCCCTTACCGCACAGGAGGTAGACGGGGGTGGCCGAGCCGGCAACAGAGCCAGTGACACCGTTCACATTGACATTGGTGATGGGGACACCAGTGGTGGGCTTGCCGGTGGGACCACCGTTAAGGTAGTCTTGCTGGATCACGATACCATTCTTCTTGATATTCTTGAGAATAATATTGCCGTAATGGATACCGCTGACGGAGCCAGTCGCACCAGAGATGGTCTTGATACGGATACCGTTGTCCGAGTCGACGACGGTGGAGTCGCTAATAAAAACGTCCTTGACGACGTTGTTGGAGCGGCCACCGACCGAGCCGATGGAGATACCATGGCCGCCGGAGCATGTACCGCGGTTGAAATGGATGTTCTGCGTTCCAGTGAGTCACAGTGCGAGACGGGAATGTCGGTTCCCAAAACTTACGGTACCCGAGTTGATGGCCAGGCAGTCATCCTGGTTCTTGACGTTGGCGCCAACGATGTACACCCCGTTACTGTCGTTGACGTCGAAGGCGTCGGTGTTGTGGCCGCCCTGTTTGTCTCCCGCGGAGTTGTCGATGGTGATGTCGTTCAGGTGGACTTCGTTTCCTTGGACGCTGAAGACCTGCACTGGGGAGTTCTTGATGTGCAAGCCCTTGATTGTGGAGGAGTAGAGCTTGTGCGCGTAGATGAACTTGGGCTTCTTCTTTCCCCCGTTCGTGCCCTTCGTGTCCCACCAGCGCATGCCCTGGCCGTCGATGACCGCTCCGGGTGCCTGGGTGACGGTGATTCCCGTGCCAGCGAATCTGATCAGGGGTCCAGTCCATTCCTTGTAGCCGAAGGTGGTGGTCCCCTCGAAGGTGATCTAAACGGCCGATTAGCAGGGTCACGGATGGAGTGTCCGGGATGGAACGTACGGTGGCACCTTTCTTGGCCTTGGTCAGGTCAAGGGTCTGTCCGGCGGGGACTTGGATGTTCCTGAGGATGACGTTGGAGCAGCTCTGCACGCCGGCGGCAGCCTGAGCGGCAGAGGTGAAGGTGCAAGAGGCTCTCTCCACCAAGTCGGCGGGGGCAGCAGCAGCCAGGGAGCCGAGGGCGGCGAGGCCGAGAAGTTGGAAATGCATTGTAGTGAGTGACTGGGGGTTCTGATCTACAGAACCGACGTGAAAGGGAATGAATGACTCGGGTCTGTTCAACAGAAGAAATAACTTGGAAGGAAAGCAAAGGAAGGAAAGCAGGGGACGCGGTGTTGCAGAATACTTCTATCCTGATTCCGGGTCCCTCGCGAGGCTTCTTATACCTTGGGACGTGGCATACTGTTACGCTTCGGAGTTCGGCTCTGACGCTTGATCGGTTGGAAATCAAGAGAGATTCGGAGAGAAGCGAGAAGAGTGCAACCGGATCATCAATTTCTAACAACGATGGCAATCCTAACAGACGCTTAGAGCATAGCGGGGACCCAGCTCAGGGGGAGGGACTTGAGGGCTTCCCAAGCTTCATCCACGGCCCCACCGTGCGTCCTCTGGTTCAACGAGTGAAAATAGACGATTATCTGCCGGATTCCCTGGGTCTCACTCTGAGGGTAACGGTGCATGGCGAATGGTTTGACCGGTTGACAGTTGGTTCCTGATGCTAACTTGACCCGAGCTGCGTGTATCCCGGTCTAGGTCGATGGCATACAGCATACCAAATATGGATTCCTTGGAATCGGCAAAACTCCGGATCAGCTTCTCCTAGAAGGCCTTAGTTCTCCAAGAATGAAAGATGCCGTCTTAATCATCCTGATCCACTCAAGTTCCGTGGGTCAATCTCGGAAGACAAGAAGAGAATGCCGGGAACATCTAGATATCAGATCTCACGACAGTTCGTATCCCAAATCTAGGGGTTGAATAAACCGTGCCAGAAATAATTAGGTAAGGCCCAGGGGTTATCAACTACTCATGTACATGCATACCACTAGTATCTACAGAGTATAGTAGAATAAAGATTTTTCCCCCTCTTCGCACCGCTAAGCTGCAAGTAATTCTAGTCAAAAAAAAA